>CM060629.1:14340749-14773249 GCA_030578275.1 Meda fulgida
GTTGACTACAGTATATCTTGAACATTTAGACTTTCTATTCATTAAACTTGATAAAAGTAAGACATGTTTCTTGGGTATCAAATCATCATATCAGAATGATTTCTAAAGGAATTCTGAGTAATGATGTTGAAAATACAGCTTCACCGTCACAGGAATTCTTTTTTAAAATATGTTAAAATAAAAACTTGTAATTGTTATTTTAATTGTGATGAAATAAATTCAGCCTTGGTGAGCATAAGAGACTTCTTTCAAAAACATTAAAAACAATGACTGAACTCAAACATTTGAACTAGTGTTCAGCCAAGAGAAATATGTGACAACCTTCTGAATGTGTTCAAAGATGAAGAATTAAAAAAACGTGCTTAACAATTCATCAACCTTGGAGGCCATTCGCAGTAGTGACCTCCTCTTCCTTTTGCCTGCTCAGCTGCTGAAAAAGTGCTGGTAAAGGACAGCGGTCAGTACTTACTGGACTCGGGGTCGGAGTTGCCGTCACCCTCGGTGCGGCTGTTCGGTGAGGTCTGTTCATAGTACTCTTCCTGAGGGAAGCCCAAGGGCAGAGGCTGGGTGGTGCTGGCACTGCTGTTGGGCTCCTGCTCTCCAAGCCCGCTGTCACTGCAGCTCTCCTGAGAGCCGTCCGGGAGGTGAAAGGTCACGCGGCGTTGGGTCGCCTAAAATACACACACACAAACACAACGCATTCAAGCTGAGCAGGCAATGGCTTTAGGCTTTCAGCCAGGAACAGGAGACTTCATTTTGAATATTCGTTCCTGTGCATTAGGATCGCTGCTCTGGAGCTGCAGCTATATTGAATGAAACACATATTTAATATGTTTGTAATATCTTAATCATCGTAAAAACAGAAAACAAGGCATTGTTACTTTAAAGCTGGGTTATTTTTTATAAATGGAACTAAAACTGAAACGATAAAAGAAAAGATTTTCGTTACATGACAAATAAAATGAACATTAACTGAAAACAAAATATAAAACTTATTTTATTTTAAAATTGAAAAATATTTAGAAGATACTAAAATAGCGCTGTCTTAATGGACAAGTGTTTAATCAATCACCAATAGACTTAAAAAAAAATGTAGCAACTACTTCTATTGACCTGATAATTAACACACACACACGCACGCACGCACGCACACACACACTCAGTACATACATACATACATTTTTTAGCACATGAAGCACATGTTTCGATTACCTGAAAAACATATTTTTTAGAGTGTAGTGTGCTAATGCCAAAGTTATTATTTTGCCAGGTATAATTTGGAGGAATAAACAAAATCAAATAAACTAAGTTATGAGATGACTGTCACCAAGAATGGCAAAGTATCATTTGATCCATTTTAATAAAACTCTTCCCATCACTTCTTGAGACAGCGGTTATACTCGGCTGCTCTGCCAGGAGAATGTGTCTGAATATTCCAGCCTCGGTTTCTCCCTCTAAGCATTGTGTTTCTGATTGATAGAGACTGCCCACAGTCATGCAAACTAGTGATTCTTTTTCGCAAGGCTCCACTGCTTTGGACCCACTGGCCCAATTTAGACGGAGGAGGAGGATGTGGATCAAATAGCTTTAACCAGGCAGATCTGGGAACACTATGTAGATTTTCTTGTTCAAAGGAGGAGAACCTCTGTCTCTTTGGGGCTGATATTGGTATGTAAGGTGACCTTTTTCCAGTCTCTTAATTTGCCGGCGGTAAGAAGATGGCCACGGGCAAGCACAGCCCAGATTACAGTAAGCATATAAATCAGGGTACCTTTATCTTCTTCATTATCTAATATCACATTAGATTGCAATATGCCAATATCAATTTATTTGCTTTTTCATATTTATGTCTTGGATAGCCAGTGACATTATTATAGCCAAAATGAAAGGCAAAGCAATTGAATTCACAAAGTCAAATTTACTGCAAAGAATAAAAGCAATGGTACTATGATACTGATGTGATTGTGTTTGTTTATTTGTCTATTTTGAGCATTTCATTTATGTGAGTATTCATACTTGAAGGGAAATAATATACCTAATATATATATATATATATATATATATATATATATATATATATATATATATATATATATATATATATATATATATATATATATATATATATATATATGCTCTATCAGTTAGCTTGCTCCATATGCTTTCTATTAAAACACCAAATGTGGATTCAAGAAAATACGTTTGGAATTAAAAACAAAAATACACACGCAGAACAAATGTTATTATATTCTTGAAGCAATGTTTAAAGAAATCAAGAACCAAAAGTTAATCATAAGCACATGCTCAAGATGCTCTAGGGAATTTAAACCAGCCTTTTTAAACGCTTTTCTTCTGTCACTATGATACACAAATAAAGGCCTTATTGTGATTTAAAAATACAGAAAAAAGAAGAAAAAAATCTTGGCGCAAATAAAGAGCATGTGTTTCCAAAAACAAAATACACATCTCCAAACTGCTCTATTTAAGACTATTGGTGAGTTGACAAAACTAAATCTTTATGGTTGGCATCCAGAAAGCAAAGCTGTGAAGGTTCATTACAGTCTGTGTTACTGCCACCTTAGAGGCCTATTCAACACTGAAAAATCAACAGAAAGAGGTCGCTTAGAGCGTCAAGTCAACTATGAAAATAACCTTTCCTAATAGGTGTAAAGAGTAACTATCTGAAAACCATAGTCGAGTAAATGTACAGAAACCTTACAGCAAAAATGACTCCATTACATGTTAGTCACCAAATCCAATACACCTTTAGTAAAAGTCTTGTATCTGATTTTTACAGTACTCAAGTATTTTACTCATACTGATTGTAGGCTCAACACCTAAGAGACATGCCAGTGAAAAACAAGAACATATGCAAATATCTGATAATGCACACACATTCGTAAAGTAGCCTTGTTGACAAGTTCCCTTTTGAAGGGAACTCAACAATACGTCATCGACGTATTCATGTTGACCGGCGACAGCCCGTGCATCATCAGCTCGAATGATGACCGCGCAACTTGGATGTATAAAAAGGGTGCCCTGAAACCATGACATCATCCTTTTCGTCTTCAGGGACTGTTTTGTCTGTTTGAAAGTAATCAGCGAAAATGAAGCGTACAGAGAAGGGGAAAAATACCCACCGCAAGTGTGCCGACCTGTGTCCCAGATATCTGACACCGGAGGATTCACACGATATGTGTGTTTTCTGCCTGGGTGAAGAGCACAAGCTGGAAGCTCTCGAGGGATCTTCCTGCGCAAACTGTGAGAGTTTTCCTATTAGAACTCTCCGCTCTCGTCTGTCCCACTTCTCGAGGGAAGTGGGCGCGGCATCTGATCCCCGCGGTGCCGGTCCCGCTCGAGCTGAGGCTCAGCGGTGCTTGAGCTCGTGGGGCTCTCAGATGGAGCTGGCAGATCAGCTGGAAAGGGGCGTTAACCTTGCGGATGATCTGACAGCTGACGAGGGTGAGTTACAGGTCGATGTAGAGGAAGTTCTTTCTCTTTCTGATGGATCTGTAACTGGTTCTCTTCGGGCCAGGCAGGAGTCGGCTGCCGATGATATCAGTCTGGTTAGGACTGAACCATCTCAGCCCTCCTGCCCAGAGTACGCTGAGTTGGTGGAGGTTATGGGGCGCGCCACAAACAGATTGCAGCTGCATTGGAGGGGCGTCCGGGAGGAACCTGTTCGTGGTATTTTGGACGATCAGTTCCTCCCTTCCCGTAAGCCACCAGCTCGGACGAGCCTTCCATTTCTTTCCGATCTCCACTCTGAGATCGAGAAGGCATGGAAGAACCCGTTCTCCGCGCATCTTCATCTACATCAGCGGGCTAGTTTCGCTGCTGTGGATGGGGCCGCGGAGCACGGGTATTTGTCGATGCCGCCGGTGGACGAAGACGTTGGCTAACTATCTTACCTCTGGTCGGTCTTCGTCACTGGGAGCTATGACCCTGCAATCCAAGCCGCTTAAGATTACATCAAGGCTAAATGGCAGAGGGTACACAGCAGCAGGTCAGGCAGGTGCGGTTCTGCACACCCTCGCGGTCCTTCAGGCCTACCAGGCCGACCTGTTGCGGGACCTCGATCAGGGGGCCGGCCTGTCGCCTGACGCGGTCGCAGAGTTGCGCCGCACCACAGATTTGGCTCTGTGGCTCATCTGTGGCTCAACCAGGCTGACATCGGGGAGAAAGAAAAAACCTTTCTCCTCGATTCGCCGGTTTCACCTTCTGAGCTTTTCGGAGCTTCCGTTGAGACGGTGGTCGATAAGTTCAGGGAGGCGAGGGCGCGCTCTGCGGCGTTTAAGAGCTGCATGCCACGGAGGTCCTCGGCCCAGCCCAGGCAGGCGGGAGGGCCCGGTCCGTCGTGGTCTGAGGATCACAGACAGACCCAGAAGGCCAGTGTCGCTTCCCGTGCTCCTAGCAGGGGGAGCAGGACACGCAGGAGGCGTAACTCCCGCGGGAGGCAGGATCTCAGGGAGGTGATCCAGAGTAAACGTTCTCGGACTGAACGTTAGACATCACCTCCCTGGATCTTGTCTCCTAACCACCATCGCTCCCAGGCTCCTCCTACATCAGGCCTGGGGCGAGGCCCATGATGAGTTCAAGAATTCTCTGATAGCCCGCTTCAGCTTGGTTGATAGGAGCGCCTTCCCTGGGCTTGTGAAACAGTAGAACTCAGGTTTCTGAGTTCCTGAGTCCTGCTGTGCTTCATTCCGCACGTTGGAGGTTTTATGTTGAGTGAAAATGTTTTTTCTGCACAAATAACATTTTTCTCTTCTTTTTTAGAACTCGTCTCCTGTACAGAGCCGGGGACATGTTAAATGGTAAGCAAAGGTAATGTATTGTAAGGTGAGCTGAGCTCCCACGTTGTGGTCGCCAGGTTACAGGCCTTACCAGAACTTCTAGGCTATGAGCTTCCATATGTCAGGTTACAGGCCTTATCCAGCCTTCCTGAATGTGAGCTCCCACATACTGTGGTTATCATGTTACAGGCCCCACCCGGCCTTCCTGATATAAGCTCCCACATACTGTGGTCACCAGGTCACAGGCCTCACTGGCCTTCCTGGTTATGAGCTCCCACATACTGTGATCGCCAGGTTATAGGCCTCACCGGCCTTCTTGAGTGTGAGCTCCCACATGCTGTGGTCACCAGGTTTCAGACCTCACCCGGCCTTCCTGGTTATGAGCTCCCACGTTCAGTGGTCACCAGGCTTTAGGCCTCCTCGGCCATCCTGGTTACGAGTTGTCACATGTCAGGTTTCAGGCCTCACCAGGCCTTCCTGAATGTGAACTTCCACTCACTGTGGTTGCTAGGGTGTGGTTGTGAGCTTTCACATGTCAGGTTGTAGGCCTCATTAGGCCTTCCTGAATGTGAGCTCCCACACATTTTTGACTATCAGGTTACAGGCCTCATCTGGCCTTCCTGATTATGTTAGAACCATACTTATGGTAAGTCACATGATGGAACATCTTGTGTACTTTCTAAAATACATTTTTATGGTAAGGGTCATGCGCTGTACGCTTCGGTCAATTTCTGTGTGGCCCAGACCCAAGTCTTTCACCTCGGGTTCCACTTTAGATGCGTTCTGTCGTCAAGGTATGCTACGACAGACGCCTTTCTGGCTAACTTCCTCATTCTAATCCACGCCTTTTCTGGACTCGGAATGGCTAAATACATGCACTTTGGTTTCATGTACTTTCTATGTAGCCCCCACGTGGTGTGGTTGTCAGGTTACAGGCCTTATCAGGCCTTCCTGGTTATGGGCTCCCATATTCTGGGTGTCAGGTTACAGGCTTATCCGGCCTTCCTGATATGAGTTCCCGCATATTGTGGTCGTCAGGTTACAGGCCTCACCGGCCTTCCTGATGTGAGCTCCCATATACTGGGTATCAGGTTACAGGCCTCATCGGTCTTCCTGATATAAGCTCCCACATACTGTGGTCACCAGGTTACAGGCCTCAACCGGCCTTCCTGGTTATGATTCTCCCACATACTGTGGTCGTCAGGTTACAGGCCTCACCGGCCTTCCGGATGTGAGCTCTCAGGTACTGGAGCTTCCCACATAGGGGGTAATCAGGTCTTTGGCCTCAGCAGACCTTCCTGGTTTTGATCCCTCTCTTACTTCCTCAGTGTTCAGGACGAGCACTGGGTAGACCCATGGATTGAGTGGACGACTTCCGTCATTTCTTGAGGTTGAGTTATACTCTCCAGGTGGTCCCGTCTCTGTGATCCGGAACTGAATGGTTTCTGCCAGCTTTGCAGGCCTTCAGTTTTGGATGCTTTTTCCAAGGCAGTTTCCAGAGGCTCTGTCTTGGACAGACAGGCAATGGCCAGACTGTGCGTCTTGGTATAGATCACCAGGCCAGCCTGGTGGCATGTCTGGAGGCATGCTCTCCTGAATAGTGACTGGGTGTACCTTGAGTCCCCTAGCCACACTCCCTAGAAGGGACCTCTTCTTTTAGGAAGTTGTGGTCCTAAGCCTTTGAGCTGGCCCAGATATACCTCCCATGAACTTGTTCTGGCAGTTTTTCTCGGTTCATTAGCTTGGGCTATGATCGGTAGGGAGTGCTGTCACTGACAGCCCAACGTGACCTAGGGTGAGTGGGTTTAGTGCCCTTTGTATTACTGGTTCTGACAGTTGTCACTGCCATTGGGCATGCACTCCCCTCAGTATGGTGGCATGGGTATTTCGTTCCCCATAACGTCAATGACGTATTGTTGAGTTCCCTTCGAAAGGGAACGTCTCAGGTTACGACTGTAACCTATGTTCCCTGAGAACAGGGAACGAGACAATACGTCTCCCTGCCATACCTCGGGGCCTGCCTGCAACAGTCCCTTCAGACGATAGGATGTTCTCACGGTTTCAGGGCACCCTTTTTATACATCCAGGTTGCGCGCTCATCATTCGAGCTGATGATGCAAGGGCTGTCGCCGATCAACATGATTGCTGTGAGTTGATACTTGATTTCAGACACCTGTCACGCCTGAGGCGTTCCCCATAACGTTGATGAGGTATTGTCTCGTTCCCTGTTCTCAGGGAACATAGGTTACAGTCGTAACCTGAGATGTTTGTGTGAGTAAGGGCAAAACCGCGCAAGTTATAGTACCTTAAATACCCTGTAGATGGCGATATCGCCTATTTTGTAGCAGAAATAAACTGCTGCACAAAAAAAGTTAGGCGCTATGGAAAATGTAACGAGTAATTACATTACTCATCACACATGTATGGAGTAAAGAGTACATATACTTGTTCAAAAACTTAGTAAATGCTTTCTTGGATACTCAGTAAAACTACCAAGTAGCCAGAAAGATACCTTAGGCATGATGAGAACTCGGGCTCAAATTGTTACAGTAAAGTACATATTTTAGTCACTTTTTTGCCATCAATAGTTCATATTAAATGGTTTTGCAGAGTGACAAATTAATTCAATGAGTCGTTTATTTAATGGTCAAAAACTGTACGAATATTAATTATAAAAGAATAAGCAAAATACTGATAAAAATTAGATTGAGTTCGTCATGCCACACCGCAGGCATCCCAAATTTAACACTAAAACAATATTACTCAACTGTCTAAACTTTGAAACATTAAACTTTGTTAGTATTTATAAAAAACAGAGAGTTCTTGATCCAAAAATGTTATGAAATGTTATATAGCACTGCAGCTATATTGTCACGAGCCATCGTTTCATTCTCTGAGGTTCTCTAAGGTTAATTTCTCATTTTAATTATGAGGTAGTCAGTGTGCGTTCACTAGTCTGATGCGGAAAGCAGCTTCTGACCTCTGAGTGTCATGTTAGGTGGTTCATCTCTGATCTGAGCCGACAGAACAACAGATTGTCGCTGGGGAATTACGCCATCTATAATTCAGAGGCCACACAGCCACAATAAGGCAAAAGCTGCACTTTTCATGATCCTGCTCAAAACAAAGTATGTATTAGTTGGCTTAATTTGCATCTGCAATACAGTTTATTTGCTGCTTTTGGAAAGTAAAATAACATGCATATGTTCACCTAACACTAACAGGCTAAAGAAAGCATATCATATATATCTTACATTTGGCAAAAGAGGCTAGTTAGATTCAAGATGGCTTCAAAATCAAACACAACGGTTTGAATCTTGAATAAGTTATCATTAACTGCCTATGAATTGCTGAAAGCCATTTTATCTGGTCTTGTTCACCCCCCCCCCCCCCCCTCTTCTTTTTACTGAATACTTAATCAGGATCTGATTTGAATCATCATAATGCCCCTTAAGGGAATTTCATTGCAATTTAGTGCTGTAAAGATGACAACAGTCAGCTGTCCAGAAATGTGCACAAATATCACTTTAATGCTTCTAATTGCTGTACTCATTCCACATCTACTGTCATAATTGATTAAATACAGCTGTCAAGGACATTTCAAGAGAATGTATAGCCACAAGGTTCCACTTTCTTATTATAAGTCTAAATGGGCTGCAAGAAGCAAATGAAAAAGGAAGCAAATGAAGAGGAGATAAGAACATTCAAATGTTAATTGTTGTTCAGGCAATACATTTCTGAATATGATCAATAGAGACTAGAAAAAAACCTGCATGTCCATTCTTGAATGTTTGGACACTGAACAGTAAAATAAAATGTCTTTACATCTAAAGATCAAACCATTTCACTTATGGACAACTTTAAAGATAGCACAAATCTTCATGAGATCTCAAATCTTTAGGTTAAAACTGATGAGCAATTTCAAAAGCAACCAAGCAGGTGAAAACACCGAAACATAATCCCAAAAGACTTTTGCTGACAAATATACGAGAATTTCTAGGTCCAGGTAACACAAAGAACGATCAAACATTGTTCATTTACACATAAAGCGGGTTGAAAATGTCTGTGTGTCATCTCCCCCCCTCTCCATATGGGTTAAGGTGTGTATGTATTGTGAAACATTATCACTTGTTTAAAGACCATGCCAGAAATCCTTAAAACAAACACAAGCTGCTAGAAGAGATACCAAGACCAAACAAAGCCTGTCCAACAGGATAAAACATCGCCATCAAAAGTATGTGCATAGAGATAAAAAAAGAGGATAAATAAGCCAAGTTCTGTTGCAAGCCAACTCCTGCCAAAGCCCCTCGCCGGTGGCAACCCAGACAATGTGCAGATGGGGCTGGATGAGAGAATTAGATGGTGCTTATATTAACATGAAGAAGAACATCAGGCACTCTTCTCCAGAGGGAAGTCACAGATCAGTGCCTCGCCATGTCTTTTCTTCCAAGCAAAGTCACAACATCAGTGTTATTCAGAAACAACCCCATTTCTTTCAGCCAGGTATCTGTGGACCTCTGACCACATTCTCAGTGACAAACAGTCGTTTTTTTCGGGATTCACAAGCCAACGCTGCACAACTTTACACAGGGTGAATAGAATCTATAAAAAAAACAAGCTGTAAAAAACCTAATTCACTGTGAATTGTTTAACAATCGGGACACCTGGTGCTTTGATTTGTGGCAGGAACAGAATATAGCCATCTTTGTCAACATACTGTGTGGTTAGGCTTAATAGACATTTGCTTATTTTAACGAATAACACTATAAAGCAAAAACAATTATAAAAAGAAATACATATATATACATATACATATACACTACTGACAATAATATAATTATTTTTGAAAGAAAGAAATTAATACTATTATTCAGCAAAGATTTATTACAATTGCCAGTGAAAAGTCATAGTAAAATTATATTTAAGTTACAATTATTTAGCTAAATGCAAAAACTGTTCATCAGAAAATCCTAAAAAAAGTATTAGTTTCCTACATATATACAGTTAATATTAACTATTAAATATTTACATCACTATTACTATTAAACTGTTTTCATCATTGATAATAAGAAAACATAAAACAAATCTTATGACCCCTACATTTTCACACATATAAATATTTGTTCTCTAAATGTTTTTAAAATGAAGCTATACTCTGAATACTCATCGTTGGAAGGGTGGGATAATAACATGTTCCCATAAATAGGCTAACAAATATGTGAGCACTCACATGGAGTGACCGAAAGAGCTTCTGCAGTCTCTTCCTGTCATCATGGCTCTGCAGATCCAGGCAGGGGTGATCTCCAACAGTGCAGTACCGTGAAATAGCATTATGCTTAATTTTCTCGTTTGTTGCTGCTGCTCATGAACTACTAAGGCACCAACAGACATCTCTTCAGATCTGCACACAAGCTCAGCTGAAAAACATGAGCCGCCTCTCCTCATTTTTACTCGGGATGTGTGACACTATAGCCGACTTAAAAATATTGCTCCAGCCTCCAACTCGACATTTTCCACACTTAATATTTTCCTTATATATATATATATATATATATATATAATAATTATTATTATTATTTTTTTTTAATTATTATTATTTTTTACAGTGTATATCTAGGTAGGAAAGAAAATAATTTAATTTGACCTAAGACCTGGCATGCATCCGGTTTATCCTTGTAACTCGCAGCCACTCATAAGACGAACAAGGTGAGGCAGCATTTTGACTTAGCATAAACAGAACCCTTCCGTTTTCTTCTATGTCAAATTGGCATATAACATTTAAAGCTTTCTTGTTACACTACCGGTTATGAGGGACAATACCAATATGAAATTTTACCAGTTTAAAGAGGAGAAACTTACTTGATAACAACAGATTCCAAACAAATAGAATACCCTTAACAGGCGATTTCTGAGAAACACGGTTGATATTTGAAATCAACCCAAACAAACAAACAACCCTTCCTTCATTGCTCCGCCCAATGACAATTGATAATGACACTCAAAACTGTCCTGCTACTATAGCTAACATTACAACAACAGCATATCTTAGTTCCGTGAAAGAGCAAGACCAACGTAAAATGCAAAAAATGCAACTACGGCATCAGTTTTCAGGCCTTCTCGCATAGGTCATATAGCGCTGGAAAGCTTTTCTAATATTGTGTGGGTTCTAAAGCTCTTGCCTGATCATAACCCTTCTTCAGTGACATTGCTCTGACCTTTTCTCTTTTTTAATGTCTCTTATCCATCTCTCTTTCTACAGTCTTTCTTCAAATCTCCCTATTGCTCTCTCTCTCTCCTCCCCCATTATGAGTGTATACGCCCCCTACTGCTCAGTCCGATACACTTTCAACAGCATTTCTCAGAAATCGCTCACTGCACCTTTAAATAATGTTTAGTTTCCAGTGCAAATCGGGTTAAAATTTTGCGGCCTGTCATGTGTGCTTTTCTTACACGAGAAGTGTGTTCAAACACGGACATGCAAGTGGTGGTGAGGTAACAAACAACAATATGTACTGATTTATGTTAACCAATATTTATTTGAGGGATTCTGTTTATAATATTGAGTTGGTACTTGATTCAGCACTGCCTCTTGATTCAGTTGACTTTAATAAATGTCTATATTGGCAATGATTAAGTTTAACGCTAACACTTAAGTTTAATGCACAATGATCGTGCACAGCACATGTATATACCCATTTTCAGTGGAATTCAGAATGAGATTTGACTGTTTGATTACTGGACAATAGGCTTCATAGACTATAACTTGTCGGTTACAAAATTTCCTTTTAAATGTTAATTAGTTTAAATGGCGCACATCCCTTATTTCCACTCACTCCGTGTAAATAAACTGAACATTTAAGACCTGCATACATTAATATGCTTGATTTTGTGACCGAGGAGATGTTGTTTTAACCATTTGCTTTGCGCCAAGTTCTAAAAACCACAAAACCAATCAAATGAATCATTAGATGAGTTCTAAACAAAACCACATGTTTCTGCAAAATGAACAAACGGGGAACGTTTTAAAGAAAAAAATTAAGATATCAGCTACTGAGACAAATGACTAGCGAGTGCAAAGGTCAGTGATAGACTTGTATGTTCTCATCAGCTGAAGGTGAAAACACTTTGTCTTGTTTCTCATTTTGTTGCCAAAGGGCTCAGTGAAGTATGTGAGTAATGACATTGAATTTAGAACAACGGAGATTAGTTTTAAGAACATTGCTTTCATGGTACCGCCGCTCACAGGGACAGCAGGTTATGACTACACCTCAAACGATTAAAAAAATACATGGTAACAGTTTTCAAGGGATTTGAAGTTGACATGGATGGCCGCCTCGAGAGCAACATAATTAACTAAATGCCGAAGATTACAGATTGCTCTAATCATAACTTTGTGCACGCTGACCCTGGGTTAGCACTTCATGATAATGAAAAGATCATCCATGCTGGGGCCAGCACTTCAGACACAAAAAAGACAATCTCCAACCCCGCCGAAAGCCCCGTCTACGCATAAAGAACACTGATTCACCAAGCATTTGCAAGTGACATTTGCTCAGTTTAAATGGCTTTTGATGGAGCAGAATCAGAAAATTGCTTGTTAAATCTGTTGTAGTTCTGACAAGGGCTGATGAAAAAAACAAAAAAACACATGAAAAACAACTACCACTTCATTAGGCATGTGATGGCCAAGGCACTGCATTCATTACACTCAAACAATCCTGAAATTTTAAGCAAACCGGAGGTGACAAATGAGTGTGATCCATTCGAAAGAGCAGGATTTTTAAAAGCACTGAAACATTAAAGACTCCATGAAATTAAAATGAGAGAGATCTGTGGCTTTCAGTCCATCTCTATTAGTTTTGATGCCAAATATTTTCTTACACTAAACTTAAATGTTCACACAATTCAGATATATTAATTTAAACACTCTTTTTCTTCAAGCAAAAAAAGACCAAAACTATAGATGACTCGTCCTGGACTGCACAGTAATGTCCGAGTAGCAACCCAGGGTTCATGGCTATGATTTAACTCAAGTCTGCTAGCTAGACATAAATACAGACACATACACATACACATATACATATACATATACATATATATACATATACATATACAGACAGACAGATAGACAGACAGAATAAAACATAAATTATGGAGAATAAAACATTGCGGTCAATGATCCCGTCCCCACTTTCTCTCTCCCACTTCGCTTTCTGACTATCCACTGTCCTATCGTAATACATAGGAAAAAAACACCAAAAATAAATCTTTGAAAATATATAAATAAATCAAATAAATAAATAATGTCAGATTACAAGCGGCAGCTGTTTTCACAAGTTCACACTTACAAATGATTGAATAGAGTAAAAGAGTAAAATACGCATATTTGGCATGCTGTCCGAGGGGATTGCGGCTCCGAGCTCGGAAATTAGCACAAACCCAGAGCACTCCCCCATATCCCCAGCTGGTTATAAGAAGGAGGAGTCGGGTGGTGGAAGAAAGCAGGAAACTGTCGAGGTAACTGAGTCGGCTGTGTATATGCCTCTTCTCGAGCTGATTCGATAGACCATTTGATCGTGCTCCTCCTAAATTTTGTTTATAGAATATAATTTGTCACTTGAATTCTGCAATTTCTCGATATGCAGACATGTAAGAGGCTGACAATTAGCTGAACATATACTCGTTTAATAGTGACACTTAGCCTACATTTTAAAATCTTTATTTGAATATGGCAAAAAAAATCTTTATTTGAATATGGCAACATTAAATTTTGTTCTACAATATTTCTATGATTAAATCACTTACAGAGACCCATCACCCAATCACTGTATAGTTAATTAGTAAGCATGTTGACATCATCCATCGCAAAGAGGTCAACCTCACCCTTTCTCTTAGCTTAAGATTTCTCTGTTCCTCAGTTAAAATTGGTCTCAGCAATTTCTTGAATAGGTTTAAGAGGAAACTCTTACCTAATAACTATGCCTATACCTAATCCTATTTAGGAGAACTCTTAAGATATACGGCAATACATTTTATTTATGATATGAGTGACTAAAATAGTCTAAATATTTTAGTGCCTGTTGCACATTGAATCTTGATGTTCACTACTAAGTTGGGAGTTGGTAATATTTTTTAACATTTATGAAAGTCTCTCATGCTCAGCAAGGCTGGATCTTTTGATCAAAAATACAGTAAAAACTGTAATATTGTGAAATATGTATTATATTGTGAAATATGCAAGTACATGTTTACACCAAAAGAGAAGGTCTTTTTTGATGTGTTGTTGCAAGAATTTCATCATAAGTAACACAATTAAATTATGTTCGAGTGTGATTATGTTCAGACACTACATGTTTCAACTTCACGCACAGTTTTTTTTAACAAGTGCAACTTGTATGTGGCTTCAGTTCATCTCAAGAGAGAAGGTCAAGGCCACTGCCCTAGGTAAATTCAGATTACATGGCGCATGAGTGTACGCCAGGCTCTTGTTAGTTTCTCTGTAGCTTAGACACTTAGGCAGCAGGGTTAAAGGGATTAGGCAAAGGCTGTTAATGAGGACGGCTGTCCTCTGCTCCAATTATTGTCCAATCACAAAGCGACATGTGCTTTAAACAGACGCATCTAAACAAGGCAACGAAGACCATCACAGAAAAGCTCAACTGTGACTTTCACCTTGGACTACGTTTACGGAGTTGATGCGCAACTCCAAAATTAGACCAGTATGTATTGATAAGCCACATCACACGTATTTACCTCTGTGAAACTGTTTCTATGGGTTCTGCATGATGTGTCTGATTACGTATTGATTCGGGTGGTGGAGCAGAGTGAGTCTGCAGTCATCTATGATTACAGCATTAGCAGGTTGACAGAGCTAGCAGTGGAGTACATTCTCTGCTCTATGCGAACCTCAAGTCAGGACTTCACAGGCAGTCATTGACAGAGATGAAGAATTTTGTGCATGTCACGGGGAAAACTGCATATCAAATGAAGCATCAAAAATTAACAATAAATAGTGACATGCCTCCAAAACGAGAACAAAAGACGCCTGCAAGGCAGCAAAATAGCATTCTCTCCCGAGGGACTCCGTAATAGCTCAGGAAGATATAACGTTGTTTAATTTTTAATCACAGATTGTGTTTTCTTTGTTTCGGAGGTAGTAAATGAGCAATTTGATATTGAAAAGAAAAGCAGGATTGTGATGTCGAAGTAGCAACGGTGATGAAGAGACGCAGAGGACCATGGGACATGAGAATGACGGTTGCGTCTTTTGATTCGCGTTCATGAACGCAAACCAAGTATTTGTGTCAACAAATCAACAAATCACACAGAGACGAAAGCCCACATGCATCTGTAACAGGGGTCAGACGCATTAGCCGAGCATTCGGGACGGGCTGACTGATGTGGCCTGTCAGGTCTTCAAGGCTTCAGACAACATGGCAACAGAGACGCTACATGTAGCGTGGGACAACGGCGGTGAAAAGCATCCCTTCAGACGCCACAGTCGTAATTGCTTCTGTCGTGCATGGAAAACGACTGAGATTCATCAAGGCAATGAAATATTTACACAGAGGCCTCTGGTATACCCATTTAAAACGAGATGTAGATCTCAACAAGCACAACGTTATATCTTCTGGCAGTGTTATGAGTGGAACGGCTCCAACAAAGTTTCGCATCCAGCCAACTATCATTGAGTTGAGTTGAGCTCCAAGATAAAAACACATCGGGGATGGGATGGCCAGATTTGCTGTCTAGATGAACAATATGCAACGTGTGCTAGATTGAATTTAATAAAAAGCACATTCTTGTTTAGATAGATGATTCCATTCAATTAGGAAAGTAGGCTAAAGCCTCACTTGGTGGAGGTTAGCCCCATAAACTGATTTATAACTAATGCTTAGGGCTGAAAAAAAAATAGATCTTGGTATTTTTAGACTCACAATGGTGATATACAATATATCTCAGCATTTCTACAAAGTGTGCTAAATGTTCAGTTTGTTTCATAAGGAACACCAAGCTTGCAAAGCTCTTCGTTTCAGGATACAGACTTCTCACAGCTAGGTTTCACAAAGTTTAACACACTCTCCGTATACTGCAGTTTATGGCGCTGTTGTAAATTGTGGAAGAGATTTGAGATACTTTCGCTTTTGAATGCAACCTGTTTATGACATTCTCTACAGATGAAATGCTTTCGCTGCTCATTTGATCTTTTACATCTGAACATTCTTCAAATAAAACTGATTATTTTGAAAATTGATTAAACAATAATTTCTTTAATAAAAAAATATAAAATAAAATAATATATATCACACGTCCTGCACAAAACACTCCGGGAAATTAAAATTACTATATTAAAAATAAATAAATACAAAAAGTACAGACTTCACATCACTTTATACAAATGAAATGTAAGTTATTCTCTAAGGAAATGATGTCACAGTATTAGTAAACATGTCAAAGCACCGAACTAGGCAAGTGTGTTAACCCTTAAACTCATACCTCGGGTCTTTAGTGACCTGGGACGTCATTCACTACCCTTCGTCTCATTCATATTTTAAAGTTAGACATTAACCTTAGTATTCCTCAATCAATTCATTATAAACTGTCTATAAATAATAAAACTTATAAAAAAAATAAAAAGTATATAGTTTTTCTTGCACAGCAATAATTGAATCTTTGATGACTGAATAAGTGTAATTCACCTTTATTCCACAAGTTGGCAATGTCTGATACACAATGATGAAGTGTCGTTTCACTCATAGTTACCGCAGGCAGAAAACAAAAGAATAGGAAGTATCATCAGCAAAACTTGAAATGGCTGAGTGATTTACTGCAGAGCAAGAACTGAACACAATCAAATATTAGTGTCACTGTCACTTGATGGTGGATCTGGTGAAGAAGCTGTCAGCGATCAGAATATCAATTTAGAAGATGTTGAAAATGATAGTTTTGAGAAATATGTCTGAGATTGCGAATATGAGCCAGATGCTGAATGTACTGGGAAATGAGTTCTGATGAGGACAGTGATGAACAAACTGAACCCTTCCAAGCTCCGAAAGGTAAAAAAAAAAAGTTTTTTCTTCTGTAATTGTTACTCTAATATCAGGAGTTTTATATTATTGTGACAGGTAGAGATCCATCAGTGTTAGATATAAATCCGGGTCGCTAAAGACCCGAATATGTAATAATGATTTGCGAAACATTCATACATTTAAGGGTTAAACTATGTTTACTGATATTTTGAAGTGCTTAATTTAAAGCATGTCTCTTATTTAGGGCCATTTGAATCTTGTATTTTCAAAACAGCTGCTCACTCTGTGCCCTTGCTATTTTTCAGAGACATTCGCAACATCAAGCTATTGTATATCAATATAAACGCTACTGTCTTATCCCATATAGTTTTTTGAAAAAAAAAAAGATATACCTTACAAAGCTGATATACCGCCCAGCCCCATTTCACAATTACTGTCACCAGAGAATAATTTATATGTCAACAAATGCGTCCAACAAATGCATTTCGTTAGCAATTATTTGCAGACATTAACAACCTGTTTCATTGGCCAATATCTACCAGTGCTGATTTATCCGAATCAGGAAAAAACAACTACTTTGACAAACAATATGAAGCCTTGGGTTTGTGTCGCTAAAGGAAGACCGCACGCATCCATAAATACAGGTCATCAACAGGCTGTCAGGCTGCCAGGAAAGTCTCCCAGACACCTTTTCGCCATGTCACAGACTGAACTGGTTCATCAGAAGGCATTGAGATATCACAGCTTGTGAATGTATTGCCCTTGAATTATGGTTGTTCGAGAAGACAAACACTGCCGTGCGACAATCCATCTTGAGGCTGAAAATAATAATCAACAAATTAATTAGCTCATTAGGTTAAAACCATGAATGGAACTGTGCTTTCACTACAGGGAGCGCTTTTTAGCAAGAGATGCATGTACTGGAAGTTAATGTGAGCTTTGCCCTTGCACTGGGTGACCAAAATGTACTATTCAGATTTAATTGAGAGTGTAATGCGCACATAAATTGACAAACGATTGAAACCAGAAACACATGTTTGAAGGAAATTTGCTGTAATATTTCAGATACTGAAGTTATGTTCAGTGTTAATGTAGTCAAGGAAACCACTGGCAAAAAAATTATAAAAACACGTGCACAAGAAGATCTAATCTAAATTCTTTCAGCCAACCTGCCAGCACAGATCTAAAGGTGAACGTTATACGTTGTTGTATGTTTAACTGATGGCAAAAGGCCGGGTCAATGACCCTTATCTCTCCTCAGTGGCTCTCCAGGCCAGTGTTTTCACAGGGCCTCCACATGTATACCTGCGAGGGAAATGTGGAGATAAGTGCATTTGTTGGCGCAGCACTTCAAAGAGCCGGAGTGTGTCTCAGTGAGCAATGGCAGAGGCATGAACTAGGCCTTTGATCATCCACAGCTTTCTGATCATTAAAATATTGGATTAATAATTGATTAAAACACTAGGGCTTATTGTGTTGCGTCTCAGAATCCCAATTTATTTCAACCTTGAATTCGCCTTTTTTCTTTAAACAATTAAATATATAGAGGAATGCGTCAGTGTTCTTATCTCTGAGATACTTTTATAGTGTCTATTTATATTTTAAATACATTTTTTATATATATTTCCCATTTTAATTGTAGGTAAAGTTTTATTTATTTATTTATTTTTGTGTGTGTGGTTTTGTCATTTTTCTTTTAGTTTTAGTTACTTTAGTACATCAAGTTAACGAAAATACATAAATAAATAAATATTGCCTTGGCAACTAGCTGAAATATTATTCATTTCAGTTTACATTTATTTTAAAATTTGAACAATACATATTTAATGTATTGTTTTAAGTTTAGTTAACTATAATAAAGAGGAAGCGTGTCATCCTGCAGAGTAAATAAAATACAGCATTGTCTGTTGTGGGATAAACTCATTACAGTATGTAATTTTGCTTGATATCATGCCGATTGTGAATTAATTTGCTCATCCTTTGAATCTAGTTTCTGCAGTCGAACAGGCCATTGAACATAGTAAATTCAAGTAAACCACTAGTCTTCTATTTTAAACATTTGCACATTTTGTAATTGAATTATCATAATTGCATTCACAACAAATGGGACATCCTTTGAAATCTGAGACTTTGTTTCATATCAAAAGTAACAAAGCACAAAGCTTATTGCAATTTATTGGATGGAAAGTTCTGTTCATTCATCAACAGAAAAAAGCACAGGCTAAACATCAATTTATTTAAGAATCGATATTGGTTAGAAAAAAAAAAAAGATTGAGAAATTCATATTTTATACCTAGCCCTGAGCTCTAATATATTCACAGCCATGGATCCTGCTCAACAGTTTCTCAAATTAATACTCATTCATATAAACTCACCATCCTTTTGGCTCGTTATTCCTTCATTTGGTATTCTGGCAGTACATGAATAAACATTGCAAGAGCGCTCGTTTAGCAAGCCATATGTTTGAGGTGTTTTAAGTACTTGAGCCTTGCGGCGCAGTGCTGTTGTTTAAGATGTCCTTGCTGGGGTCATAGCCCTCTTGTGATGTCTGTGATGAGAAGGAAACATTCACTTTGGGCTCTTAATCCTCAGCGGACATCTTGTTTAGTGTTGTCCTTCAATCGCTCTCTATCCCAAACATGTCTCAGTGGATCTGGTGTGTTGAGGTGCTATTATGGGCTAATTTCAGACCTACCACCAGGCTGGAACTGCACTGTTGATAGTGGGACTAAGCTCACACCTCAGGGAGATCAAATCCCAGCACTGCTTTAAAGCTTATGTCTCTATAAAACCGAATACTTTGACCCCCCCAAAAAAGTAAAAAATGGGAGGAAATTCACATTCATGTCAAAGTGGCCTGGAATGTAGGATGAAACATACGATGAGCAAAACCTTCTTCAACAGTCACACTGGTCTGCCTGTCCTTGAAGAATGATGGCTCCACGGTGTTCACCCCTTCCATAAAGCTAAAATATATTGCTTGTTTGCAGCCAAGCACATGCCTCAGCAAAGACAAAGAACTATTCGTTTTGCCCTTAGGACTGAACAAACTGAGACAGAGGGCTGCTGTTACTGGGACAGAAATATTTCCATATCGATTCCATCAGGGGGTGGATGGCTGGAAAAATCTTGTACAATATATAATCCCATAACATCATAATATCATCACATTGGAGGCCAAGATGATTCTAAAATTCCGCAGTGTAATTGACATAATAAGGGTACAATGCAGCTAAAAAAAAATATATATCTTACAAAACTCTAAATAGCAACACCAAAGTACCAATTACTATTTATAATTCAATAAAAAGAGGACTTATTCACCATTGATTAAATTAGACATTTTCAATAAATGTGTACTTATCTGTAAATGCTAACAGGTAAATGATCAGAAAGGACAGATAAGAAAGTATCTTATCTTTTGTTGACAACATATTTATAAAATATTCTCATACACCAGATCATGAGCTCTCTGGTTTCACTGTGAAACATGCAGTGGCCAGTTATTAGGGGATACATCAAATGTTAGTGACATTATAGCTATGCTGCGATATAAAATTAAGGAAATATTGTTTATATCATAATCATGTTAAAAGTTTAGCTCATAAAGGCTGAAAGACATTTTTTACTCATGCTGGCAAGTATCACCGCTTCATATACTTGCCAAAGTCAATTTCTGACTTAAATTTAGAACAAATAATAGCCCATTTAAAAAAAAAAAGAAAATAGTGTAGTTTACTGTTCTACAACCAGTTCTCAACAGATACCTACAAGTCTAAACGCTTGTTATTCTCATCACTGTCTCGATGAAGTCTTTTACTGTCTTCAGTCTAAACAGCCATGGAGTCTGAGGAACAGTGTTCTCTTGCTGTATCCAATGCTTCAAATAGCTGCTCTCATGACTGGGGGCTCCTTGGCAGGAAGTGCCATGTAATGTGTTAAAACAGTGACAGGACGGTCAAGCACAAGCTGTCGTAGTACCTCAGCCATGCAGAACTGTCTGGCAGGCCTTGGACCTCCACCTCAGCTGTTTAGTGGAGGTGAAAGGATCACGTGACCTGCCATCAGACAGTTGCCCAGGGAGGCTTGTTTATGTGCCTGTATGTGGTGAAATACAACATAGCTTTCAATGTGTAATATCTCACTGCACCTTGTTCCACTGAGGCATGTGCACAACCACCCACACACACAGACACATATAGCTGAAGCATATGCCCACCTCCAAACATAGCAACATTATAAACAGTAATTGGGCATATGCGGACTAATGGGGGGAAATGTTTGACATTCGGTATCACATGACGATTTCTCCCTCAGTTGCAATTATGTAGAAACCATATAAAGGGGAAGTTCAAGGCATTTCACCAATCCCAGAAATCTCATCACCCTTTCTATTTGAATAAAGTGCTTTGCTAACTGTCAAGTAGGGCTGGGCGATACATAAAATAGTGACATTATCATGATGTCTTTGCAAACAATATAAAATGAGTGAATATTGTGTTCATTGCAATACTGTTAAAAGTTTATCTTATAAAGACTATAAGCCAATTCCACTCATATCTCAAATATCAAGAATGACATATGATAGGCACTGGTTTTAAAGTGTGTGAGCGTTCTGTGTGTCAAACATTTCTATTTACAACATTACTAATAGCTTTTAGCATTGTAGCCAATCTTAAGACTGGCTTAATTCAAATTTTGAATGTCAAAAATGAGTTATTGTTATTTCCACATTCTCTATTAAAAAACCTTCATGTATGATTTGTTGGAATCAAACAAAAAGATGACTGAGCAACACCTGTTTAAACTCGATAGACTTAGCAAAAATCATTATATCGAGTTTTCTGAAGGATCCAAAAACCAAAATCACCTTAAAATCCCTTGTAATAAAACCAAATTTGGCACACACCAAGTCAAAACCCACATGATACCACAACTGATTAACATTAATGAAACAAACAGCCTATATATTTAGCATGGATCTAATAAAATGTTACACATCAGATGTTCCCTTTCGTTGTCATCCGACGTAACGTCTCCGTTCCCTACTCAGGGAACGAGGGTTACATATGTAATGTTTTTCCCAACAGTTAACCAAATGTTAATTTAAGACATAACAGATAATGTTTGCGAGAATACTTGCCAAGACAGATATTTTGAAATACTGTAATTCTGTGTATATGTGTGTTCCGGGATCACGTGCTGTCTGAGGCGTCTTTGTGCACACGCTTCAGATGTGTCAGTCAGCGCGAGTAAGATCGTTTTGTTTACATCAGCATGATAAATTACATTTCATTGGTTCAGACTCATGCCATTGAGAATTAGAAAAAAAAAGTTGGAATGCTGTGCTTTACAACGATACCAAACGTGTGAAGGGAAGCGGCAGTCGTCTAGAAGCGAGCAACAGCATTTTTAATGGCAAAAGAAAAGTTAAAAATCAGAAAACACAAATAAAGATACTTTTAGATACTTTCAAGTTTATGTTAAAATTGCTAATAATTGTCTCACTTCATACACCTAAATGATGGTAACGAAAAAATTGAATCTAATTTATAAAACAACAGCAGAGGTGGAAAGTAACACATTACATTTACTGGCGTTACTGTAATTGAGTCGTTTTTTTTTTGTGTACTTCTACTTTTTTAAGTAGTTTTTAAAATCTGTAATTTTACTTTTACTTAAGTGTGTTTTGTTTGAATTATTGTAATTCGCTACATTTTAAAACATATCCGTTACTGAGTAAAAAAAAAAAAAAAAAAAAAAAAAAAATGCTTTGGATGAAAACATCGCGCTCCGGAAACTACAGCATTGATTGATTGATTGAAGGGCGGGAGAACAGACGCGCTAAAATCACAAAACAATATGGAGACGGACAAGACAGACAGTGATGCAGACCCAGCTGAACGCGAAATGCTGTCGAAATCTCACTCGCACACATACCGGTATGTGAAGCCCTGGGCACTTTGGATATAGAAAAAAATGGAATTTACAGTAGCCTTGGCTATAATGCAGATGTCACGTAAAACACGCAAACTGGTAGATATATGCATGAATAAATCGAAAGTAAAGCTGTACAATAAATCAAATCCCGACATGATCTGTGAATATTAAAGCACAGAAGACTGCTATGTAAATATATAATCTGCTTGTTCTGCTTGTCTCTGTGTGAATGAGCTGTGCTGTTTTGTCTACTTACTACATACTCAAGTAGGCTACGCTCATGCTGTTTTCAGCGTCTGACAAACAATACGAGTACATGAATACATGAACATTTCCAGAGCTGCTCTGAGAGAACACCTAATGTGCATTTTCATCATTTTATTTGAGAAAAACCATTGTCAAATACACTCTGAAACAGGACAACCCGTCAAAATAAAAAGTTTGGTTTTACTAGAAGAAATTATGACAGATTTTACTATTTTAGGCCCACAAAAGAATCTACCTACTTCTCATAATAATATTAACAACAACAATAATAATACTACAATTTATTTAAACATTATATATTATTTGTCCATGGTTTGAGTAAATCTGTTTTGCAGCACTTTGCCAAATACTAAAAGGATAAAACGTTTGCTAAACTTTTATTTGATTACCTCCGTTTTTGATAATATATTGTATTAAATCATAAAAAGAAAAAAAATCTGAATAAGAAATATTTCATAGAACTCTATTTTTAAACATTTTAATAAATTATTAATGATAAAAAATAAGTTGTTAATCTAATTCATAATCAATTATTGAAATTAGTTGATTAGATATGTTTTATTGAACAAATGTTTCATTTATTTAACTATCATTTTAACCGATGATAATAATAACCATAATTTAATAATACAGTTTATATAAACCGTGATATTTTCTGAGACGGTTCATACTGTGAAACTCTCATTACGTTACAGCCCTGCCCCACCCCCGCTGTTAAAAAAGTAACTCAACAAATTTTACTCTGAGTACATTTTAAATGAGCTACTTTTTACTTTTACTTGAGTAGATTTTTAGACCGGTACTTTAACTTGTAATAAAGTAACATTTTATTGAAGTAATAGTACTTTTACTTGAGTAGAAAATTTTAGTAATCTTTCCACCTCTGAACAACAGATATATAGACAGACAGACAGACAGACAGACATATAGACAGACAGACAGACAGACAGACATATAGACAGACAGATAGATAGATAGATAGACAGACAGACAGACAGACAGACAGACAGACAGACAGACAGACAGACAGACAGACAGACAGACAGACATATAGACAGACAGATAGATAGATAGATAGACAGACAGACAGACAGACAGACAGACAGACAGACAGACAGACAGACAGACAGACAGATAGATAGATAGATAGATAGATAGATAGATAGATAAATAGAGTAAAAATTGTGACAACTAGTCTCCCGTGTATCATTTCGCAATGTGTTTAAGGATGTTTTCCTCACACTTTTAAAGGTCAGCTCTGCCCAGCTTTGCTAAGTGTGTTTTGGCAAATCGCCACCACAGATTTCGCTCCTTTTATGGGAAACTTGTGCGTAAAATGTGGAATTATCAATCCTGTGCTGTTCATTAATGTCCCAGACAGCAGGAATTAAAGTGGACATATTCATGTGATTAATACTTCTTGCTTCAGGAATGTGAGGAGAACTGCACACATTTACAGCTAGCATCTGTTCCTCCACTACTCGGGCAAACACAAAAATACTTTGCATGTTAGTCACATATTATAATATGAACCAGCCAGCCTTCGGCAGTTTGGTTTCATTCATTCTTCATCGTTTTTAAAACCCAAGGTACGGAGCATCCTTCTCAGTTGATTAGGTGAGAAGGTGCTAGCGTAGATCAACACGTCACCACACGATTGCAGTTCGATATGTTGCCACCTTACAGTGACACCTCTATCTGTTCCAGCGGATTCTCATTTAGCACATGCAGGCTTGTTGCCTTTTCATCAACTTATTACTATTAAGTGGTCCTTATTTCCCTGAACAATTCCTACCCAACTCACACTTAAAGACCTGTATTGATCCTCATGGTACACACCATCCCCTCCTGATTTCATTAGGCCCGGTGCTGTTAATTACTCCACACTCTAACCTTTCAGTGTTTCATTTGGACCGACAAATTGGGTGAATTAAAAAGGAGCTGAAAAGCAGTGCAAGGCCTGACGGAGTGGATCCCCGAACTGGTACGTCAAATTCCCAAGCGGCGTAATAATTAAAAAAGTTCATCAATGTTCCCTTTGCTCATCACATTATGCAGAGGCTGGGCTCACTGGTAATAGTTCTAGAGGATTCATTTAGGAAATTAGACCAGTTTGATCTGGTTCTTCATCAAGAGAGCAGTCTAAGTCCCCCCCAGAGGATTTGTGTGGGTAAACTGCCACCTTTATTTTAGTGAAATAGATAGAAAGCATGCGAGGCAACACACTAGACGTTGCACCTGCAATTTTGCTTTCTGAACTATTGATGAGCACAGAACATGGATTTGGTGCCAATGCAGTCATTTTGTGGCATTAAATTACTCTACGATAATAACTTCATCATAATTGGCTTCTGATGCTTGAGAGTGTTGAATACCCATTTTCAGAGGGGAATGAATTGATTTACTGCTTGATTTAATTATGCATTAAAATTCAATCATGTACTTTCAACCAAATTCAAAGCGGGTTTTCTGAAGCGAACACTAGAATGCAGGTGGAGTTGAAGGACATCTTAACATCTTCAATTTTTAACTTAATAATCAGAACTTATTGATTAGTGTGCAGGTCCAAGATGAAACATGATGTAGTTATTGATGAAACAGCTTCCATTTTTTATGCTATGCATTAGATATTAAGTGAAGTCATCGTCAAACAAAAAGATTGACTTTGATAGAAGAAAAATTGAGAGCTTGGATAAGCCAGTAAGAGATTTGGCAGCTGAGGGCAAGGTAATATTTTTGCACTCATGAGAAAAGCCATTTGGAGTCCATGTTTAACAGCCCATCAGTCTACAACTGCGCCCTCTACCCTTTATGACTTCCTGAAAATCCCTCATCAGCCGAAGGTCAAAACTCGGTCTACAAGTGGTCTCACCACGCACCTGGATTCTGTCATTGCTGCTCAACGTGAAAAGAGTGAGTCAGAAGGTCGTTTAAGCGCAAAGCTTTGACGGACAGATGATGGGAAAAGTAAGTAGCTAATATCTGCATCAATGTTCAATGCTAGCTTCCTCAGCTTGACATTTAAATTGTTAATTGTTTGGATTGTTCTTTTATTGAATGACTTGACACTTCCATTCATTCAGAGTGGCACTTGGCTTTGTCCGCAGCTGATAATGTTAAAAGCACACTGTATTAGGGCTCGTGCTGGAACAAGCGGAGTATCACTTATCACTGTCACTTAGGCCTTGCCTGGCAAACAAGACACCTGATGGTGACACTGATTAATGATGCCAAATAAGTTTGTGTGAACAGCGGGAATCCCACACAGGTTTCATCTGCATCATATTTAAGCATATGGACACCATATGGGTCTAAGCATTTCCATAAATATGATGACCAACCGCAGCGAACCAGGTGCAACATTTGTGGCCTTTGTTTTCCTTGTTGTGCAAATATAGACAGTAATTCTTGTGAAAAAGATTCCATATGATGGGTCACCTAACCCGTATTATTTTTCAAATATTAAAGGCTTTGCAATTTCTTATATTTACTCTTCAAATATATATATATATATATATATATATATATATATATATATATATATATATACATTTATATGTATAACAGTCACAAGCCTGTTTTAGGGTATATTCTCTTCCTCACCACTAGGGGTACTAGAGGGCAACATGTGTGTGTATAAATCATGTAAATCATTGTAGGAGTAGTAGGTGTATCATGCAAAAGCTGTAGCAGTTGTTGAGTCTTGGTTGAGAAACATTTGTTTTATGCTCAACTTAAAAAAAAAATGACTTGTTTGTGTTCTGGAGGATTATGGTCCATGAGACGGAGAATTTGTGAGGAAGTTTTATAAGTTCCTTTATATACAAAGCTCTTCAACCCATCATTTGACGATCACCGTTATTGTCCATGAACTCTGATATTGAATAGGCTACAGCAGTAAGACTGACCATTTTCTGGAGGATATACTGGACATTAATGATGAATTCAGATAAGACTTTATTCTCTCTTACATGCATCACCATGGACATTGATTTGTCTTGAACTCTATATACAGTTTTGTTTGTTGTGGTTTGGGGTGAATAATTTGGATGGAAGGTTGCACTGAACTGAATTGATTTTCTATGCTTTGCGTGAATGTGTTTTTTTTTTATTAAATATAAACTACTGAGATTTTGGGTAACACTTTATTTTGATGGTCCCTTTTGAACATTCTGGTGACTATAAGTAACTTTGCAACTACATGTCAACTAACTCCCATTAGAGTATTAGTAGACTGTCTGCTTAATATCTGATAACTCTTTATTGTGATGGTCCTCCAACAGACAGTCTACTGACTATAAGTAACTTTGCAACTATGTCAACTTATTCTAACCCTAACCCTACCAGTCTACTAATACTCTACTAACACTCTAATGAGAGCTAGTAGACATGTAGGTGCAACGTTACTTATAGTCAACAGAATGTGTTAAAGGGACCATCCAAATGAAGTGAAACCATATTTTGCATTCAACGAGTCTTTGGTTTGTGTTTATGCTTTGTTAAATGGACTATGTTATTGCAGTAGGTTTCCTTTTTAAAAATGTGTAAAAAAAATTGTTTAAAAACTTTTCAAAATTGTATTACTGGTTTTGGGTTTAATTAAATCTTAAGTGGTTATACAATACATTTTATATATATATATATATATATATATATATATATATATATATATATACACACACACACACACACACACACAGTTGTGATGCTCCTTCAAGAAACACGAAGCATTTAGAGCTGGGGGGGTGACACTTTTTGAAATTCAAGCTTGAATTTTCTTCCGAATGGCAAAACATTAGGTGATTTATATATATATATATTTAAACAAAATAAGAAATATTCGTACATTTTCATCCTGTTCAAAAGTTTTCACCCCCGGCTCTTAACACCGTGTTTTCTTCGGAAGCATCAGTGAATGTTTGAAAATATTGAGTTGTGTTTGAGTCCCTCAATTGTCCTCAGTATGAAAAGATGGCTCTCAATATAATACAGTCACTTATGGAAAGGGTTCAAATATGCAAAAGATGCTGTAAAACTGAAGAATTTGCAGGACTTGAAACATTTTTTTATATAGGTAGGACTAGGTATTTCACTGCATTACTGCAAATGCAGATATCACAAAAAAGTATGTTTATGCTCTATCACTACACGTTAAAACTAAACGGTACAGATTGCAATTAAACATCTTTATGAATGCTTAAATGCTTCAGTTTAATAGCAAAATGTTTAAGAGCAATGACTCATTTAAGATCTCAAGTGTTTATTTACACTTTATTTACACTTTTGATACACTTAAAGGTATTGACTTGGCTTTGCCTACTCTAACATTAATAGCAATGGTTATTGATTGTCAAGATTGATTTTAAACTGAGGGAAATAGATGCATACGCATGGTGGACTTAAGTAATTTATACCAAGAGAGAAAGACTGAAGGGGAGATCCTAATAAGCCCAGACTAATTAACTCAATAGCAGTTATCCATGTGCCGCATTTCAAGTATTCATGGTCTCAGAACAGGCCTTTTCTCATACTTTGAGCTCTTTTCTACAGAAACATAATTGCAGTTGTCAAGAAAAGCCTGTCTAGAAGCTTTTCAAAATGACAAAAGAGGGGCAGCCTATCTGAGAATTTTTGAGCTTTGATTGCACACAGTCTTTATGAAAAACTGTCTGTGAATAGCAGGAGATGAGACTGCAACTCATAAATCTGAAAACAGAAAGACAAGGTCATGTGTTTTATCTTCACATGAAAATGAAATAAAACTAAAGTAATAAACAGTAAAATAAAAGAAATAAATACATTTTTTAAAAAAGTTAAAGGCTTTATAGTCCATGAAGGAGAACAAAGGACAAAAACAGAGAATAAAAAAACAACTGTAAATTGTAAATCACAGTTTCTGGGCAGGTGACTTTTAAGCTACATTTTTCTCTTTTTCTTCTTCCTCTTTTTTGGTTTGTGATTCGCCAAAAAGGTGAGGTACAAACCTACAGGGATCAAGGCGTACAAAATATTAAAGTAGAAATTCTGCCATAAAAATGGTGTTTGCAGTCAAATCACTTCATAAAAAGATTCCCACACTGGCCTTTCAATATGGATTTTCTACTCTAGGAACACTAAGCACATGGCAGGGGTATTACAGACACTATCTGATATTTGGAAAATGTTCTGGGATTGATGTGCTTGTATTTTGCTGGCCTGGCACTTGCTTTTGCTGTGTGATGTAGCCTCGACTTTGGAGGATATTCCTTTATATCCTGAGAGCTAAGAGGTATCAACATTTTACAGCAGGCAGAGTGTGTCCGCTAAAAAAACATTACAGCACCGCATGACTCACTGGGACCTAAAAAGAGAACAAAACAGCCCAAGGAAGGTGCACAACATTAAAGTGAAAAGAAACAAACAGCTGTATGGATGAACAATCAATGTGTATTTCAATCAATTTGAACTTAAAACAATATACTGTACATTAAAGAGATTGTTAACTCTAAATGTAAAATTCTGTCATCATTTACTCACCCTCGTTTCATTTTAAACAGACAACAAATGATGACAAAAGTGAGGTGAGAATTACCAATATTTTTGTACTGAAACTTAATTCTTTAAACACTATTTCTGTCAAATGGACGGTTATCAATAATTATGTACAAGATAGTTATTTTAAAACAATAAAATAATTATTTATATTGATTAGCCCCAGACAAATTGCTATACTTTCCTTTGGTGGTCATTTGTTTTGTGTAGATGCATTCATTATTCATTTATTTTACCATGGTGAATAAGCAAAGGGTAACATTGCTTCAAAGCCAATTTGAAAGTTCAGTGTGAATGCCACTAGTGAAGAAATGCAACAATCATATGGAAAAGAGCAGCTTGGACAGTATGCTAAACAATACCTTTTGTGTTCCACTCAAGAAAGAAAGTTATACAGGTTGGGAGGGTGACTGAATAATGAATATTCTGTAACATCAATGACAGACAGCTTTCCAGGCAGGACAAAAACTGTTTATATTTATGACTAACTAGATATTAATAATGTATGAGAACAAACACGATACAAAATGTAACCGCCAGAAACAGTACATGTCTGCACATGAAAAATGCTCTATTAAAACCCGTGACTCAAAATGTAGTATATGTCATCAGCCGAATATAATAAGGGAGCAAACCTAACATTATTTCTATTCCAGACCTCTCACTGTTTTCTGGCTATGGCTATCAAACGCAACATATGTTGTCACAGTGAACAGTGCAAGAAATCTTCAGAGCTACATTCAGTCTGAAATCTTCCAGAGCTTGTTTATATTGAGTGTCAAGGCGACTGTTTCAAGACCTGTAAACTACAGCCTTTAGAGAACAGTCTACAAGTAAGTCTCTTATTATCAAACTCTCTGCTGTTTGGGAGATGCTAACAATCAGATATCAATGCAACAGCGACTCTGGATTGGAAGAGCTTCGTCTAATGAGGTCATCTGGTAGTTGTGTTGTTTTACTATTCATTTTCAAGTCTTAATTTTCATTCCCAGAATATACAAGTATTTGGAGCAAACTTAAAATTCTAGTCAGTGCATTGCTATCACTTTGCTATTCTTTTGTACTTACATCCATTTAATGATTATCATACCATCCCAATTCCCTCCAGCCCGTCCCGAACAAAGATTCCCATCTGTGGACCAGACAGAGGTTCTCAGAAAACCATAAATTATTGTTTTAAACCAAACTCACTCATCATTAGGCAAAAAAAAAACCCCACCTTTAAATATTCCCTTGTCTATTCCCCTCGGCGCCTCTTGGAATGGGGCTGTAAACGTATTTAAGAATAGTATACAAATTATTGCTAAACTTGACAGTGAGAGTCCTATGAATAATAGCATGAAGAGGAGAGGGAGGGAAAGGTTGCGTGAAGGTGAGAGGCATTAATTTGCTTTTAAGCTTATGGGAGATTCTTCCATGCTCCCTGCGCTTAGCCACCCACTGTAAAGATACAGCACCACTCCTGGTGCCTGTGACAAAAGCTCATTAGCATCTCACCCTACATCAGGAAAATGACTACCTTCCATGGACGGATCATTATACTGCGTTACAGGGAATACCTTATAACCATAAATGTGGGGAAAGCATGTGCAATAAAGGCTCCAGATGGCTTTTTTTTTTTGTTCCTGAACATGAGAATTGGCTTCCTTGTCAAAACAGGGGACAATTAAACGTGGAGTCGCACAAATCAGGGGTCCAAGTGATTGATTAATTGCTTGACACTTGGCAGCAGGAGAGCGATAACATTGTCTGAAGACCTCTTATTCGCAGATAAAATAGAGGAAAAAGCCATTTTAGTGCCCAGAAACGAGTCACGTGGTCATCCCCACACACTGTTTTTCATTTATACTGAAATATTTAGCACTTGAGTTGAATGGCTTTGATCAGTGTGGAAGATCAGATAAGAATCGTGGGACTGAAACCAATCTAGCATTATCTTGATGTTCTACGCTTCAATTGCGTTTTGCTTTAGCTCAGTATGCTCATACTATGCACCTTTTTTTATTTAACTAGACCTTGTTTGTGGCTGCTCATGTATAGTGGTTCCTATAGAGGTACATTAAGAGTGTTACATCAAGAGTGCTTTAAAGAGTACAAAAAGTAGACGGCTCACACTAATCTCAACTTACATTACAACACGGATTCGTAATGAGGTGGATAAGCAGTGGTGTTAACAGTACTGAGAAATTGAGGTACTGTACTGTATCAAAAATGAATTCAAATGTGTCAAACACACTTGCGTAAAAAGGCTGCACTTTATATTTTAATTGAAATACATTTTATTGGCTGTTTTAAAGTTAACAAAATTATTAAACCCTTATACTGTGTTGAAAACCCTGTAACACCTTTGATGTTCCAGGTCAAAAAATCACAAAGATTGCTTGTTATGCTATATTATCACCAAATATTGAATTCAATCTTTTTTTCAACTTGTTTTCTTTAAATTAAGACAGGTTTTGTATTACTTTTTGGAACTGATTGATCGTAGGCCTCATTGATCTGAGCTTATGCGCCTCGGTTTTTTTAGTGGATAATTCTGTAAATATTCAACCAAATATGGAAAAAGATTGCACTGTTTATCACACTAGTGTACTTAACGATTAATCAGGAAGCTTGTTCTGAAAAAAAAAAACAATAGTTTTATTAAGTACAAATAATTTTTTTTCATATTATAAGAATGTTGTCCATATATTCCAGTCCGATATCCTTAGTATTCATGAGAGTATGTGTGTATTGTTTACACATTTTTGTACGCTTGGATAAATGCTGTCTGAATTATGCGTATAGTCATATTGGCAACATCTAACATAGCACAGATTTAGAAGCATAAACATATTACACATACTTTGTATGTATATTATTTTGTTATTAAAATTATTTGTGTTGTTTTATTTTACTGTGATATACTTTACATATTTTAGAGCTCCTAACCTCACCTTTACCTTAAAGCTGCCAATTTATTCAACAATACATAATAAGATAAATGTACAGTGACAATAATTTATTATATTGTATAATTATAATTATATAGATATTTCTATAGATATTTATCTGTAGATATTTTATAAGTGATCAAACATTTTACATATGGATACATATTACTAATGAGATTACGTTGTTGTCTCTCACTAAAAAGTCGACCTTGTTACACTTGATAAATTTAGTAGATTTGAGGAAAACGGATTAATTGAGTAAAAGAACAGCTAAAAGTACAATGCTTCAATTAAAGTATAAATTCCAAAAATATTTTCGGAATAAAATAATTACTCAACACCCGTGTACATAAAGACTGATTTGAACAGTGCTAATATCTTTAGCTAATAAATGTTATAATTAAACAAAGCATTTCTATTTGAATGCTTCCAGTAAATCCATCTCACAAAAATAAAAATCCTTTGCATCTTGCCTGCTCTAAATTAGACTAGCAACAGAAGGAAATTAGGTGAAGTTTGAAGTTTTCTCCAGGAGAGCCAAGGTTCCTCTGAGAGCCATGAAAACCAAGAAACATGAGAGAATTATTAAAAAGCGCAATATATGAACTAAATGACCCCTCAGTGCCAAGCTGCCTCTCCATCAGCAGATTACCTCTACCTGAAGAACTCTGGATTTCTCTTTCCTGAAGAACTCTTTCACTTCCTATCACAAATTACAAAATAATGGCAGAAAACCAGATTATGCTTGATGCTTCTATGTCACGCTGAACGAGGTTGTTGTATCGTGTAACATTAAATGCAATAACCAAGTAACAGCAAAAAGCAAATCATTTGAATCCTAATGGCTGCCATTCTGTTATATAATATTGAGCTTTCTCTAGGCAGAGCTTTCAAAAAATTAAGAGGTTAAGCTATGTAGTCAAGAGGCTAATGCATGGAAAAAGCCTTTGGACCCTAGCTGAACTAGATCCAGCACGCACAGTGACACCCCATTAACAGGATGGAGGACACCAGGAATGCCTGAATCCGAATGCTGAGCAGATTTCCAGGTGGACGGGAGTCAAGCGCCACGGACTCCTGGGTAACTGCACTCTGACACCTTCACTGATTTGACAAATGATTCTATATGAAAGGGCTGCGCACACATTTGACTTAATTGATTAGACAGCATGTGGCGAAATCCCTGATTGGTTTAACTAAAAGAGCAGGAAACGTGCCATAGTTTTATAAAAAGGCAAGCACTTTGTGGTGACAAGGGGGGGAAAAATTTGTTCCTGCCTTCTTTTAAGTATGACTGATTAATATTGAAATGTGTATGAAAAATGAGACAAATTAATCTTGTTCTAATGCCATAAATCATCTAATCCGAGTGGGTTAACAGCTGTAATTCCAGAGGTTAGGATTTCTTTCATCTCTTCATTAGTGAGGTCAACCACAGCCAGAGGACCTCGTGAGGAGCAAGTCTATAAACGCGGTACCCTGTGCGCAAACCCCGCTTTAATACGGCTATAAAAAACCAACATGTCTGCCAATTAAAGAGACACCACATTAACACTGCTTCTGTAATTACAGACAAGAGCACGACCGAAATAAACCGAATGGGGGACCGCAAACACTTCTCTGGAACAAAAAATAGTAGAGATGTGACCCGAGCTAGTCACTGAAAGGCAAACAGATCATCTGATGATTAGAAATGGATATGGTAAAGCATTTAACAGTTCCGGTTCTGATTCCATTAACAAATCTTTTCGTACTTTTGAGCGCAATTCAATTGACAAATTGATAAAGTAATTTCAATAAAAAAATATGATTCAAAACAATTATATTAAAAAGGTGTGTTCACATTTCAGTCTTTCTAGAGGCAACATTAATTATATACACAAATGTGGCAACAACAAATACTACTGTTTACTGTTTATGTTTTTTTTCAAAGAACTATCTTATGCTCAACAAGGCTGCATTTAATTCAGCAGAAAAAAACAGTAAAACTATACATTGTTTTATTTTTAATTTTTTTATATTTCACAATATATATATATATATATATATATATATATATATTGTGAAATATATTAAAAAAATGAAAATAAAACAATTTGACTCCAGTCTTCAGTGTCACACGATCCTTCAGAAATCAGTCTATTAAGCTGATTTGGTGCTCAAGAAAGATTGAACATCAATGTTAAAAACAGTTGTGCTGCATTCTTTGTGTGTGTGTGTGTGTGTGTGTGTGTGTGTGTGTGTGTGTGTGTGTGTGTGTGTGTGAAAAGCATGATACTTTTTTTCAGGATTCTTTAATGCACAGAAAAAAAAGACATTTTTTTTTGGACCTGGAGATCCTGCTTGGTACTCGCACTTTATGCAGCACACTTATCCTACAAGCTATCGTCATCACTTTCTTCCTGATCGCTCTCCTCACTATCTTCTTTTCTCTCGAACATGGTAGATGATGATGATGTTTTTATTTTATTTTATTGTATTAACAGTAATGACAGACAACAGCAGGAATATTAGGCTGCTGTCCCTTTACGACCGAATGCACGGGCCGAATATTCTGACGCACGTCCGGTTTCTTTCTCAATTGTTCACTTATGATATAACCAAGAGAATACTTGCCAAAACAGGTATTTTGATATAATTTTGTGTGTATGTGTCCGTTCAAGCACAAGTAAACGCGAAATTAAGATTCTCTCTCGCGAGTCTAGATTTTCGCCTCTTCTTCCACATTTAAAATCACTTGAATGTGTAAATTGGCAAGACAAAACACATCCAAATGATAAACTTTCACTCTAGGATGGTTAAATTTTGCAGTTAATCCGTGAATCACATACGGGCACATACGGGTCACATACACATCTGGTGCCGAACCGCGGGGCCTCGTCCGTACAGATCACGGATCAACTGCGATCCGTTGCACTGCACCTCTAATAATGAATGAACTTATCATCATGATTGCTATCTTACCAGAGAAAAAATCCTAAACCAGTAAGTAAACGTGTCCCTGTCCCCAAAAATGTTGGTACTCAATGCCCCTCCACGTTTTCTGCTGCGTATCATTTCTTTTTTTTTAACAATACATGCACAGTTATGTGCACCCCTGTAAATAGATATATTTTGTAACATTATAAATGTTTTTTTTTTACGTGTCACTTTTGATTAATTTAATACATCCTTGCTGAATAAAAGTATTCATTTCTCTAAAAAAATTTTTAAAAAATCTTACTGACCCCAAACTTTTTAGGCTAGTGCACTTCATTTATTTTCTAAAATACTTCTGACAAAACAAAAAATCAAAATAAAAGAATGTGTGAAAGCTGTAAACAGAATCGAACATCATTTTGTCTAGGTATTTTATAAACTGGTGAAAAAAAATGATAATAAGAACCTGTTTTCATTTCCCAACCCTGCTGATGAATCAAAACAGCTATAAATATCCTTAAAACACATGCATGCACACACAACCTGCTGCATGGCAGACTCAGAGAGTTAGGTGGCCGGTGTACCTTTTTTTTTCCTTTTGACATGAACATGCTGTGCTTGCTAGTGACAGGCTCAGCATAGCCCTGCACCCAGAGGTCACAACTGACCTTTCCGATTGTGAGTTTTTCCAGCTCTACTACATGTTTGTCTGAAGATGTATGCCAAAGCATCCTCAGGCACCACACTGAGACGGCGGTACGGGTTCGGGCATTTTGCTGCTTGTCTTCCAGCATCACGCCTACTCCCTCCTGAATAACGTATGAATGCAGAGCACACTGCCTTGAGTTTTGCATGCTACGAAGCTTAATTGCTGCATGACTAGGCTGTTGTTGCATGGCTGGAGGGATTTCCATGTATTATCTGCTATGAATCATTTTTAAGATGTGCTTATTCACCACTGGTTTCGCCAAGTTCAAAAGACCATTTTGAGTAGGATGTCGAGGAGTGCGCGGTCACAAGGTCCAGTTTCAGAGCGTTGACAGGGAGAGAGCAACAACACCCCTCCCTCCCGCAGATGGAATATGTGTCTGTGTTTGCATGGAGGGGTACGTTGGTCACACCATGCCCAGATCAGACAGCTCGTGCCAGGGTTCTGCATGCATTGCGCACAGGGAAGGAAGGGTCAAATTATGTACTCCATCTGCCATCTGCTTTGGCGGCTCGACGGGGAGGCTCTGCGATGCGACGCCTGCTAGGGTTAAATCAAAGCCTTGATGAATGGTGTTTAAATACCTGAAGAATATCAGCCTGGTCGTCCGTTGAATCGGCAGAGCAGACGTGCCCGCTGTAATGTCAGACAAATGATCACTTTCCTCAAGCCGGGGCCACTTCATCAATGTTAAGCGTTGAGGTGAGCCTTCCTTCACGTTCTGATAGGAGGTTTGAAATTGGGACTCTCCACTTTCACTACTGACCTATTGTGAATCGCAGTGGCTGGAATGAATTACTGCTGAGAGGAAAAACGCATAATGTAAGATATTATTGGGGAATTTAACAATGCTCAGGCCTCAGGGACTCTCACAGTGTAATGTATGGGCTTTGGAGTACAATTGCTATGGAAACTAGAAGCCCTGGGTGACCAAGTTGCCCACCCACACGGACAGCCGTTAATCATCTTCACTCCAATACTGGCACAGCAGAATTTGGCCAATGTGTCAAGCAGCAATTATGTATACTTGGTGTTCTCTCCACCCCCCTCGGCTTCGCTCTCTCATTCTCCCCCCATCCTTCTCTTCCCCTCTCCTTTCCATTTAATCACGGAGCTTTTAAAAGCTCTCTGTTCATTAGCTCCCTTTCATTGTGAATGCATACAATACTAGCAAAGAAAATAGGAACGGTCTTAGCACCACACAGTACGAGATTCCTATTATAGAAATCATATCTAACCGTTTAGCCATTATACTTTCATTCGGCGCTGAGTGACACGCCAAATTACTCAACTGCTCCATTGCTTTCTTTGCATATTGGTTTGTGCAGATCACAGGCGCTAATGGGAAGCGACGAGACAGAGATAATGTTCTGCTGGTCGCGGGGAAACGTTAACGCCATCACAAATCGGTGGCATCCCTTCATTACCTCCATCCAGATCAGCTGTTTCAAGGAGAGCTGACAGCAACATGGGAATTGCAATGCTCTCCATATTTCAAGGACACAACGCTGCAGCCTGGGTGTCGAGCAGGTGAGTTCGAGCGCATCAGCACTGTATAGAACGTGTTATTAGAGGTGATCTCGACAGGGGTGAAGCGTGCAGGCTCGTGTGAAGGACGGGTCAGCAATTAGAGCCCTGTTGTGTACCGAGAGGTTCAGGACAAAGCTGATTGCCTTTTCATACATCTCACAATGAGCACTGGGGAGATTTGTATAAATATTTTGCAGCTTTCCCTTGCAGCTTCAAGTCACATTTGATGGCAGTTGGTATATTAGGGGTTGTCGAATTGGACCACTTGCTGACAGGCTGTCAGAAGTGCCCATGCCTGCCTTTGACTGACTTTTTTTGCGAGGTCTTTACTCTTGACCTGCCAAGTCAACCAGAAGAGGAAATGAGCACTTTGGCACATTTGAGGTTAGTGGACTGACAATAGTGCGAGGTTTGGCAATATAACACATTATTGCGTTTCTCACATAGGATGCGTGAAAAAAACTGCTCAAAAGCAGAGGCAGCCAGCTTTCAAGCAGGAAAATATATTTTCTTTTTGTTCCTCTACACCAAGAATACGACTGATTCTTGTCACTGTTTTGGTAAATCCTGAACCCAAAAGCATGAAATCACAGATAATTCGACATCTTGTAGCAATATTACGGTTTAATTCAGGGCCTTGTTTCCAACCTGAGATAAGACACAATAAAAAGGAAATATCTGCTGTCATGCCTCCTTGCTCTGGTACATGGCGAAAAAGAAATGTTGTTCTATTTCAACGTATCCAAGCAAAATAAATAAATAGATACATCTTGAAATATTCAGAGAAGAAGATGATCTCCCAGATAGAAAAAAAATGTATATATGTATATCAACAGTTCTCAACAGGTTTTGCTTTAGTACACAAACCAAGTGAGGACCCAACACAGTAGCAAAATCACATAAAAGTAAAGTAAGCTGTTATTTAAAGCATCATCAACATCTTCTGATGTTAGCACAATACATTGATATCATATCGGATCTGTGTCAGTGAATATTTGATAGATCCAATAGATATTGGATAATTATTGGATATTTATTTACTTTGCCATCATCTTAGTTAATGTTAATCTTTCAAGACACTGGCATTTTAATAACACTGTTAATTGTATTTCTAAAGGAAATTAAATGTTTTTAAAGTTAATTTTTGCATCACCAGTTTGTAATTTATTTATACAGAGTAGTAGTTAAACCCATGACCTTGGCATCATGCTCTGCTGTTAGAGCTAGAGAAATGCCCAATTGAAATTGACAACAAAACACAGCCTTTGATGTCAAACAAAGGAGACATTTCCTCATTGTTTTTCCCTTCTGTGTGTGTATTAGAACAGTTGAGAACCAATGCTTTACGGAGGTGCAGCATACTGCAACAGCTTTATCACGTAGTGAAAACACAATGCCTCAAATAAACAGAACCATTAGCAAGACAGTGACTTACCTTGTGAGGGCATGTGGCTGGGACAACAGAGAATGTTTTATCTGGGGTCTGGCTCTGATTCTAGAAGAGAAACAAATCACTCTGTGTTAGTTGTTTTAGTAAGAATAAAACTGTTGCATTCAAGCACACTTCCTATAAATTGCATGTTTCGTAATAAGGCAGAACAAAGTGACCTATTACGTACACTTATTCTGAATAAATGGAAAAGTCAATTGAGTGAATAAAGGTTAAGGTCATCAATCTGCGCTGATGGAATATACAGCCAACAAATGGCTCCAGCAAAACTTCTCAATGCATGCCTATTCCTGCGCTCCTAATATCGAAAACACAAGCAGATAGCACAGGCTTCATAACATATGCAAAGGGTCTCAAACAGGATTTCATTAACCAATTAGCATATTGTAAATATGCTGCTACATCAGACTGATACATGAAAACCAACACTAAAAAGGTTGCACGTAGGTAAGTCAACAAGGCAACAACAGATGGCCCTGCTGTTTGCCATTATGCATGATGCAGGGCCTCTGCACACAGACAAAGGCAGCGTAGGGGGAAATGACCATCTTCAAGTGACCTCGCATACATGAGGAAAAAGAAGCGGTCGAGCCAGCACAGCAGGGGACAAACTTTTTCCCCTAATACTTGAGGGATGCCTAGTTGATTCCAAGCAGGTGCTGCCAGTCATTCTCTTACACCCAGTTATCTTCTTTTTGTAGATCTAATGCTCTCTGACACTATTAATGGCTTCCTTATGGTATCGCCAAGAGAGATGAAACATTGAGCGGTCCAGACTTCAACATCTATATTTCATCAGCACTTAGAGTAGTCAGCATCGGCTATGTGGTAACCTCACTTCACACCCACTGTCGGGTGAAAGACAAACACTGCATGGTCAGCCCTAGGTGTCTGAAATAATAGAAACGAGTTTTGTGCCACTCTTGCAAAGAGGAAATTCTAAAGAGACATAGGTTATACAATTTTACTTTTTTTTTCACTTATCATTCTTCTCTTCTTCAACCTGGCTCATACACTCCTACAGACAGTTTTTCCTTTAATGAGCTAGTTTTAAACAATACATGATATTGTAATCTGAGCAGAGCTGGCACAGGAACTCAAGTAAGGGAGGACTAATAAAGAACACGTCCTCCTGGTTGCAAGGGCAACTCCGAGGACACAGCATGTTTATTCAGGAGAGCCGCTGTCAGCATCACTCGCATTGACCCGTGTCTGCTCTACTTTGGTCTGTCAAAACATCTATTAAGCTCTGTTAAGAACAATACAATTTGAACTCAATTGCAGTGCAGGAAACACGAACAACAGTGCTATTCTGATTGTGAGTGTGATATTTGATACAACATTTTACTATAAATAAAGTAAACGACAAGTTAATACTGAGTAAGACACATTTAGGCACTTTAGACTTTAGTAACTTTAGACACATTGCCGGTTACTTCTGTGCTCCACCAGCAAATAGTTCCAAGCACAACAAAGCAGAGATGGCACATCTCTGAGCAACACACATTAGCGGTGTTTAATAGTTCCTGAATTAATAAGTGAACTGAATCGTCTGAATGATTCAATGACTCGCTCCTGAATGAATCATTGCATTTGAACAAATCAATCCATACATTTCAAAACCGCTTGTCGCTGGGATGCTGGAGCCTAACCCAGCGCCTAAACCGGCACCATCAGAACATTTGAACGAGTTGAGTGAATTATTCAATGACTCATTCCAGAATGAATCAGTGTAGCTGAATGAATAGGTTGAGAGAATGGATTGATGACTCAGTCGTAAAGAACAACAGTTGTTTGATTGAACAAATCAGTTGAATGAATGATTTAATGACAGTATGACACATACTGACAGTTTGGAATGTGCTAACACAGACAAGCAGAGTAATACAAACAGTTTAAAGGCCAACATCAAAATTAGTTTTTAAAGTCAGAGAATCTGTTTTGTGGCAGATTTGCTCATTGTATTATGGTAACTGTACAATGCAGAATAGAGCAATATGTGTTCCAATCTGTTTTCCTATGCATTGCTTGGCTTCTTTTTCATTGGTGGAGAAAAATACGTAATACAGGTGAAACTCGGAAAATTAGAATAGTCAAGTCAAGTCATCTTCATTTATATAGCGCTTTTAACAATGTAGATTGTTTCAAAGCAGCTTTACAGAGATAAACATATAATTTAAGGTAACAGAGATTGTTTTGGCTTTATAGCGGTTCTTGAATAATGTTATTTTCCAGCTAAAGTCAGTTTTGATTGATTCACTTCCGTCAAAATGATCATTTGTTATAAAATTAGGGGCAGATAAGATGACACCGTTCTCTCTAAACAGACTTCAAACGCGAACCTGTGATAATATTCTATAGTCATGTGCATTTGAATATATGTGCGCAGGTTTGTAATTCCCTACAAACCATGCGTAAACAAACTACTTGTCTTGCCTAAATTTTTTTTTATATTTATTGTGCAAAAAGTTCATGTATTTCAGTAATTCAAATTAAAAGGTGTAACTAATATATTTAGTATATATAACTATATACATATGCATGATTATACTTTTCAGAGGGCCGACATTTCTGTATTTAAAATCCTTTTTTTATTGATTTCATGTAATATTCTAATTTTCTGAGATTTTGGGGTTTTCATAAGCTGTAAGCCATAATCAGTAAAATTATAACTTTTGCATGATATTCAAATTTTTCGAGTTTCACCTGTAAATAACGTGTCAATTGTGCCTGAAACGGAAGTCGCGTAACAGAACTTTTGTATAAAAAGCGATATCAAACCATGCTTTAGAACTGCATATCAATTACCCTCTGGCTTTGTGCCGACAGCCAAATCACAGTCGTGCTAATATCCAGAACAACACCTTTTGATGGCCTGATGTTGTTTAAATAAAGGCAACAGTTATGAATTGCAAACATGTCGAAGAGAAGAGAAAGGAATACCTTTGGAAAAATTGCATTGGTGCTAATGCTTTATTTGCTGTTTAATGTTCTGCTCAGCCACGGTTAATTATTTAATATGACAGGTATGCTACACGGAGTGTATTAACTTGTCCTGCATGTTTAAATAATATATGATCCCATTAAAATCTGACATAGACGACAGACACACACGCCACTGGGGCTTTATTCATTTGCAGGTACACAGGCGCCATTATGAGGCAGAGTTGACCCAGTGTGTTCGATTGAATGGCCTTACTGTAATGTGCGCCAAAATTATATGTTGCACTGAAAGCCTAGCTATGCAAATGAAACATAACTGCACTGGAACAAGCTGATGACTTCAGTGCTCTGCTGTTATTTTGGAGAGCGGATAACTCTGTAAAATAAGTGCAGATGGAGGGAATGGTTTTCAAATGGTTGCTTTCTTACAAAAAAATTATCTTTATTGGTATATTCCTTCCTTCTCAGCTCTCTCCATATTTCATGCGGCACCAGTAAACTTGTGAAAGCAAAATGTGATTTTGTCAAGGTTGTGAAGTGCAGTCAAATAAACATGATGAAAAATGCCAGATTGAAGGCAAATTTATTATCTCTTCTCATTACGTGTTACATCTCTGCTTCACAGTACAGAGACAAATTAGTTTTTATCGAGAAGCCAAATTGCTAATATTAAACCTCTCTGCTGTTCCTCCCCAAAACAAGCCATTGAAGTGATTTCTTCACTTCACTCTGCTGAATGTTTTCCTCTCCAATTGCTAGTGGAGGGGGAAAGAGACCAAGCGGTAGGCTGCAAAGAGCCGTAATCTCCTTGCCAGCAGTGTTGAGGCTGACTGACGTTCAATGCGCCTTCGCTATAAAGGGCTGCTCTTTGAAACGACAGCCTCCCACAAGTGCATCAAGACACCAAGTCTTCTTGCTCTTGGTGTGCTCATTTGCTAAGCAGTGTGAAGCCCCGTCTTTTAGACTGATCTTGAGAGCTGGAAGAAGTCTCAATTAGACCGTGATGAGTTAGAGGCACAGGTAAACTGAGCCTGAGTTGAACACTACAGCTGCATCAGTCTGCGTATGGAAAACATTAAGATCCTCTGAATGCTGTGACGACAACAAGCACAGCGGGTGGATCGTTCTACAAACTGGGTGCAACCTGTGTCCCATTTATAGAAATCAATGAATAATTGTTATTTCAACTCTTAATCTGCCTTGCTGTGTGAGCAAATTAAAATAAAATACACTACCTTTCAAAAGGTTGGGGTCAATAATTTGAGAAAAGAAGAATGACAAAATAGTGTGTATCAAATCATCATATTATATTGATTTCTGAAGGATCATGTGACACTGAAGACTGGAGTAATGACTGCTGAAAATACAGTGTGTGTGAAAACAACAATTTTAAATTGTATTCCACAATATTAGTGTTTCTAATATTATGATTTTTGATCAAATAAATGGAGTATTGGTGATTTTCTATTTATTATTAAAAAAAAGATTGTTTCAATAATGTATTATGATGGTGGTATGTAAAATCTGTTACCATCATATTTTTTTTTCTCCATGTAAACTATAAACTAATACAAATATCTCTATTCTTCAATGATCTTAAAATGTAAGCCTTGTTACCATGATAATTGCTGAAATATCTGCATTACATTTGCTTTCTGAAAAGCAACTTGTAGTTTCATAACCTTTAAATTAGTCTATAAACTGCCAACCATTATTTTATATCATGATATTTTCTATAAAAATAGTTTAATATAGCTTGAAACTGAAGAATGCAGTTTATTAGAACATAACAACTCATTAGTTTTCTATGCAAAAGTCTTAAAAAAAAATTACTTTAAAAAAAATCACCATTTCAAAATGGTATGGTAAAGGCATTTTTTTTTTTAAATGACCCAGGTATGCACGACTGTGTTTATCAGTTTAAAAAAGCTAAAACCGGTTTCACTCATAAGCGCTGTGGGCCACGTAATAGTCGAGATCTAATTTGGAATGATATATTTTTTTTATTTACGGTTGCCAACAAAGATAAAGAAAATTTTGTCACATACACAGCTAGTTTAAGAAACACAGCCACGCAAAACGCTCTCTCACACAGACACTACTGTATCCTTAGGCCATAATGAGCCTGCAATGCGTTTTAAAAGGATTAGCTGCATTAAAAATCACATTTCATTCTCAAGCTGAGCAAAACAAAGCAGTTCATAGCAAACATGTTCATTTATTACTGCTTTGCATGGGTTTAAATAAAAGCATGAATATTTCATCACAGCTAATCTAATCTGGTCGTGCTTGTGCGGCATTTATTATGACACCTAAAGAAAATGACAGATGTACAGTACCAGTCAAAAGTTAGGAATAAATAAGATGCTTTTAATGTAATCATCCAGGTGGACGCTGCATTGGTGGTGGTTGAGGAGATTCCCCCTTCTATGTAGAGCGCTTTGAGTGTCGAGAAAAGCACTATATAAATGTAATGAATTATTATTATTATTATTATTATTAATGTTGTTGAACAAAGTCTCTTATGCTCACCAAGGCTGCATTTTATTTTTTTTATTTTTCATCCAAACATAGTAAAAACTGTGAACTATTATTACAATTTATAAAGATTGTGCATAATGAAAAGACCCTTCACATAGAGAACGCTTTAAAATGAACTCTGTTAGAACTCAGATTCAACTTTTCTCTATTTACGGATATGACAAGACACGCATGGACGAGTGACGTATGGACATGCAATTACCTGTGAAGACAATCCTGTCAGGTCTAAAATATAAACACTTATAATAGGTTTACCATAGTGGATCAGCGCTAGACAAAAACATGTTTTGGAAGAAGGATTGATGATGAAGTTAATTTTCAACATAGTGTACCAGGAAGTGTTTTTATTTGAATACATTTTCAAGTGTAATTTATTCCTGTGATGGTAAAGCTGGATTTTCCAACGCTATCTCACGACCAATTCGTACGAATTCGTACGAGTGATTAAAAAGTGGCTAATTCGTTCGAATTCGTACGACCTCACTCGTACGAATTCGTACGATTTGTCTAAACCCACGTGATGGGTAGGTTTAGGGGCGGGGTCAGGGATAGGTCATTCGTACGAATTCATACGAATTGGCCAAAACGTCAAATATGTACGTTTTAGCCCAAATCGTACAAATTCGTACGAGTGAGGTCGTATGAATTCGTACGAATTAGCCACCTCGTAGAATTCGTACGAATTCCCGTGAGATCGGGTTGGGATTTTCAGCATCATTACTCCATTTAGAAATCAGAAATTATTCTAATATGCGAGTTGGTGCTTAAGAAAGGTAGTAAGATATAAATAATAATAATAATAATAATAATCATACTTTTGTACATAAAGGAGGCATTAATGATCAAAAGTGACAGCAAAGACATTTATAATGTAACAAAATACTCGAATTAGGTTCTTTTGAATTTTCTATACAGTACATCAAATAATTATGTAAAATAATTAGATTCATGAATCATGATTTTATTTTATTTTATTATCAATAAGAACCAATTCAGCATATGGACATTTTTTCTGAAGGATCTTGTGACACTGAAGACTGCAAAGATACTGAAAATTCAACTTTGGCATTATAGGAATATATTGTATATATTTTAAAATAAATATATTAAACCAGAAAACAGTCATTTGAAATTGTAATAATAACTGTTTTACTGTAATTTTAATGCAGTCATAAATGCAGTCTTCAAAAAACATTAAAAATTCCAAACTTTTCAGAGGTACAGTGTATATGCAACGCCACCAACAAATGAGCCAATCAGTCGTTGCCGATGCAGTAATGTTTTCTGCTTGATATTGATGGCGCTGGCAACACAGCTCCTAAAAGAACCCGCAAATAATTCTGTTACGCTCTCTCAGCCAGCCCTCGTGAGATAAAAAGCCTTAGGCTGAGAATTGGCAGGAGCGAGGACCAAAGTACTTTTCACCCTAAAAGCAATCTTAAAGAGAAGGTCTGATGTCGTCACATTAACTTGTCTTCTCCGTTACGCACCAGGTGGAGAAGACTCACCGCGATCTCAGACGACTCCCATTTAAACTCACAAACAAGAGCACTATTCACCCAAGGCAAAATAAGGAGCAGGGCTTTTCTGGCAGGCTGACACAGTTAGGATGCTCTGGCCCAGTAACATTCTCCTCACACACTGGGAGACTTTGTACTTGTTACTTCCTGGCTGACACTCAAGAGTACTGAGCGTTAAATAAGTTGCACACCCCTCGCATGCTCTTGATTTTGTTGCCTCTGTTTATGACACGTTTTTTAGTTGTTGTTGTTGTAATGTGAAAAAGCAAAGCAAAGAATAAGAACGAAAAACACGAGGAAGCAACAACAACACCCACATTTCTCTCCAAGGGATTAAAAAATGTCTGTAGTTCATGGATAATCAGATGCTTTTGATCACATGACTTCCATGTTTTTGATCTTGCGCAGCTTCTGTCCCTAGATCTTAGCAGCTGTGGCACCACATAATGTGAGAACGTGATGACAGTTGTGCAAAATAAAGAGTGTAACAGGCCAAGTTTACAATGAAACAGTCAAACTTCTAAGTTAGTACCCGCTGCAGTTGTCAGATGTGTCTTCCTTAATGCTGTAATACTTATGCATGCAGCATGTCTGCCTTTGGAGTGGGCTGGGCCACTTTTTCTTTTTTTCTTTTGGGATTTTTCTTCCTGTTTCCATTTTCGACATCCCCTATTTCTGAAAGAGTAATGGTACAGGGTTTCCAGTGTGAAGTGGGTGCTTCGCACACAACAGTAGATCTGCTTTAAAGTCCCCCGGCACTTGCTATCAAAGTGCTTCTTCACAGTTGATCATTAGCAATTTAAAAGCCTTAGGCAACTTGGAGGCCTCAAACTGAGCAGTATAATTTAGCGGCTGCCTCGGCCATACAATCAAAGGACCGTACTGTACATTTATCATATTGGGGGCTTCCACTCCCCCAAAAGAAATAAGGAGAATTTGGGTTTGTGACGGAAATGGGGCCGGAATTCAATAACCACGGACCAGACTGTCATACATTTTTGCAGACGTATCCAGAGGAGAGAAAAAAAATGCATTTTATTGTTCTCCAGGATCATTTTCAACAAGTAAGTCATATTCCGGATAAAATCCACTACGACTCAAAACAATTATTTGATGCTGCTTCAAGGGACGGATGCTTTCAATTTGAGTGGTCCACCTGAAATCACGATAAGGCGTGGCTTCAGGCACAAACCATCAAAGAGAGACCAAATATCATTTTAATGGCAAAAAAAAAAAAAAAAAAAAAAAAAACCCTACCAGGCAGTCAAAGTACCCACCTGCCATATACTGAAATAAGTCCTGTCATTCATATCCAGTCTAAATTTATTCAGATATAGGAAAAATAATCATGTCTGTTGTTTCTGCCCTATATTTGGACTACCGGTTTGTGTAGTTTGTAAATTAGCTTTAGTATTTGAAGGGAGGGAAATGTGTACACTGGAATATATCAAATAGAACACCCCAGCACAACAACAACCACATATTTTAACTACATTTGCATTGCCTGAAGGAAATACTCAGCGTCTGTGAGGTTCGGTGTTAAAGTTTTAGGTAGTTTTTTTTTTCTGTGTGTAAATGAAATGCTGTATCAAAGCCGCTTTTACAATGTCACGGCGTCAGGATTTGTCTCATTCTCATTTTAATAAATAAAATGCACACCAATCAATGTGAAAAAGGACCTGATTGTCCTTGTTTATAATTAAAGGGATATTTCAAACAAAAATGACAATTCTGTCATTACTCACCCAAGTTGTTCCAAACCTGTATGAGTTTCTTTATTCTGCTGAACACAAAAGAAAATATTTTGAGGAATGTTGGTCACCAGACAGTTTTGTCCTACAATGGAAGTCAATTGCTACAGCCAACTGTCTAGTGACCAACATTCTTTAAAATATCTTATTTTGTGTTCAACAGTATAAAGAAACTCATACAGGTTTTGAACAAGGTGAGTAAATTATGACATAATTTTATTTTTTGGGTGAACTATCCATTTAATTACCCTCATATCGTTCCAAACCCATAAGACTTTCGTTCATCTTTGGAACACAAATGAAGATCTTTTTAACGAAATCTGAGAGCTTTTTTCCCTCCATTGACAGCCTGCGCAACTACCACGAGCACCACGAGCACCACAACGCATGCATGTTTTGTTGATGCGAGAGCAGACGTTGATGTGTGAACACACGTTGAAGATGAATGTGTTTTAAATAAATAAAATGGTAAATTGTGTTTTTTTTTTCTCAAACAAAATACTCGCAACGCTTCATAAAATTGAGGTTAAACCACTGGAGTCACACGGATTACGTCAATGATGTCTTTACTAGTGGTAGTTGGGTAGGCTGTCAATGGAGGGACCGAAAGCTCTAAGCCTTACAGTTTGAAATGACATGAGGGTGAGTAATTAATGACAGAATTTTCTTTTTTTTTTATCCTTTTATGAATCAACTAATGAAATAAGGGTATGCATTCATAACATTTGTAAACAGGTATATCACAACAGAAACAGAAACTACTTTACAAGTTAACAAATATAAAGTGTATTAGTTATTAATAATAATTATATTGACAACAACCATCTCTGAAACACTTGACAGCACTTCTTGAAAATGCATTAAACTACCTAAAAAAGTCACTTATTATAACATTGCTATGATATAGTAATGATTTGAAATGTACTGCACATGATTGATTTTTCATGTTTGTTGTAGGCTAGCATTAAAAAGGTTCTGACTTATTTAGCACTTACAAAGGGTTCTATTTAGCACCAAAAAGGGTTCTGCTACCATTTTTCTTAAGAGTGTGGAAACAGATTAACCGAAATGTTAACAGCAGAAACCAAGTATATAGCCAGAACCTCCATTTTTTTTATTGATACTGAGGTATATATTTTAATATGTTAATCAGAAAACAAATACTATCTTATCTGAAACGAAACTGAATCCGAAATGCTTTTCCATTTCATGAATAGAGAGAATAATTGAGCCACCTCCCTCAGACTCCTTAGAGACTGCTTCCTATCCAAAAATAAAAGCATTATGAATGTGTGCTTCATGTAAAATCGCACATAGTAAAAACAAAGCGCATCATAATTATGCACAAACAACCTGTACAGAGTCATGTGCACATGCAAACCCTGCAGATATTTGATTTGTGCTTGTGTGTTCAGCTTGTCTAAACTTAGTTCAGATTGCCAATTTGGTGCGGTGTGTTCTGCGAGTGTTTCTTGGCATGTGCCTGGTGGTGTCTCAGACCAATTTGTCATTCCAAGCTGGCTTTGTGTGTTGCCAGCAGTGAGACCATGGCCACGCACTGCTCTGATCCTGGAAGCACCGAGGGACGAGGCCAAGTGTTCCACACACTCAACTCCAGGACAAATAAAGGATTCTGCCTGCTGATCCTCGTCTCTGAGGCGGAGGAGCAGGAGAACCAGCTTTGCCCAACTTCTCCTTTGCTCCAGTAAAGAGCTCATCCACTAGAATGTGTGTGACAAGATACAACTTTCTCTGAATGGCTGTGGAGTCTCTGCAGTGATTTAGTGTCTCATTTCTGAAAATGTTAACTGGTATTTGGTCACACTGAATAATTCATAGCCTTTGGAGATTCATGAAGGAAACAATACTTTTCTTTTGTCTGCGTCTTTTACAAATATTTTGATTCTGGGATAAAATGTGGCACAGAAACTCACAACGTGCCGTGATTGACCCAGCTTTAGCGTACAGCCTTAATAACTTTGACTTTAAAGCAAGTCATGATGGATTTATGTTTTGCTTCATAAAAAGCTTACAATGAGCACTTCAACACTTAGAGGCTTTTGGTTTCTTTTTTTGTTTTTTTTTGTTTTTGAGGCTAAGTGGTTTATAAGCATATTGTTCGGTTGAGTCATCTGTTGCTTAAGCCACAGTCAGTGGAGCAACTCGGCCTGGCTTATAAGATTGAGAATGAAAAACATGCTGTATGAATGTCGGGACAAATATCAGCGGATTTTAAAAGCAAACTTATCCTTGATGACACTATAATTCGTTGTTTTTTTTCTCCTTCTTGTGAATCTGTGCTCTCATTACCTTTCTTTATCTGCTAAAGAGCACTGTATCATATAAAGATGCAACTGCATGAGAATATATTGTATCTAAATACAGTAATTCTGTGACATTTAACACCACAGTTGCCAGATTAGGGCACTGGATGTCGGAAAAGATTCAATTGTGGGACAAAAGAGAAGTAAAAATTTGAAGTGAAATTGGTAACCTCATATGCAAATTGCAGCCTGCTAACTCAATTACATAGCAGTCAGTCCAAATGTTGGTGTAGATGTGAAATAGTGATCTTTATGTTGAGAAACACAAATCCCAATCATTAAGACTTCAGACTATTTTTTAACCAATGCAGGGACGATTATTAAAGACCTTAATATTTTAATGTAGTGCATACCTGATTTTTTCTAGAACTGGATATTTTAACCTAAAATGCATGAATTTTTGAAGGGCATGTTCATATTTCAAACGATATGACAGGAATTCAATGCTTTTTGATTAAAGTGGCCCATTATGCTTTTTCGAATATTACCTTTCATGCAATGTGTTATATATCTGTTTGTGAATATAAAAGGTCTGCCAAAATGTAAAAGATCAAAGATCAAAAATTAAAGTTAATGTCTTTTAAAAGAAAGGATTGTTTCTGAACTGCTGAAACGAGTCGTCAGCAATTCCAGTCTCACTCTGTTACATACATAACAATGTTATATGCCCATGATCTTCATTGGCTGCTTGCGAATAACATCTACTTTGGCTCACCCTTTACACTGTAGCTGTAGCTGGGGCATGGAAGAGTTTGGTTAATATACATTATCGACAACACGTCAAGAAGATGCTATTTTAAGTGCTGCAAATCCACTTTGCATGCACTTCAAAGGCCCTGTTTCCACCTGGAATTAAGATGTGTTTTGGTCGGTCGGATCACAAGTGGACCACGCTAAATACAGGTGGAAACAGGGTATAAAAGGTTTTGAGTTTGTCCACTTTTCCCACTTGCAGAGGTAGTCGAAAACGCATTTGACTAGATTTCTTTTTGTAGTGGAAACGCATGTGGTTGTGGATATGTGTCTCCCTCGTTCACCTTGTGATCCGATCGACCAAAACGCATCTTTATACCATGTGTAAACAGGCCCAAAAGATGAGGACTCACGCTGGAATTGATTTGGAAAAACAGACGCCATCATTCCTGTTCGTATCACTGTGTATCAAGCACTGAGGAAGCCGAGCTGAAATTCGGATATGGTAATAGGCGTCTACTGTAAGCAGTAGACCAATCACAACGGACTAGGTCATTTGACCAATCAGAGCAGAGTAGCCTCTCGAAGGTGAGGGGTTTAGAGAGACTGAATCTTCTAACAAACTGTTTTCAGCAGACACTGTGTATTTCCTTTTTCTTTGTTTTACTTGGATGCACGTAAACCTATTGTAGGAACCTTTAAAATAGCATAATAAGGGCATTTTATATATGATTTGAAATGCTCCATGTCTACAGGAATTACATTGAATAACCCACAATGTCTTGCAACATATTATCTCTCTCCTGCCACTCATTTCTTTCTCATTTTCATTTTGTCTGCGCAAAACATAATTATCTAAATGGCTGTTGTGATGGTGTGGGCTCTAAGGATAGACCAAACGTGCAGTGGCGATTGTGCACGGCACAAAGGTAAGCCGTTCTAAAAGGAACCGCTGGCAGGCTTTAGCTCTCTAGATTACAGCATCCTCCAGCACTAATAAAGAGGCTGTTTGAAAAGACAATGTCACGTCGTCTCCATTTATGGCTACGTCCTTCATGATGATTAAACCAATTCGAACAGCATGCTCCCCTTAATCCTACAGCTCTACTCGGGGCCATCAAATCCGGCCGTGTGCTCGGTTAGTAACAGGGCTTTCAACACTTACACATGTCAACGCTTTCAACATACATTGCACTTACAAACAAGCACCGGTCAGCCTGCAGTAACAGGTGTGGCACTTGTATCGCCATTTACTGAGCACTACAGTTGTAGTGTGATGAAATAATGGATTTAGATGAGGATAAGAGTAGGCTTTGTGATCTTTGGTTTTCCATAAAACACAAAGGATCAAATCAGGTTGCTTCTCTACCAAAGGTTACTTGTGGCCATGGGCGTTCATGGTCCAAGTGTTTGTAGACAAATCCTTGACATGTTTGAGGGCAAACTGTTATATTGATTCATGTTAACAATTTAAAATGTCAAAAATTGCTAAAGGTACATTACATTAAATTCAAATGTACATTTCATCAGTTCATAGGAATCGAACCCATGACCCCATTGTTGCTAACGCCATGCTGTACTGTTTGAGCTACATGAATGTATAAAGCATTTTGGTTTAAAACACAAGCTCTGTCATATTATGTGGTTGTTTCTGAAGAGTGAGCCCTCACTATGGTGGCCGAGAAGTGCAAAACAAACCACAATTCCGAAAACAAAACAAAACAAAACAACACATTTATAAACGCAATGGAAAGACTAAAAACAAATTAACGAGTTAGAAAACACAATAACATTCCCGAAAACAAAATAACAAATCAGAAAACACAACGACACATCTGAAAACAAAATAACAAATCAGAAAATGATTCAGTCTCATCCAATCAGCGGTCAGTATTCCATTCACCACATATACCTACCTTTTTCCGTTTTGTCTGACTTGTCGTTGTGTTTTCTAATTTGTTTTCAGATTTGTCGTTGTGTTTTCTGATTTGTTATTTTGTTTTCAGAATTGTCGTGTTTTCTGATTTGTTATTTTGTTTTCAGAATTGTCGTGTTTTCTGATTTGTTATTTTGTTTTCAGAATTGTCGTGTTTTCTGATTTGTTATTTTGTTTTTAGATTTGTCGTTGTGTTTTCTGATTTGTTATTTTGTTTTCAGAATTGTCGTTTTTTCTGATTTGTTATTTTGTTTCAGAATTGTAATTGTGTTTTCTGACTTGTTAATTTGTTTTTAGTCTTTCCATTGCGTTTATAAATTTGTTGTTTTGTTTTCGGAATTGTGGTTTGTTTTGCACTTCTTGGTCACCGTACATGTGAAATACAGACTGAACGCAACATCAAAACATCCCACCGCTCTCCCATTTGGTTATTTGGTGTCAAGACACCTACATTTACCTAGCTTGCAGAAAATACAGTTTTGTGAGAATTACCATTCAATCTGAATGTTTACTTTGCTGGATATAGCAAATGATGAAAAAATTAATGTGTTAAACAAGATATATGCATGCTTAATTTCACGATAAGTATACTATTAATTGCGATTAACCACACACATTTTTTTACACATTTTTATCTATTGACAGCCCTAGTTAATATATATGGTCTAGGCAAATAAAGTTATTAGAAAGTTTTATATGTTAAAAGTCAATTTTACCTATTGCCCCCATTCATTTCTGACCCTGGCATAGTTTCATAGTTTTGTGCAAGAAAATCTGTCATACAGAATAATGTATTGAAGTGTGATTTAGGATTTAGGTTGCACTCAAACAAGGCATCTGTCGTGCCACATAAAACCGTGTATATTCAAAACATAACAGCAACAGAGCAATATAACCTTGTATCCTGTTCTCAATTTTCAATCTAGGTTTTTGAGAATGAATTTACTCTCTGATCTCTCAACAGCTTGAGTGTTCCAGAACAGCGGAATCCAGCGTATTATCTCTGATGATGAAACATCGTTCCGATAAATCCCACCTCCCAAACAGGACATGCGGCAGTAAACCCCAAAACCCCTCACCGCCATCATTCCCCATGTATTTTTTTTTTCTTGATTATTACAAAAGGAACAATAGAGACTATGTATTAACAGCATGTTGAGATTTATTTGTCTTTGGCTGCACCACACAGTGATAGACACAAATCCTTAATCCTCCCCCAAGATAATAACTATGTAATCCTCATTCCCAGATGGAGCTGTTTCAGAAAAGACAGCGCTAGCCAACACCGTGTCTGTCCAAGATCAAGAGAGGTTGGCTCATTAAAATACAGAGCAATTAAAAAAAAAAAAAAGAAAAGAAAGAAATGGTGTCCATTGCCAGTCGCAACGCATAAACAATATTATCATATTTCCCTCCATATTAGTAATTGTGGAACAGTGAAAAGCTAACCTACAGAGCACTTCAGCATCACCTCGTCCCCCTGATCGACGACCCACACACTCTGCAAGCGTAATGAGCACGCTTCCTGTATCTCTCCATCCTGATGAAAGCTGATGTGAGAGGTGCTTGGCTTGATTCATTTGCTTGACATTATTCAACATTGTAATTAAGAGTCTTGCATCAACACTGCGGCGCACTGATTGTTTTCTGCATCTCGCCGGCTAATAAAATCTAGCTGATTGTTATGCAAATCCATTTAAATAACCAAGATAATCAAAAGACTAAGAGCGAACGCATCACAAATGCTAGGAAAGTGGGTGTCTCCTGATTCCAGTCAGTCTATTAAACACTGTATGGGAAGTAGTTTTGCCACACCACTGATGCAGTGATTCCAAGTCCATCCAGAAGATGCCTTCCGCTCGCTGCCTCACTGTCTCACTTTTTCACACTCGCTACCCCACATGAGCGCTGGATGTGAAGGAGGGCTGTCGGCGGGCCAAGACGAGTGCCTCTCCCTGCGAGGCAACCGCTGCCAACTTCACGCTCCAGGCCACCCCTCCCACCTTCCATACAAGCACCCTGGGGAAAGACTGAGATGAGAATGGCGAACAAGCCATGCCCACCCGTGTGCCATTGTCTACGGGGAGGCCGGCTTGGAGCCCTTGGCTGCGAGTACAGAGTGCTGCACTGGAGTGCTCATTATGGCTCTGTAGGGACTGTACTCCAGGGTATCCAGTGTGTAGCTGAGGAGCTCATTATGGGAAGGCTGCCTCCGAGCCTTTGCACCTAGAGGCACAGAGCCTGGAGAAGAGATAGCAAGAGGAGGGCTGCCAGATTAAACTTAATCAGAGCCACCTGTAGCCAGAAGTACCTTCTCCTCCTCATCATCATCATCCTCATGCTCGCTGATGTAATTAACGCAATCACTTTTATTTCTCCGGCAAGGCACGGGCCAGAGGCTTAATGAGGACATGTCAGTTCGGATCCCCAAATGTAGATTTTAAACAGAATGTATAATGCCAATTATGCTTTTAGCATGACATATTCCCTCAGTTCTCCTGTTTAAAGAGTATTTTATGGGATTTGGCTGGAATATTTTTACAACTTGATCCCGTGGATGACACTTCAAAGGGAAATATTGAGTGACAAATAAATAAGAAATCAGCCGAACTGTGAGTGGAGAGACATTTCGGAATGGTGAGAATGCATTTGATGCAATAATTAATTAGAAAAAGATAAAACGATGTTTTAACAAAAACAAACAAACAAAAAAAATATATATATATATCTATATATATATCTATATATATATATATATATATATATATATATATATATATATATATATATATATATATAAGGATTATGAGGATTATACTTTGTGTTAGTGCAAATAAATTATATATTTAAAATATTAGATTTTTTAAATAATGTTCTTATGCTCATCAAGGCAATTTAATAAAAAAATACAGTAAAACATTACATTGTGAAATACTATTACAATTTAAAATAACTGTTTTCTATTCTCATATATTTTAAAATGTAAAGATGGCAAAGCTAAATGTTCAGCATTATTACTCCAGTCATGTCACATTATCTGGTAATTGAAGCAGGTTGGTCTGTATGAAGAGTATTCTCATTACCTTCTCATGGGCCTCTAGTCAGTTAAACTAGTATGTTTGCGTAGAGCTACGTCACACGTAGGCTCACTATTGGCCAACGCTGGTCATGTGTGTGACGTACAACAACAGAAGCTTACGCTGTTACACTAGTTTAACTGACTCAGAAGGAAATGAATAGTTGAAATAAAGTTGTTATTTTTGTTTGTCTTTGCGCACAAAAAGTACTCTCGTCGCTTGATAAACGTAAGATTGAGCCACTGTAGTCACTTGGACTATTTTAACGATGTTTTTAATAACTTTCCGAGGCCGGCAAGGTTCAATTCCTGAAGAAGCCTATGGAGTAGTATGGAGGAGTGATCCACCTCTCAGATTTCATCAACAATATCTTAATTCGTGTTCCGAAGATGAACGAAGGTCTTACGCGGTTGGAACAACAGGAGGGTGAGTAAATACAGACAGAATTTTCATTTTTGGGTGAACTATCCCTTTAATGCTAATGTAGCTTATGACGTGGTACATCCAATCCTGGCAAAATAGATATCCTCGGATTCAACATAACACAAGGAATCGAAAGACACCAGTTTTATGATTTTGTGACAAACTGTTCACAAGTTACAGCCTCTGAATTTTGGGTCGACCTTGTTAAATTTGCGACATCATAACTTTTTTTTTTCCAGTATGGCAAAAAAATCAGGAACAGTACTTCTGTCCAAATTGTTGCTGATATGTCAAATTGTTTAAAAGATATTGCAATTTATGACAAAATTAAAAATGGCGGACACGTGGTACATCCCATCATGGCAAAATCGATATGCATGATGCAAGGAATCCATAGATACCACATTTATGATTTTCTGACAAACTGTTCAAAAGTTATTGGCCAAAATAGCAATTTTTCATATCTCATAACCCGTAGGTGGCGCTATTCCCAACTTTGGCATGGAACATCAACACATGCTTCCGATGAAGTGTACCAATTTTCGTTTGGATTGATCAAATTTTGGCCGAGATACAGCCTCTTAGACAATTTTGGGTGGACCTCGTTAAGTTTGCGACACCATAACTTTTGAACAAAGATGAATAAAAAAACTGAACTTTTATGCGGCTCAGTCCAAAGATCATTTGAGCACATGGTTGGAAAAAATTGGACAAAATTTGAAGGAGGAGTAGCGAAAAAACTGAATACTGTACATTTCAAAATGGCCACTACTGTAATGGGCGGGGTCTTAATGTAAGGTATTGGTTGTGATCAGAATGATGAGAGGAATCAGGTGTACCAAGTTACATGTCTCTAGATCAAAGGGTTCAAAAGTTATAACCATTTCAATGTTGAATTTTTGAACTGGTGGTGGTGCTATAAAGTTGGTCCTAGAGGGTCAAAAATTGGTCCAATTACTATTCATTAGCATCACTACAAGTGTGCCAAATTTCATCATTTTCCAATGGCATCATTTCATAGGGCTGCCATAGACTTCCACTGGGAAGAATAAAAATAGTAATAAAACCAACAGATACAATAGGTGCCTCAGCCCCTTCGGGGCTTGGCCCCTAATAAAACCAACAGATACAATAGGTGCCTCAGCCCCTTCGGGGCTTGGCCCCTAATAAAACCAACAGATACAATAGGTGCCTCAGCCCCTTCGGGGCTTGGCCCCTGATTTGATGTAGTTGATATGATGTAAACGAAGGGCAAAGATTTGCCTCCGCTCGCCTGCTAACTAACATTACAGTATTGATGTAGTGTTTACTGTAGCTTTTGTACGCTCCTGCTTTTGTAAGACTGTTCACCACCCCCTTAGGAACATTATACATGATTTTGTGATCAATTACTGTTTGTATTACCATGGTTTTCTGACAAATATGATTAAGTGGTGGATAACATTCTATCTATGTAAGAAAAAAAAAACATACAACTCTGAAACGTCCTGTGAAAGCTGTGCTTGCAAAGTCCATGCTTGAAATCTGTTTAGCACGATCCTCTTGTTCGTTAACATTGTCAGGGTCTGAATCTGGCTCGAACTGGGTTTAAAATTGATGCCATTGTTAATATGTACATCTGAGTAACACACTGAGCCAGCTAACTAATCACAGCACATTTCATATTTTGGAATGAGGGGCTTCATTGAAAAGGACTGGGGAGAGAGCAGCTGTAATAATGTAAAACTTGTGAAAAAAAGAGATCGTTTTTCAAGCATGAAAACATATTCTAGTACACCCCAAAAACAATATCAAGACTTCCTAAAAGGGCACAATAGGACCCCTTTAAATTATATGAATCAAGGCAATTAACCATAAACCGTTCATATGTGATACCATTTCCATTTCCAAATATATATAATATCTAATAGACAGTCAAAGTCTGTCAGGTATTTTTATTAACATCAGAATGTCACATAACTCATAATTTTATCACATTAAGACGTAGCTAGATAGATATAGATTGAAAAAGTTTGAAGTGTTTTTTTTTCTTTCTTTTTGTCTCTGCGGGTTCTGCACAGACAGTTTGCAATGTTCAGGTGGGATTAATGAAAACAGTGTGATGTGATTTGCATAACTGAATTGCCTCTGTGATTTCTCCTTCCATGCACACCTCCCCTCAGGTATTGAAACATTTTGAAACATTCTTTGAAACAAACTGTCAAACGGCTGTCTACTTACAAGGAATACAAAGAGCTCACTGAGCAACAGTACGCCACAACCTGACATGCTGAAACTGGGGATACGCTTCCCTACCTCAGAATAGAGCTTCTGACTATACGCTTAAAATCAAGCCATTCTAATGCAGAATTAGCCTTTGAAATGCATGTTTAATATCATTCACAGAGAGTGTTTGTTTAGCTATGTGATCGATGGGTTTTGTGACAACTAAGACATGGCCGAGTCATGACTTCTACATTACATTTGATGTCAAAAAGTTTGAGGGTCTTGACAAGTATACTGTATGTATTTATCAGCCTTATTTTACACACATTTCCACAGCTCATGAAATTTTATACAATTAGTGTATATTTATATTCTATAATATTATATAATAGTATATAGTACAATGTCTATCACCCCTAATATGGGTCATTCCACTGACATTGCGTGGTGTAATAATGCTTGCAATACTGATTATATTGATAGAAAGCATGTTTCGCAAGAAGCTACACTAGAAATAACTCCTTGTAATTGAGTCTCATATTATAAATGGAATTGTGTTTCATAAATACATTTGCCACACAGTTAAAATAATGATGCTTACCCAGTGTGTTGTTGGAAGCAATCTCTTAAATTTGTAATTTATGGAAGCAGCATATTTTTTCTTGAAATGAATAACAGTGGAATAAACTCCCAAAGTTAAAAAAACAAAAACAAAAAAAAACACTCTTTTCAAATTCATGTAAAGCTCCACAGACTGTTTCCCAAAAAATTGAAATTCTGTTAATTATGATATATATGGATATGAAGGTTCAGCAGGTTACATGCTTGAACAGGCGTGTAAGCACAAAACAGTAGAGAAAAAGAGCACTTTCCAGGTTTTTTTGTGATTAAAGTGCCTTCGTACAGCAAGAGAACAAGTGTTGAGTTAGAGAGGTCAGGTTAAATGTAGAGAGAAAGAGAGAGCGAGAGAGAGAGACTGCTGGATGATAGTGTAAGGGAGATAAGGAGTGTTTTTGTTTTATTGTTTCAAATTTTGTTTTATTATCTTTGATATAACATAACCACACTTATCTAATAAATGTTAAAGTTGTTTAGAATCCCTATAAGTGCTATAGATACAACTTTAACAGGTCAATGAAAAGATTTGTATTGATGTTATGTTCAAAACGTTGAAGTATGCATTGTGCTAAATCTTTTGTTACATTGTTAATGTATTTACTACCACTTTTGATAAATGTATGCATACTTGCTGAATAGAAGTATTCATTTCTATCAAGAAAAAAAAACAACGTTCTGACCCCAAACTTTTAAACGGTAGCCTATCTCATTTTGAAGCTGCTGATTTTGCTTTTACCTGACCATATGTGATTTGACATTCATTAACATGATAGCAAATCGTAAAGTTACTGTATATTGTCTTACCTCAAACCTTTCAATTTCTATACAGACTTTCCAATTTTTTTATTGTCACATCAGAAGGAGGGCGGTCATGTATGTTTGTGATATCACCCCTGTAGCTCTTTTCTAATCGGTTAAACTAATGGTGCTACAACTCACCGCATGTTACAACATTTCCTGCTCTCCCCTAAGGAAACTCTCAAAAGCTAGAGGAAAAAATAAGTACGTCTTCCTTAGTATATCTCCCACATTGTTTTCTGATGTAACAACACGAAACGCCATACAACATTTTTCTGCATTACTTCTGAATTTCCCTCTTTTTACATAATGTGTGCCAAAAGGAAAACGCATGAAAATATAATCTGTAAATAAATAACATTAAGATTCTAACCTCAGCCACTAAAGACATCTCAAACCCCACGACCCTCTCATAAAATTGCCCCCCACCCGTATAATCTGTGGTGTTTACCACAATTATGACACCTGCCATGTTTACTGAATATTTGTTGACTAATGGTTTGAAATTTAAATAATAATAATAAAATTATCCTATCAGTGAAATTCATCAAGTAACATTCACACTTATTTGCTACCTGATACTAATAAACAAAACTGATAAAATATATTTTTAAGACAAGGACATGTGATTTTATTTAGAGGAGACTAAAATGCTTACCGTTTTTAGATCAATGCAGTGTCAAAAGTATGACAATTTATGTGAATAAGTGTCAGCTGAGTGTTCCTTCTGTGAACTGGTGTGGCTTCTTATCACAGAATGAGGCAGAAATTACATTATTTTATTATATTCTATTATATACAGTGATAAAGGCTATGTTGATTAGAACTGTAATTATAGAACTGATTATAAATGTACATTATCCTTAAGAAAATACCCGAAATGGCTTGAAGAACACAGATCCATTTTCAATCGCAACTGTATGTTTATTCTTTCCTTTCAGTTAAAATGTCTCTATCTGCATGTTATTCAGCTGCAGCGATATGTGGATGCATATCCATATAACGAATTTCCTGGAAAAGTATTAATAAGCTGCTTTCACGCAATGTTGTAATTACTGTAATGTTGAGATAACAACACATGAAGTTGTGTTCAGAGCTGTTAAAAATGTACTCAAATAAAAATTTTACTTTCCCCAAATGATAATTTTTATTTTTTTTTATATAAAAGTGTAATTCTCCCAAATGTTTGAACGGTATGTGTATATATCTAGGCTATATCTCATGTATGTGCATTTTTAAATCTGTTATCTGTTCCCCAGTCAAGATGTTACCTATTCTAATATGACATTTGGCTGAAACGTTATGAAGACTACAAAAATATTCAAAAGTATGTAAATGTATTCCTCCTCAAACACTGTTTCACATGTCCTCATTACGTCTGCATTGAGAAGATCCCACACCTGCCATATGACAAACTGCGGATAATAGTTGCAAGTAAACAGGCCTGATCTAACTAAGATGACACAAACTCTTGGGGTTTCTAAGGGAGCTCTGCCCCCATCTCCCAATGACACTCCCACGCTGTCCAACATCATATGCTTGGTGATTTAACACACAGGAGAAAACATATTTTCACAAATAAAGAACACAATCTGGTTATTGTGCTCTTGAATTGCGTGAGAATTAAAACAAAGGCATTCTTATAATTTTTGAGTGGAATCAACAAACACATTAATTACAGCCGTCTAATAAATGAGTCTGCATTGGTGTCGCCCACATAGCACATCAGGTAAAGGCAGAACTCGCTGTTTCAAAGCACCTGTGCACTAAAAAGCTACAATGTCTTCATGTGTTGGGAAAAAGTAGGTTCAAAAGGAGCTTTTCTTCTTTTTTTCCCCTCCTACTAGAACACAAAGAGAAAGATACACAAAGCATTGGTTTCTCTCTCTATTCTCTCCATGCTAAAGGAGCTTAGCACATTTTGTTTTGCGTTTAGCCTGCAGTGAGAAGGCAAAAGGTTGACATGAAGTGAAAAATGTAAAAACAGATGCTTTTTTACTTGCTAAGAAACATTATACTGGCAACCTTTTCATGGTCATGAATGGGGAAGTGATTCCCCAGAGTCTGACTGACAGTCACATTTGATAGCTCCCTCTCCTGCTTCCTCTGTGATGCTGTGAGAGGCAGCATTAGTTGCCTTGCAGTGCTGCGTGGGAGTCCCTTTAAAAAATGGCATGTAATATTTTATCAACTCCCCAACTCCTGCAATCTTTTGTTTAGACCATCGGTTGATGCCACTTCTCGGCCATGATAATAGACATCACATCAAAGCTCACCTGCGAGCGATGATTTACGTCAGATGCAAATAGTTACAGGCAAAACAAACTGTCAATATTTCTACCGTGACGGCATTTTTGCATGCATCAACCGGCGTTATTTTGCATTCCCATTTGCATGGGGTTAACAAATGGAGATGGGTGTGAAAACAACTGCGTTTTTATTTTCCATGAGGAAGCTCGATATGACAACAAAGACCTTCATTGACTTAGGCTGAATTCAGGTCAGCTCCTGACACGTTTCTAGACAGATGGTTTGCTCAAAGCTCTGGTTGACCCGAGCAGGGCATGGGGATGTAACACGTCAAAGAATCGAACGTTTTCGATGTGCGCTTACAAGAGACACAGGCAAAGACAACGAAGAGCTGAGAAGATTATCCGTGCTGTGTTTTTTTGCTAAAATACGACATGGCTTAATCTAGGAAAGCATTATGTTCATGAAATAATGTGTGACCAACAGCAATAATAAATCAGTAGACCTAAGACTCTTTAGACAAACTAATGCTGCTTAACCTAATCATTTTCAACCAGTCTCAATGCGGCATCCACCAAAACACCTCACGCACACAAAAAACAATCAGCGGAAACCCCATAACACTAAAGAAATTAGTGTTATCTGCTAAAGAGCGGTATTAAATGAAACTCTGGATAAATCAGGCTGTCGGCCGTGACTAGCCGTCCTATAAAACACGACTCCCTCGGCCTGATGTCGTGGAGCTGAGCACCGCAGTACCAATAGTCATTATCATTACTGTTTTATTAAGGCAGTGTACGCTAGCTGACTCTCCTGCCATTGTGGTGGAAGTTGATGGGGAGCAGGGGGAGGGTTTTCTGTCCTAATATGGGTCAGTAAGCGGCCCGTGTGGAACAGAGTGACAGACCCCTGCCGGATTGAATCGGCAATACGCATATGTTTAATCGCTATATACGCTCGAAATAATTGGCCTAATTATTCACAATACAGAAACTCAACGGTTTGTCAACTTGGGCCCGCAAAGACTTAACTCAGACACAAACATTAAAGGTGCATTTAGTGAGATGGAGGCCACCTGTCAGGCTGACAGGTTAGGCCTAATTGCTTTAAATGCGTGTACATGCAAATGCTTTGTGGTGAGGAGAGGAGAGCGCCCGTGTGGCCACAGGGGAGAAGCAGGCAGTCAGGCTAGCCCACAGACAAAGAGCAAGCGGAGACAGGCGCCACAAACAAGGAGCCGACAATACCTCACTGCACCGCACATTTCATAATGACAAATTGTGCGCTCAGCAAATACGCTGTAAAACGGGCTGGAAACAACTAGATCTCTGGACTCTTACATGGTGTTGTGATGAAAAACGCTGGTGGTTCTTTTGATCGTGACTCATTTAATAATTCCATATAAAAGAAACACTTATTTCTGTGGAGGGGATCCAAGATAATATTGCCTCAATGTTTATTAAGCGGTAATTGAGAACACGTATCGCTCAGACGCATATACGCAGTTTAGTCTGTTCAAGTCGTTAAAATAGTCAATAGCCACTCGAGGAGGCAAAGGGGTTTATATATGCAATATTGCACTATTGTTAAATATTCATCTCACTTTATGCTTAACTGGTTATGCTAATAGAATTTCAACACAATTTATTCAAGTGCTGATCAATGGCATGCAATGATTGCACTTTATGCATTATGCATTTTAATGAAACACACTTGCTGTTTGGTGTAAGGTTAACAGTCCCGATAGGTACGGCTCCCAAAACCATCTTAAACTTCAAATATATTCCTTTCTCACTTTACAAAGAACAACACCTGAAAAGAGCCAGTGCTTCTGTCTGTGAAAAAATAATTACTTCCCCTTGTCTTTAACCTCCAATTAGGATGTTATCACCGAAAGGATTGCTATGGCATATTTTCTGCTCTGTTCATATGGAAGAACAGAACAAACAGAACAAGGTTATATAAGGAATATGAAATAATAGCTAGTATGTCAAATTGTTAGAGGGTAATTGTCACTTTTGCACATTATCCTCATTTCTGGTAATTTTCTTTATATTAGGCCAAATACCACATATGGTAACACTTATTATAGTAATGACAGTAAATTATGCATTTTTACAGTTTTTTTTGTTTTGTTTACAACCCTATTTAAACCAAAACCTAACCATAACCCCAAAAGTACATGTAGTTAATAATACTAATATTAAATAATATAGGTACTTACCCACACAAATACTTAGTAGTGTAAGGTAAGTAAATTAGTACCTAGTTAGACCCAGTTAGTGTCATTACTGCAATAAGTATACAGTATGTTCATGTGAGACTGGACTGTAAAATACAGGACTGGACTGTAAAAAAAAAGTCCTACACACACAATCTCTCTGCACACACACACACACACACACACACACACACACACACACACACACACACACACACACACTAATGTTTAAAAAAAAAATATTTGTCTATAATGTATGTATTTTGTGGATTTACGTAAATAAATGTGTGGGTGGGATATTGCATTTTTATTCAATTCTCGTTAGGTCAGGCAAGAGCCAATGCGTGTTGATTTGGAGAAATGTTAATAAAAAACAACATTAAACAAAGAATAGGTAAATAATTCATCTAGAAGAGGAGGCTGGTCAGTAAAGGGTTTAAGTGACCAATAGATCACCAACAAGATCTGGAGTTTTTGTAGAAAGCCTGTTGCTGGGCTAAAGTCGACTCTATAAGAAATTAGAAAATACCACATAGATGGTATGTACTTAAATTCAATGATTTTTTTTTTGTTAGAGTTGGTCCAGGGTTGGCTGAGGAGTTTGCAAAGACTGCAGTATTAATGATGTGCTAAGCAAGAATGTAAATTTTATTGAATCTATGTTTGAATCTATGTTTGTTAAGGAAACAGATGAAAAAGAAATTATAGAGATTGTTGAAACATTTAAGAGTAAAAAATCAACTGATTGGAATGGAATTTACATGTTTATGGTAAAAATTATTATTGGTTGTGTTGTTAAACCTCTAACGCATGTATGCAATCTATCTCTGAAAACTGGAGTCTTTCCAGAGAAAATGAAAATGGCAAAAGTGATACCTGTATATAAGGCTGATGGAAAACATACACTTTCAAACTACAGACCTGTTTCACTGCTCTCCCAATTTTCAAAAATACTAGAAAAAATATTCTCTAAAAGGCTTGATTATTTCATTACTAAACATAATATACTGTGTGATCAGCAATATAGTTTCAGGGCAAATAGGACAACTTCACATGCACTTATTCAATTTGTGGAAGAAATAACTAAAGCAATAGAACAAAAAAAATATGCAGTGGTGATATTTTTGGATCTTAAGAAGGCATTTGATACGGTAGACCACAATTTATTGATTATGAAATTACACAAAGATGGAATTAGGGGGACTGCACTTTCTTGGTTAAATAGCTACTTACATAATCGACAACAATATGTTGAATTACAAAACCATAATTCAAAGTTAAAGAAAATTACCTGCGGGGTTCCCCAGGGGTCAGTGTTGGGACCATTGTTGTTTAATTTGTATATAAATAATGTATGGGAGGTATCAAAAACACTGAAAACCATTTTATTTGCTGAGGATACTAGTTTAATTTGTTCTGGAGAAAATCTGCAACTCTTGAATACAGGGGAAAATGAATTAAAAAAGATGAAGAGCTGGTTTGATGCAAATAAACTAACACTGAACTTAAGTAAAACTAAATTGATCATTTTTGGTAATCATGCTACAAGTACAAATAAAAAACTTATGATAAATGATATTGAAATAGAAAGAGTAAAAGAACTAACATTTCTGGGAGTAATAATCGATGAACAATTATGTTGGAAGCCACATATATATTATATTAAGACAAAAATATCCAAATCAATTGCTATATTGTGTAAAATCAATTACCTATTAAATCAACAATCATTTTGCACATTGTATTGTTCCTTCATACTTCCATACATTTCTTATTGTTTGGAAGTATGGGGAAACACTTACAAAACCAACACTGAATCTATATTCATCCTTCAAAAGAGAGCCATAAAAATTGTTAATACAACCACTTATAGAGCACCAACTACTCCATTGTTTATTAGATTAAAAGCATTACAATTTTTATATATTGTTGACTTTAAAACTGCACAAATTATGTATAAAATAAATAATCAACAGCTATCGACCAGTATTCAAGGGTTGTTCCAAATGAGAGAGAGCAAACATCATTTAAGAGGAACATTTGTATTTAAAAAGGAACATATAAGAACAAATTCTAAATGTCATTGCATCACTACAAAAGGAGTGAATGTATGGAACAGTTGCAGTGAAGAGATGAAATCATGTACAACAATGAGTATATTTAAAAAACTATTTAAACTGAAGATATTAAATGAATAAGAAAAGGCCTCGAGGTGATAGTATTGTACAATAGTATCGTATTACATGCATGTAGGTATGCATTTGTTTCTATGTGAATGCATGGGTTTATGTGAACAGTAGGTAAGTTGATATACAGAGTATGTAAAGACGTATATATAAGAGAAGCGTCAAATTGTTTTGTATTTAACTAAAGGATAAAAATAGAGAAAGGGGTAGGGCCTGAAAAGTTTGTTATGAACTTCTTCCCACTTCTTTTTGAACATGGGAATTTCTAATTTAAATTATCTACATTAATTTTGGAAGTTTGTGATGAGAAGCACATGTCCTTATATAACTGTTATTTTAATTTTCGCTTTACATATGAATGCATGTTTTTGTATTTTTTATTTTTGTGTTTTCTACATGTTCAAAATAAATTACTACTACTAAATTACTACTACAACAATATGCAAAAAATTGGTTATCATAAGATGCCATCAGTTTATATATTTTTGTGCTCAGTAAATATATAGTCACAGAATTCTAGTGTACAACAAGTCATATGAGGAACAATAACCGATTGTCAAATAATAAAGTAAACAAATGCTTCCAGTAGTCCTCAATACAAGAAGCCACAGACGTTTTTGCATTGCCGTATTCCTCAAGTAATGATAAATTCCTACTAATATGCTTGCTTCTAGAAGTTGACTGGCAATACACTTGCTTAGATGAAGCATGAGTGTTGAGTGAAAAAACAAAAAAACTGTTGGAAAATCACTTAGTCGCCAATAAAAGATCCCAGCTGGAAATGGATGTAAAAGCTGCAAAGATGCACTTGTCTTCAACACAGCTTGAGCCTCAGCCAACCATTTTAGCCGGCGCCATCCGTCTCCCTCCAGGTAATGCAATTAGGTGCCACTAATATATCGAGATGCTCTTCAAACCGCTAAACATCAGACAATAATAACCTGTGACAGTGCTCAAACTCTCCATCGAAAAAAGGTATTTTTGATTGTTTCAATTGATTGAACTGGGGGACATGCTACTTTTAAAGAATTCATAACATAATAAAAAAACCTTGCAGGAAGACAGCTGATGTTACTAGGCAACCATCCAAAGTGCCAACATATACAGAGTATACAGCCATGCAAGTGTCTTGAAACTGTTGTTACCTGAGAAGCATTAAAGATTTAACAGTAGAAGCCTACAACTATGACCAAAATACCAACTCATAAATCCTGCGAATCAAATTAACAGGTATAATTCTTTATAAGACTCACTGGCACTTTTCAGCCCTTTAGACTTCAGCGGAGCCACTGACAAGCCCATGAGAACAGAATCACAATGAGGCAGGAGTTCATATTCAGGGCAAGAAAGAGAAGCCGTTATTATAGCAGACCAGATAGACCTTAGCACATTGGTTTGCAAGCTGCCAAATGAGTGGCCCTGGGCCATTATCTGAGCAAAATATGCAGCGTCCAATTTGTTTCAGAAGGAGAAAAACCTGACACTGTAATTTAACATGATCATGTGATACTAAAGTCCGTTTGAGGCAAGTCAATCTACTCGCCGGCCATTTTGGTAACACCTCGGAAGCTTTTTTCCAGGTAACAGGAATACAATACCGTGCATCTATACTTGATGAGGATGTTTGTTTTTTATTAAAAAAACTGCCAGAACTGTTTATAAAGATTATCCCTCAAGATTAAATCCCTCAAATCCAAAAAAGGGCGATTGACTCATTATCCAGAAAGGAAGGACTTCCAATTCCTACTGCCGACACATGGAGTGTTACGATTTCTGCCATTAACTTTTTTGAGTTTCCCGCACTCCTCTGCAGAACCTGCAACATGTTCCTGGATCAACACTTGTGTTTATCCTGGGTCAACATTTCAATCAACCAATCAGATTTGAGAGACAATTTTACAATTAGGCTTACAACATGGGTTAGGTGCTTCTACAACAGTTTTATTTAGAGATAAATAATTAAAAATAAATAAGATAAAGATAAATTTTCATCGCTTCCCTCTGATTTTAGGGATAACTTAAGGGTAGGTTTAGGGGTAGGGGTAGATATATGGTTAAGATTACATTTTCGGACAGGATTTTTTTTCCAAGATCGAAATAAAACGTGTTAACCCAGGAACGCGTCTAACTCTGCAAAATCAGGACCCGAGTCTCCTCCTGTATTGTCTCGGTTCATACTTATGTATTAGCATTTTCTGAACCACTTTGCTTTAATCTTCAGCACCATGGCAAAATAAATCTCTTATGACTACTTTTTGTTCATTTTTGTTTTTAGCATGAAGGATGAATTAAATTGATCAAAAGAGACAGTTCATACATTTATAATGTAACAAAAAAAAAAAATAATAATAATAATTTCAGTGTTTCCAAAACATTGCTAATCATTTTTTTGAGCACCAAATCAGTATATCAGAATTATTTCTGAAAGATCATGTGACACTGAAGACTGGAGTAATGGATGCTGAAAATTCAGCTTTGCATCCCAGGCACATATTACATAAAATATATTAAAAAAATAATAATAATAATATATATATATATATATTATAATATATGTTTAGTGAAGGATAGGACAGGCTTCCACTGCTGCACATCAAAATGATATAGGAAAAACAATGTCAAGTAATATGTTCGATAGTCTGTGTGGATTATTGTTCCATAAGAATGGCTGATGAGTGCGTTAGTTTGTGAACAGCGGCACTATGTGTATCAGAGAGTTAAAACGCAGCTGGGAGTTGAAGTGTCTAATCTAACATTAAGCTGGTAAGTGTTGTAAGTGGTTATCAATCCCAACACTTATCATGAGCCAAGCACTTTAGTGTTCTCTAAAGTAAGTGAAAATAAATAAATAATGAGCGTGACATGTTGAAATGACATAAAATAACATCACAATGCTTCTAAGCCATCAAGCAATTCATTAAATGGAGATTTCAAATGTATCTAACGCGTTCATTAAGAGCCGTATACAGATTTAGGCCTCGTAGATCATGTATATGCAAGTGCCAATGGGAAACCCGGTGCTTCCTTTTCCGCTTTCTCTCTGTTGGATTCGAATTATGAAATCGCCTCGGGAGCATTTGCTCAGACACGCGAGAGCAAGCAAGAGCCAGCGTTCATAGAAACAGCATAATCTCGAGTTAAATCTTTTACTTGAAGGATTAACTGGAATATCAAGGAGCAGAATGCAATATCACTAAACAATAGGATAGGAAAGCCAGATAACAGTTGTGAATTCAGCCAGAAGCAGGAATCTGCTCCCTTGTTCTATTCTCCCGCAGGCAACTTCAGGGTGAGTATAAAGGATTACCCCCCGTCAAATAATGCTCTTTTCTCCTGAACATTGTATGCCTCTTTAAACACAAACTGATGCATCAGATATTCATGGATGGATGGAAATCTGTGACAGAAAAACATTCCCCTTGACTTATATTCTCTAAAAAACAACACTTCATAAACAATTTTTAATAATATATCTGTGCTTCAAACTATGGGCAGTGGACTTTTACAAATGAAACTCCTTTAAAACACTTTTCTCAAGAAGTCAAATTTCACTTATTTCACGTGTCCACTATCACTCTCCAATAGAGTAGATATACATGAACCGTAATGTACAAATCACCAATCATTTTGAAATCTCTGAAATAAAAGGGTTTGCTCATTTAGTGTATGATAAATAAACTCTTTTTGAATAAGACTACATTTCAGATAGATTGAAAATGATACAAAATATTCTATTGATGTCATTTATATGTTTATACTACTATTTACTCAAGCAATATTTACTCAAATGATTTTTTTTTGTCTTCTTAAGTCTCATATTTTATCTCAAGCTATTTACTGTTAGCTCATTGGTAAACAAGTAACTTTTGAAGAAAAAAATGTCACAATGTCTGATGGACAACCATAAACTTTGCATAATAATAATATAACTAATTTATACAAAATGAATATTGGAGTGATTGATGTTAATTTCACTGTTTTTCATATCATCATAGTTTAAATATAATATTTTTAGGATGTTTTTTTTTCTCGGTCTTGGAAAAGGGTAAAACAATAACATTACATCCAAATTAAGCAGCGAAAACTATTGATAAAGGCATGGTGAAAAGTTTTTCGTTTTAATGTGGCTTTCAAATAATTTTAATGTTTAATAAAAAACCACCACCGGGACACAAAAGAAACACTCTTAAATTGTTGTACTATTATGTGTGGGGTTTGTTTGTTTGAATGGTTGTGAGTCATCCTCTCTCCATTATCCAATGGCAATGAACTGTATTGGCTTCGGCTTTGTGTTTCATCAAGGCAATGCTGCAAAATCTCGACTTTGTTGTCCACATTAGGATTGTCAGCCATATTTTGAGAGAACTCATCAACTCAACTCAACTCAACACTTAATTATGTGTTAATTATGCAAGCTGTAAAGAGACCAACATATCCAGTAATTATCTTTCGGAGTTGATATCACAGACTTTGATGCCAGTCATTATTCTCCTTTAAAGATGGTCACCACACATCGATTTCACAGAGTTTGGTGGAGATCAATTGGCTTCATTCATGCCCAGAGTCAGTGAACGGGAGCGGGATGTATCTATCAGACGGGTCAGTGATTAAAACATGATTTGTATTAATCTTGTCCTGCATCCAACAAAAGTACATGCCGCCTCTGTTTTGTCTAATGGTTAAGCCCCACTTTGTTCAGAGCAACTGCCTTTTCCTTTAGACTGGCTTTTTGTATAAGAGGGTGACTTTAATCAGTGTTCTTTTGGCTTGGTTTGATCAGATTAGAGAAAAGACAAAAACCAACACAGACATCTAACCAATCTAACAAATGAGCTAATATACCTCGGGTAAAAGCACCTTGAAGTTATCATAAAAGATGATGGTCCAATTCTCCTAAAGCTTAGTATGAGATGTTTTTTTTTTTCTTTTTTTAAAGGAAATTAATGGTATGCAGGTTATGTGACGTTACTACATGTACTTACTATAGTAATAACAGTAAATACAAGTAATTGACCCTAAACCAAACCCTAACTGTAACTCTATAAAGTACATGTAGTTAATTAATATTACTCATTACTTATTTGACTAAGTACAATGTAACTACTTCACCTTAACCCTTAAACACATACCTCAGGTCTTTAGTGACCCGGGACATCATTTACTACCCTCCTCCTCGTTCATTTTTTAAAAGTTAGACATTAACCTTTTATTTTTTAACAATATACATTGTAATGAAAGTAAGTGAGAACTGGGACTGTCATTTCACAGCTCTGGTTCTCACTCACTTTCATTATACTGTATATTGTTAAAAATAAAATGCCCTCTTGTGTTCTACAGGAGAAAGAAAGTCATCCGGGTTTGGAACAACATGAGGGTGAATAAACTATTCCCTTAAGTAGGACATCACTGCCAGGCCAGAATGCTTGTTCACCCCTGGTTTTATGCATCTGAGGTTTCAGTTGCAATACTTTCAGCTGCTTATAAATTCTCTGGCTTCAGCGGCCTCATGCTTTTATTTGCTGGAGCATTGATCTCCGACTGGATGGCAGATCACAAAGTGTTATCGTTCCACCATTCTTCACACTGTGGCTCAAATACATTAAAGTACACTGCCATCGCCAGATTAGGGTTAAAGTAAAAGCTCAAGTCAAAGTTTTGTGTGCATATCTCTTATATATAGGAGCTTAACATTAAAAGGAATATCACATCTATCTCTAGCAGTAAACAATGATAGAAAGACAGCGGTCTGCAGCAGGCAGCTTAACCTTGGCAACACTAAAACTTTAAAAGTATGTTGCTGTATTGAGGATTGAAGTTTTCATTTATTGATTTTTATTTTTAGTCTGAACCTTTTCCTAAGCACACAAGTATACTTTGGTATTGACATTAGATTCCTGAAAAACACATGACCAGATACCACATGGCAACTAGTTTTCGAGTTCAAAGCATCTTGATTCAAACTAAATGCTTAATTCTGTCTTTCTCTCCTGCATTTTTAGAGCTAGTTTAATGTCAGTAACAGCTGTGCACGACGGCTGTTAACATTACAAGTGCTCTTGTCACAGGTTGATTAAGGAAATAGTTTTGATTCTGAAAACCTAATTGCATTTTCATAATGTTATGTCAAACACAGGCATTAATATAAGACTAAAACGCTAAATTGTTGATTATAAAAGCTGCTTTGTCCAGCTTTGATGTTGCAGGAAGCTCGGCTCCTTTCTCAGCCAGAGATGTTTCATTATTCATGCATTTTAATTCATTTCAGGAGGCCTGGCCAACTAACCAGTTTATATGAAGTGACAGAAAGACTGAGTCAGATTAAATTATCCTCTTCATGTGATTTGCGGCCTTCAGAACCCCTCCCCCTCCAGGTTCCCCTCCCACCACACTTCCTTTCCATCAACAGCTTGTGTGTCTGAACCGAGCCCAGTCGCACGTCTTTGTTTTAACTCTCCAAGCCTCAAGCGCATGCAAATGAATTTGGCACTTGACGTTTGAAGCGTTAGATGAAGAAAAAATCCCCAAGTGCAAAATCAAATAGATAAGAGGCAGGATTCCTCACTTTGCAGGAAATGTGTGTTTTGACTTGCTCTGTCTTTCATATCTTTTTAGACTTAAGCAGTCAAGGACAACTGGTTTTGAAGACACTTTATATTCAATTTCCAATTGCACTGATGGAAGCACTCTATTATTATCATACATCCGGTGTAATTGGTAAGACGTGACACTTCCTTTTCACGATAGGAATTTTAGAGTAGAACCAAAGAAACCAACCAGCTAAACCATTCGTTCGTTCGTTCGTTCGTTCGTTCATTCATTCGTTGATTCGTTCAGTCATTTCTTCATTAAAAATAAAAAAAAACATCAATAATAATGAATGAATAAATGAATTAATTAATAAAAGAACGCACAAACAAACAAAAGCACTTAAATAAATAGGGAAAATATTTTTACTAATAGATTTTTTTTTTTTTTACAAGACTTAGGGCCAGATTTACTAAACAGGACAAATTAGTGTGAGAGAGCAATTCCATAAAAAGTGCAGATAGGAGAAGAAAGTTCTGCGCGTGATCTACTGACGACGTGCAAATTAAAGCACACACACGCAGCCGGATCATTTCAATATTGACCAACGCAATATACCAACAGCGGCGCAAATTAGTATTTGGTTAAAGACATGGTTTGTTTTGGCCGGTGAATAGTGGAGCAAATACCACTAAATTGACTAGCGCAAACCTTAGTAAATTACCTTGCATGATTCATTTAAAAACTCTCCTCCCATATATTTTGTCTGAAAGGGAAATTCCAACAAATGCATATGCAATAAGGTCAGCCGCAAAAATAACCCTGTCCAAGCCTTTGCAACGCAAATTTTTCACCAAGTGTCTTTAGTAAGTCCTGACAGTAGTTGTTTAACGCTAAAAGAGGGTTTGAGCTGCCGCAAGCTGTTAGTAAATCTGGCCATTAAAAATGTGTGCACTTAATAAATGTCAATTGAATCATACACAACAATATAGTTTAAAAATAATGACTGAAAGCCATTAATGATATAAGCTAAAAACAATATATTTTAAGTTCATTACAATATATTGAAATAATTAGGATTTTTAAATGTTTTTGAAAGAAGTCTCTTACACTGTAAAAAATATATATGATTAATAAGTTATGACACCATACTGTATGTTTTCACATTGTGCTAACTGTTAAATAGTTAAATAAGTTCAACTTTTTTTATAAGTTATACAAAATTCAACTCATTTTAAGCCAATTTAATGTAATTTAAGTTGAAATGACTTAAACATAAAAAGTTGATTGCACTTAAAAATTGAAGCACTTAGATTGAAACCTCACATTGTGATTGCAGAAAAATAAGCAACACAATCCTTATTAAATAATCACTGCCGCCTATTCTTGCATTATACATAGTTTGATCAATGCGTTATATAAAACCTGACAAAGTTATATCCTCCTATTATCTGCCAGCTGAAAATCAGTCATTAGATGATACTGTAGTTTCACACACCCAGCTGGAACTGAAGCCCTCACTCTCGCTTAGATGTTATTTTGGTTTTCCATTGACACATTGCTCATGCAGAAGAAGACACATATTGCTCAGTAATAAAATTATGTGGTCTTAAAGTCCCCCTATAGTCAATAATTTTATCCCTTAAAACTCATCTTTGATAACCAAAATTACATATTTAAAAGTTTTTTTCCTTGAAAAATAAGTCTTCATGCCTTAAACTAGCTTGAATGTAATTCTACACACACCCTTGCCTTATTTAGTATATGCGCTAAAATAGTATATGACTTTGCTTGACTTTGAATTTGCTCCAGGTTTGTCTTAAAGCATATTAAAAACACCACAAAGTCAAATAAACAACATTAAAAGCTTGCTTGATTTTCATTAAGAAAATGGTGCATTATGCTTCATTATTTATCAAGCGAAAGGGATTCTGATCTGAAGTGAATACAAACTTACATCATGGGAAAATATTTTTGAGTAGGTTTCATAATGAAGAAGCTTTAAAAATTACTGTTCGTCCATACGTGTTCCATCAGAGTAACCGCCAACGTCAATAAATTGTCCTACGTTGCCAGCAGCGGCAGTGGAAAAGTGCAAGAGTCATCTGTTATACTACACCAGGCCACCACGGAATATTGGTCAGCGGCGACAGGACACTTTAAAATATAAAAAGGCTGACTTTGACGCCCCGATAGGGCACAGCAAGGAGATGAATTGAGAGTAAACTCTGTGTTGAAACTCATAAATCTCACATTACAGGCCATATTCAGCTGGGAACATTCAGCATGAGCTGCAGCCCAGTGTCTTTTTTTTCATGAGTAGCCATCTTACTAATTACTCGACACGCCGGTTTTAGCGCTGTGGTCATGACTGAATGCTTGTCCTTGGTAAGTTAGCGAGCTGCATATGCTTACAAACTTCCCCTGTGAGTGTTATCAAGTTGTCAGAAAATAGATAGGCCAAAAAAAGAAAAGAAACTGCTACAGGACGGTTCGAGTACCTCGGCATCGCCTCGCCCCCGCCGTTCTGCCAAGGTCTGATGTTTGCATTGTGACGAGAACTACAAAAGAGTCCCTGATGAATTCAAGCTGTGGTCGATGTGAGCAAGGGGTCAAGAAAATGTGGTATGTCTGGGTGACCTTAATCACACACAGGTTCAGGCGGACTCCGGTTTCACTTGTGGGCCTTATTTCAGGTCACTGCCTCAAAGTCAAAGGAGGGCACAGTCATTATCTCCAGCAGGAGAACCCAATCATCCACACAATGAAATGAGCTCCGTTCTCACAATGCACTCAAGTGTTGTCCATCTCCCTGGGCTGAACACATGTATTGGCAGTACGTGCTAATCTATGAAGTGAATTAGCCGTAAGAAATTTGTCCTGGTCTGCTCGCTGTTGCCTCGGCACACAAAGCAGATTTACAACCCATCAAACAGCATTGGTACTGAACCGACATCAGAACCAGTGCCTGGAAAATAGACTATATTAGTCATATAGTGCATTAGGGTTGGCTATTATAGCTAGCCGCTCTGTCTGCTGTGCCTGTCATTGACATTGCACAATAAATGTATTACATTATATAGATTACATGTTCTTTCAATGGTTATTTCTACTATGCCTTCATGTAGCTCAAAAAAGTAAATGTTACCATATAGCACCAGCAAAACAGCCAATGGCCAATAATCTCATTAGTATGTATAAGTAAAGCGTGGCTCATATTTATTTATGTTTGGATATAAACATAATGATATAATCCAAAGTATAAAGTTTATACAAAACTAATATAAAACGTTTACAAAGCCTACATAGGGATACAAACAATATTGAATACATAAGTTGATTTTACTGGATTTTTATAAAAAGTAATGCAAATAACTTTACTTTTATTAGGCCAGTCTAGATTTGAGTGAATAAATGCATGTTTGCTAATATCAGACAAAGTTTCTACATCACTTCTTCCTGCAAACAAACAAACAAACAAACAAATTAATAAATAATAAATCATTGTAAAATGATTCGAAAAGATTTGTCCTTTATATCAAAGGGTTATTTTAGATACTATGTCAAAACGTTGATATTGCACATTTAATAACTGGGTAACACTTTAAGTTAACTAATATTAAATAACAATGAGCAATACATTTTTTACAGTATTGATTAATATTTGTTAATGTTAGTTGATAAAATGCAACTGTTCGTTTTTAGTTCATGTTAGCCCATTAAAGAAAATATAAACAGATACAACTGTTGATTTTAATAATGTATTAGTAAATGTTCAAATTAATATTAACTAAGATAATAAGAATAAATGTTAGTTCATGTTCAACTATAATGTTAACAAATGGAACCTTTTTGCACAGTATTCAGGGTTATTGTCTTCCCAAACACCCAAAATGTACACTTTATGGTCAAATGTAGCTGTGGGATCAACCACAACCATCGCTTCTGTAAATACTGCAGTTGAGCTTCTGTAAACTCTTTGTAGACTTGATTTAGAGTTATCGGGCTCTTAATCAAGTTAGACAGTCCACAGGCACTCTCGCCTATGTTTAATTAGTAGCCAACAGATTGACTCCCTCATCAGAGTGACACGTGCTAAAGCAGGACTACGAGCAATGGCTCCCGTATCCCTCATTGATTTCAATATCATTCAGTATGATAGCTTTGTTGTGCCTTTACACCCGAGGTCCTTGCCACGCAAACAAATAGAAAACAAGCACAGCAAACACTCTACACTTAAAGCTTGACAGCGCTTTAGTCAGACTTCAAACTACATGTGACTGCAGCAAAATGACGATCTGCTCTGGTGAAGGCTGAGGTGAATATATTTCATCTCGTGAGATCTAACCAGCCAAAAAACATCACAAATATACGGTGTCGGCGGAAATCATGCAATAATCCATTTAACTGATCTATCAAAGGTAGACTTCACATGCTCAGCTAATGAATCAGTTATGACTCCCAGTCTGATTGTTTCAGAGCGTTCTAAACAGTTTTAACACGTTTCACTTGATTGCATGAGCTCAGCTGTTCATTTTAAGGGACAGTGACTCAATGTTTCGGGGGAGGAATAACATTATCTGTCCATGTGCTTGGCTTCTGCTTATTGAGATTTATCATGCCCACCATCCATGGCAATCAAAAGGCATCGCCCCATGCAGACAGATTGAAGAACAGCCTAAGCCCATTTGCATTTATAAAAATGTAAAAAAATAAATAATAATAATTCAAAAAGGAGAGAGAGAAAGAGAAAAAGCAATATGAAAGTACATAGCTCACAAAAGAGAATGCTACTGTCTTTTATCTGCCGATAAAACAACGAAAAATACAACATTTGAAACAGCAATGACCATATGAGATGTGTTATGCCTTTATGTGTTGTCAAAACATCAGTGAGCTTTGAAAAAAGCAGAAGCTTTGGTCTGGTCTTATGATTTTCTTTTTTGTGTGTTTTTTTTTTTGTTTTTTTTGTTTTTTGTTAAAGTTTCTAAATACGATCCAGGCCGTTCTGTTCGAATATTAAAATCTCAAACACTTTGAAAGGTGTGCTTTAGGTGTATTTACAGTGCAAAAAAGAAGTGCTTAGTTTGAAAAGGCATTCGTTTCATTTTAGTATTGAAAAGGTGTTTTAAAGAATGTGTTCCATAAAGGAGCATAAGACTGCACTCGAGGAAAGTAATTTATCTTTCACCGCATCTTTGTCCTTTTATTTAGAAAATATACACAATTTTTCAAGCACCCATCATGTGTGACAAAAGCCACTACTGTTAGATGGAGGGAAACAAAGAGTATGGCAAGATATTAAACAATACAGTAGCTTTCAAAGTGCTTACTAGGCAAGCGGCAGGCATCCGAAGGCATGCGGGGTCTACAGGGCAGCTCTCTGGGGCCGACAATCTGTACGAACAGTATATGCTTCCAGCTCCTGCTCACATTCCCCTGAACAGCAGGTCTGCCTCTCTTACATCTGACTGCCTGCAGCCAGATTTAATCTAATGAACGCATAATGGCACACACACACTATCCCATAATAAAATCTTCTCTGGTCTGTTTTGCAATGTAATACCGAGCTGACATTTTGTTGACATTCCATATCAGGATTTTGTACTTAAGTCCAAAGCAAGACAAAGTTTGGATGTCATAAATATATAATGATCCATACTATGAATAGCGATCTTAAAAATAGCAAGCTTTCTGCCCTGATATTGATATTTGCTAATAACCTCTGCCAGCAAGTTACGTTTGGAAGAATGTCAATTCAAGCTCCTGTAAATTTAACAGTCTCGTTTACCATCCTCTGAACCCGTCTGGCCGCCTGCTGCACAAACCATGGAGGGGATGCATATTAAATCGAGAGCCATTCAATTTGGCCACTGATCACACGTTTTTGTTCAATTAAAAAGGAAAGCTAATTGAATTAAATTCCATTTTGCATTTTTTTTTTTTTGAAAACGTTATACAAGGTTGATCTATTCTGTTAACACTTTTTCCCCCTCCGGTCTAGCGTCCGGTTCACCTTTAAAGGTGCATTATGGTCTCCTGGCTACGTGACGTCCATACGCCATCCACTCTTGTCGTTCCGAGCTCTAATGAGTCTGCTGCCGACTAATTAGAGAAATATACCTTGTCCATCACTGATGATGAGGTGGTTAAAAAGTAGGGATACAAAAACGAAAGCTTCATTCTGGTGTTGGAAGAATTTGCTTGTCCCATTAATTAAATAGCAAAGGAGATTTAATATAAAACAAAGGTTATAAACTACCATTCAAAAGTTTGGGGGCGGAACTTTTTTTTTTTTTTAAAGAAATTAACTTTTTCATTTTATGTATTAAACTGTTCAAACTGTGACATTGGATACATTTATAATATTCTATTTCAAATGAATGCATTATTTTGAACTTCACTTACATGTGCAGCTGTTTGCAACGTTGATAATACAACATGTTTCTTGAGCAGCAAATCAGCATATTAGAAAGATTTCTGAAGGATCATTTGACACTTTAGACTGGAGTAATGATGCTGAAAAGGAATAAATGGCTTTGCCGTCACAGGAATAAATTCTGTAAAACAAAGTAGCTGCCTTAAATGTTTAAGTACAAGCTACTTGGATGTTTAAGTCATTTCAACTTAAATGACAATAAACTGACTTAAAAAATTAGTTGAAACTTGTATAACAAAAAAGTTGAAAATTGCTTAACTTCTTTTGATGAGTTAAAGCAATGTAAAAATATACGTTGTCATAACTTATTGATTATATTTACAGTGTAAGCTCCGAGCGGGATTCGAACAGGTGTTTCTGTCATGAGAGGCAGGTGAGCAAACAACGACGCTAAAGGCTGCAGCCTCTAGCATCTATTGCTAGTGCGTCTCTTGAAGCCAGGGGAGTGCGGCTTACCTGCACAGGTCTCACTAGCTGGCCTCCGTTACACTCACCCCCCTAAACTTCACTCCCATCCGGGTCACGGCACTATTGTAACCCCTCGGGTCCTACTTGCTCCGCTCCGAGCAGGACTTGAACCGGTGTCTCCGACATGGGAGGCGGGGCGCTTTAACAAGGGCGCTAAAGACAGCAGCCTCTATCATCTATCGCTAGTGCGCCTCTTGAGGCCAGGCGAGTAATGTTTTCTCACAAAGCTCTTACTAGCCGGCCTCTGTTATAATTACATTTTAAAACATATTAAAATTGAAAGAAATTATTTTAAATGTTTTATTTTTATTTTTTATTATTAAATAAATGCAGCCTTGGTGAGCAAAAAAATACTTCTTTCAAAAACATAGAAAATTATTATGAGCCCAAACATTTTAATGGTAGTGTATTTCAGTATTCCTTTTATTTCTTTTCAAATATCAGAAATGCCATTCATAAGAAGCTATTCAGACCAGGCTTATGAGCGACAGCTGTATGTTCAGCGCGACAAACGCAAGCCTCGTTGAGAGACAGCTCTGTTGAGGGGCTATTATATAGTCAACAAAGTAACAACTGCTTGGTGCACATCGCTTGTCTATTGTGTGGTCAAACATTGTGCAGGGTTCAAAAGCCTGCCCTAATTGGGTCTCACTCTAGAGACGTCTACTCCATGTCAGCTATGTAGCATAAACTCGCTGGCAGAGTGCAACAGAGAGTGTCTGAGGCTCAGTGATTAGCACCCTGCCCAGTTAATTTTAGTAAGGTTTGGAACAGGACTAATCAGGAATTAAGAGTCGGCATCCACCCTAAACCGCCTTCTTTACGCCATCACACTTTCAAGATGGAAAAAAGGCAATTGTCTGCTGTCTCCGATTATCCCCAGGAAAGCCTATAATCTGGCTGACAGTATTTAAGGAGTCAAGCAGCAAATAAACAACATTGATTATCATCCACTGTTCTTTTTTCTCCCTTATTTTTTGTCCTGTAGATAGATGAGGAAGTTTGGTGGCTCCAACCCCCCTTCTAACCATCTGCTTCAGCAAATGTTAAGGCTGGGTAAATACCCCTTAGTCCTTTGTCCAAACCAGATTATCAGCTATTCTAAGATGGGCCTGGGCTCTTATCGTCTTCCAATCTCTTTTGCGAGCGTAAATCAAGAAATCTGTGCTGGATTACCTGGATTACAGTGGCTCTGAACAGTGTCTTTAAATCAACGCCTCACAACCTGACTAGCCAAAGTTCTGCTTACCCACTTAGAAAAGATCTCACGCAAATGTCCGTTCCACACGGCACTGTTTCCTAGAAATAAGCCCTGAAGATGGAGGAACTGCTTTCTTTGGAAAATGAACACACGTTTTGTGTTAGTCACAATTGTATATATTTCTTAGAGGGAACAGTTCACCCATAAATTAAACTTCTGTCATCATTTACTCACCCTCATGACGTTCCAAGCCTGTTTGACTTTCTTCCCACGGTAAAACACAAAACAAGGCAGCTGCTGCTCCCCCGCTGCTCTTTTCCATTTAATCGAAGTAAAAATATATTTAAAAAAAATTCTTGAAAGAAAGTCATAAGGACATGAGATTTAGTAAATAATGGGAGCATTTTATTACAATTGGGTGAATTATTTACTGATTTTATTTAAATATGTCAAATGAACCAAGACTTGTTTGTTACATATACATATTTGTAAAAAAAATAAATTAAAAGACCTCTGCAAAATTAGCAGTTCCTCTGGATTTATTATTTTTATGTATCTGTAAGAGTAAAATTATTTTTTTTGATTTATTGCACACTACTGACAACATTCCGAAATTCCACATACAAATATTGTCATTTATTTGCAGAAAATTGACATTTGGTTAAAATAACGGAAAAAGATGCCATGTTTTCGGACCTCGAATAATGCAAAGAAAATAACAGAGCTGTATAATATATATGCAAATAAATTTCACAGCAGCACTAATAGAAATTTAATCATTTTCCTTACAATGAAAGTGAGTGAGCCAGGGTTTATATAAGATAACCCTAAAAAAAAAAAAAAAAAAAAAAAAAAACAGGTTTGGAACAACATTGTAAATTATGACAATATTGGTTTTTGGGTGAACTATTCCCCTTAAAACCGCCATGCCACTAATAAATAAATAAATAAATAAATAAATAAATAAATAAATAGTGAATTGTGAATTATGTTACAGAGCAGTGCAAAGATGTGGCATACAAAAGACACCTTGCTAGTATATATGCAGACAAAATGAAAAACAAGCTCTGGAAATTGAATTCTGATCCCTTGTTTCAGAAGAATGTATTTCTTAGACAGTGTCCTCCTGAAGATTAGTGTATAACAACATTCTTCAATTGAATTTCGAGAGCATTTAATCAGACAGCAGTGTATTTATTTTGAAGCTTTTTTACATTTTCCCTTTGGAATAATAAGCCTATACAACCTGGCAATCCTAGACAAACAAGCACGACAATCAAGTTTAAAAGCAATTCCTAATCTCCCCCGAAAACCAACAAAAAGCTATATGGCTGTAGAGCTGCTTTAACGTCAGACATGCTCCATTTAGGACAATCTCCTCTGCAATAGGATGCTTTTGAATGTGAGAAACAGAATCTAATTGACAAAACACATTGCTCAATTCTGTACTGAAAGTAATGTCTGCATATATACAGACTCATAATTCATTTCCTTCATCAATAACATTAATATCAGCTATCTCAGAGCAATTGTATGTAAATCTGTGCAGCCTAAAAATAGTTATCCTTGTGTGGCTTGTGAATATTTATACCATTGTACTTTTAACAAATGGGCACATTTTAACAAGCGACAACCGGTGTCTTTAAGAACTGCTTCAATTTTTGAACACACAAGTGTAGAACTGCAAAAAATGATTGAATTATTCAGTTTGGCAGAGATTTGGCAGCAGGAGTGTGCTGCATTGCCCTGAGTGCAAATAACAGAGACCATCTTTCCTGTTTCCTACACCGCTGCACAGAAAATGCATAAATAGAACTACATAGAGATAATCAGCAAACCCTCTGGGGCTTGGACACAGTATTCTCAGTCTGCAGTAATTCCCTCGTGTACCTGATCATTTATAACGACGGACGGCTCTCCGGTACCCTCAAATCCCGGCCCCATTCTGCCCCTCTGTGTGTGATGTAATACTGAGGACACAGGATATGATCGATATGAATTATAAATACGATCTCAAGACATATGTTTTGTTGCACTTTCTCAGCAATTTGATCTTAGTCTGTCCTCCTCAAGATACATTTTGTCATTCTAAAGTCCAGCCGATTTATTAATTCATGAGCTCTTCTATGGTGCAGTACTCTCATAGTCAGCACCTGCTGGAGAGGTACTTTCAGGCATTTAGAGTCAAGTAATGCAATTCCTCACTGGTTTCACTTTCATTGTGCTGTGGCAGAGCGGCTTGTTTAGAATCATTAAGTTTCTTTAAATTGATCAAAATTACATTTGTTTTTAGAAATAATGTATGCATTTATTCTTTCCCACCAAGACACGCTGGAAAGGAAAAGAGAAAATGAAGCTATGTGTTTCTGAGGATTTGTAATATTGTGCAAAGTCAGATGTGAAAGTCGAGTGCAATCAAAGGTAACATTGAACAAAAGTCCACCCTAAAATTTAAACTGTCATCATTTACTCACCCTCATGCCGTTCCAAATCTGTATGACTTTTTCTTCTGCAGAACACAAAAGAAGATATTTTGAAGAACTGTTTTGGTTCATATAATGAAAGTCAATGGGGTCCAAAACAACAGCCCACTCCCTTCAACTGACAAAATACAGTAAAAACAGCAATATTCTGAAAAATGATTACAACTGTTTCCTATTTTTAATATTTTAAAATGTAATTTATTTATGTGATGCAAAGCTGGATCTTTCAGCATAATTACTCCGGTCTTTAATCTTTCAGAAATCATTATAAAATGCTGATTTTCAGCTCAAGAAACATTTCTTATTATCAGTGCTGAAAACAGTTGTGCTGCCTAATATTGTTTGCGGAAACTGATAAATGTTTTTTTTTTTTTTTTCAGAATTCTTTGAAGAATAGAATGTTCAAAAGAACAGCATTCAAATGAAAAACAAATCTATTGTAATATAATGTCTCTTCTACCATTGATCAATTTAATGCATCCTCACTGAATAAAAGTTTTAATTTGTAAGGTTGTCTCACTTTGTGTGTAAATGACTTTCATTTTTGGGTGAACTGTACAGTAACCTGTTCAAGGTTGTTTTAGGCTAATATACTCAATCCCTGAGGCATTTCCATTATTAAGGCTGAAACTTTAGTTCAGTCTCCTTTTTGACAGTTGCTTTATTAGAATATGAGCAAACATGCAGGTACGTTAGCTTTGTGCACACCAAATGGAGCCACATAATCCATGGCATGCAGCAGCTAGCATTTCTATTTGATTCAACGAGAATTCTTCTTCCTCTAAAACGCTGTCAAACAAATAATACATTTAAGCTCAACGCCACAAATCAAGCAGATCCAACACACAAAACTCTCTTCAGCTGTCACAGTCAATTTGAAGAATAACAATGGCTAAATTACATATCTTTAAGAAACATAATTTGCCAGCAGATGGAGACCAATCTGTTGGAGGATTTTTGCCCATTCTTTAAATCTAAAGACATTAAGACTCTCTGGAATACTCAATTTTGATTGGTCGATTGTGGCACTCTGCTTTCAGATTTGTATAATGACCACTTGACAGTATAATTGACCGATGTAAAAACCAACTGATTTCCTACATGGCCGTGCTAGTCTTTTGTATCATTATGTGGTCTCTTTCTTCTCGAACAACTGATGAAATGATATTTACATTTATGTATTTGGCAGACGCTTTTATCCAAAGTAACTTACACTGTACTCAAGCTTTATATTTAATCAATTTATGCATTCCCTGGGAATTGAACCCATGACCTTGGCATTGCCAGCACTACAGTTTGAGCTACAGAAAGATAAAATCATATAAATGCAAATCACTATTTCATGTATATTCCTTATTCCTTATTTATTTGGCAGTAGCGGTGTTGTAGAAGCAACAGCCTGCTGATTGAACATTATCACATGTGCAAGCTGGGGTGAGCAAAAGTGTTTCACGGAAGAACAAATGTGCTTTGATGATGGTCTTCTCACTCAGTTCTTATGGAAGTGTGCATGCAAACATAGAGTGTACACAGTTTAGCACATTGAGAGTTTACATTGTGATATTAATAGCAGGCTGACATTTGCACACTACCTCAGAAAAAAAAGGAGACAAGCTCAAGGTAGTGTATGTGCACCATTTTCTCTAATCACCAAGGACATATTTCCCTTAAGGGAAATGGGTAGCTCTCCAGTCTTGAAATTTAAAGTAACTTTGATAAGCAATTAAATTGTTTTCCACTGCGCCTCTCATTTCTCCCTTCTTTCATGTGAACTTCTGGAACAGATGCTTTGAAACCACATACATGGGAACAATGGCTGGCTCTTGGGCCTGCTCACAAACGGATGTTGAGGAAATATGTGATCAGTGAGCCTTAAAAGTTTTAATTGTTCAGTCTTATAAAAAGGTATATTTCAATAGATGCAAAAATTCCAGTGCTGTTGCATAATTGAGCTAAATAAATGTGGTTGCGTAATTTATGTACTTACACAGACTAAGGAGTACTTGTGAGTTTAAAGAGCCAACGTGGCTCCGCTTTTATGCTTTATATAGGCTTTAAATAATGCACCAAAACATTCTTACTTTATGCTTTACGGTAGATCAAACAAAACAAATATTTAGAAAAATAAATTAAGTAATATATTAAATGGGAATATATACAGTGGGGTCTAAAAACCAGAATAAAAATCCTTTTTTTTTAAATCATCAAATGAAGAAGTAGATACTAATATCAAATAATACATTTTGTGACATGTTCCTCTGATTTGATTGTTTATAATAAAAATGAGCATTACATTAAAATACTACAATACAGAAACATTATCATAATAGTGGTCTCAGACTTTTGGACCCCATTGCATATAAATGTAATATTGTTTAGTTAATAAATGACGCATGGAAATGTGCAGTACAATGCAAAAGACTTTAATAAACTTCCAAAGCTCAAACATACATAAAACAGTTATATACAGTTGACTTCACATGTTGGCAAATCAAAGAAGAATACAAAGATAATGTAAGGTGCTTCATATATAATGAAAGTGATGAGAACCTTACATTAAAAAAGGTTGTTTTTTTTCCCTCCCATCCTTTTCTTTGTCTATCGCAAAAATCCAGGCATGTCTAATTGTTTCTTGCACAGTGCTACAGTTTTATGTGTGAGTCATTCTGTGTTTCCTACTCCAGAGCGTTACACTTGACACCATTAAGACATCTGATACCTCCGCAGGAATAAGAGGTCAAACATTTGGGCCCAGAGACACTTCTACAAATCAGCCCATTTGCTAAAAAGGAGTAAATTACTGCTTAAACAAAAGTGCTATCCATCAAAGCAATTTATAAGTGATGTAATAGTCATTCAAGACGGAAATACCCGACTGCTAAGTTTCACAAAAGAGCTGTAAGTTGCTTGTTATCACGACTTTAAAGTGCTCATGTGGTGTGTGTTCTCGTTTGATTGTAAATTTATTGCTGTTGACATAAAATCTGAATAGTCCAAGTTGTATTTTCGTGCTCTGTATTGTATTTTCTACTTTTAATATACGTTTATTTTTTTTCCATCTCGGTTGTATGAATACATAGCATGTCAGTTTCAGAATATACAAACACCCAGGTGATGTAACTAAAACCTACCCTCTCGTATGACAGATTGGCGGAGGCTTTCTATTCAAAATCAGTTATATACATTTTAGAGGTTATATTGGCTCTGGTAAAAGCGAACTACACAGACAACATATAAAGGTCAGACCTGGTGTCCCTTTCTACTGCGTACAAGGGGATTCTTTGATTAGAAAGCAGGAACACTGTCCCATATGATTGCAGCTTAGTAAAGCATTAGGGCTATATTAGACTCTTCCACGTCCCAAATTCGGAGGCAATCAGTGTCACAGCTAAAGTGTGCTGGTACCTCCTATAGAGGGCCATGCATTTCAATGTTAGCCACACGTTGACAAGCCTTGGCAATCAGTGACGAGGTGTTTGCCGTATCAAGGCCGTGATAACAGATCTATCGGATACGGCGCCTGTGCGAGCACAGAATGAATAAATAAAACAGTAATAGCAAGTGAGCAAAGGATATATAGAATGAAAAAAGAAACAACCAGCAGGCACGTCAAAGTTTCATCGAACTTTGTCTAATGTGTCAATCAAGAAAATCAGTGAACAAAATCAATAAATAGACACACAGACAACAAGGACTGTGATGCTTCTATACATAAATACATATCTATATAAACATCCTATACAGAGGTCTTTGCCATAGTCATATTCCGTTTGGATAAGCAGAGTGGAGGTGCCTTTCGTGCCCTATTCAGTGCAACCGGTGAATGAGGACAAAAGGGTTTAAACAAAGCATTTCAAACCTCCAACAAGTCACAAGCAGAGTTTCGGACGGTTAAATTAGTCTGATGTTGCTCTCTAGGACTCGTTTGAGGCTGGAGATTCTGTACAGTTCACGTTTTCACCTCTTCAGTGATTGCCTTCCTCTCCCTCCCTCCCTCTCTTTAGGAAATGGCAGCTAGAGATTGATTTTTATCCTGTGGGAGCGAGCTGTACCTGTGCCACAGAGTGTGCCATAGAGTGGTGGTTTCAGTGCCGTCTCCTGTAATATAGAGAGACAGACAGATATAGGGAGATTGTAGTTACAAAATCATCTGGCTTGCTAAGCTGCAGTATGTACTGTGTAAGATGATAATGAAGTCCTCTCTCTCTCTGGACATATACATTCACATGCATACATAAAGAGAGAGAAAGAGAAAGCATTCTTCAAGGAACAGACTAAAAGAGTTTTGTGCTATTTTTTTCTTGTCGGATTTACCTTGAAGAATGCTGGGTGTTATCAACGGGTAAAAGTGACTAGTCAGTGCATGCAGGTAAACCAAATTGCTTTTTGCTCCAAATGTGCCGTTACATCCACCACACTACAGCAACACTCATTCATTGATGACAACAGGAAGCTCATGTGAGTTAAACATTTCTTTTTAAGATAGTTGGATAGTGGTTTGGTATAACACTTAAAAAAAATATAGTTTTGTTATATTTATATTTTTTCCTACTCAACTGATAGGGCTATATATATTACTTCATTATTACTTTTCTGAGTCAACCTCTTAAATTCATCACTGAAATCTATATCTGCAAGCGACAGTAGATTTATCCAATGAGCATGTGCAAGAGAAAAGTTTCAAAGCTCTCTACAGTTACTCTTCAACAATGCCAAAAAATACAAATAAAAGATAAGCGACTTGAGACTTTTTCAAGCTGACAGCAGTGATATTAAAGTGCAGCTTAACTGGTAGAACACAATGTCAAGCTCATTGTTCATTTCCCAGGAAACACATGCTGATAAAAAGTGATATAATGGATTTAGGTTATTTTGGGAGAAAAAAAAAATCTACCTCACACTGCTGTTCCTACTTCGAAAAATGCAGAAACACAAAAATGGATTTCTATGTGAGCACAAAAATACAGTAACACAGCAATGATGTGAAATTATGTTACAATTTAAAAAAATCCTATTTTAATATATTTTAAAATGCAATTTATTGCTGTGATGGCAAAGCTGAATTTTCAGTCCAGTGTCCAGTCCAGAGACAGAGACTGGAGTCTTCTGTGTCACGTCACACACACACATAACTTTATATATATATATATATACATATATACATATATATACATATATACATATATATATATATATATATATATATATATACATATATATATATATATATATGTATATATGTATATATATATATATATATATATGTATATATATATATATATATATATATATATATATATATATATATATATTTTTTTTTTTATTTTTTTTTTTATGCAATAACCAAAACATCCATAAGCCTCAGGGCAATACTGTTAATGGCAAATGATTAAACAAATGATTAAAAAAAAAAGAGAGAACAGTATTAAACGAGCATGTAGAATATATTACTAAAGTCCGAGATGCATAAGAATTGCAATTGCTGATTGCCTATAGGCAATAGGCAGCAAAGTCAGGCTGGCAAGAAAGAAAGAGTTTTATTTTTAAATGTAATTAATTAATTTATTTTTGGAAAATTCATTTGTAATTATTTTCAAAAAGTTATCTCCCCATTAGTTCTAAATCTAAATATACTTTCCATCATTCTACCTAGTAGTGCCACTTCCGCCCCGTCCCACCTCACTATTTAGAGCGGCATCGGTCTACATGCAAAACACCCTGATGTACAACCACAAATATCATCAAAACGAATAAAACTATCAGGACATGAATAAAAAAGATGATGACTTTTACTGCTGAAGATGACTAATGATTTTGAAGCCCGAGAGAAAGTGGGGGAGAAGTGACGTAGCTCACCTTATTGTGTGCGTAATAGTTATATACGCCATATATTAATATTTATAATATTTATAACTGCTACGAAGAGCTGTGCAAGTGACAGGATTCTGGGTGAATGAGCACAGCTTGCACACTGTTGCTTCACAGCTACTAGAACTAACACCGATTTGCTGCTTTCCGTGTGTCTCTCATTGAAAATGAACTAGAGACTTGTGCTTCCCATGTAAAACTATCTTTATGTCGAAGTGGTACTGCGGCCCACCTAAATATACAGAATCTTCCGGGAGATATTCTTATTAATTATGGAATTTACATTTGCAGCTAGTGGTTGCGTGCAAATTTTTTAAAAATTGCATAATGAAAAAATTATAATCAGAAAACATGCTTGTATTTGCTTTTATTTTAGTGCAATTGTATCAATAAACAAAATCTCCAGTCTTTCAAATTCATCTCAAAGATCGTGTTTAATTGTGAGTGTGAAGTGGGGGCGGCCCGGCATTTTTTTGCCTAGAGCGGCAGTTGAGCTTGTGCCGGCCCTGCTGATGGGCTAAGCACTGAAGAAATTGCCTGGAGTTTGACACAACTGGAAGTAATCAATAGAGAGGGAGAGAGAAATTCAAGAGAGATTAATCACTTCATGAATTTCTAAAAAAATGTGTTTGTTAGAAATCTAGGCACATCTGCCCTATAGCCGGTGAGATTCAAAAATGAAGTACAATTTGAATTATTAAAACGAGGGTGGGTAAGAGCACAGACTGTGGACTCAAGGACATCCTCTCCCATATTTTATGATGTTTTTGAAAAGCTGAATGTACCATGAAGCCTGATGCAAAGAAAATGTGTTTGATTGTGAGGCCCCAGAAGCCTGTGAGGCCATATTCATACCATTCCAAATAAAGACGGGTTTGCAAGTAACATGAGGTAAGAATGGCGAAGCTACTGACCTCAAATACACCCCATCTCTGAATATAGAGGCCTTATAGCGTTTGATTTGACTAGAGTTCTTGCATATTCATGGCCTTGCCAGGGATCAGTCAAGTACGGTGGAATTTACTTGATCCGCCACAACTAAAGTGTGTATTCAGACAGAAGCCCCACCACCACCAGAGGGACTGACCTCTAAAATCACTGTCTGAGAACTGAGTGCAAAAGATAAAAGAAATGCAGAGATGAGTGAAAGGGGTGGGAAAGAGGTTTGTGGTGCTGAGCAGAATGCAGAATGGACCTCTGATGGTATTATGAGCCATATGGCCCATAACTATGTTGTATTTTGACGAGCTTTTCTTTGATGCTGACATCATTCCCAGCCCCCTAAGCATCCCATTGACCTTCATCAATGAGTGTTTCCTGGGAGAAATGCATCCTTTAATGGTCACTACAAATGTTCTTGCTCCTATTCATCATGAGACATTCAGACATGATGTTTCTCAGACATCGAGATGGGGCCACTAAAGTTAAGTAATGCTGACATTTGTGTCACTGCTTTATAGCTAACATGAGACACCAGAGCTAATGCAATGAAATATGGGGCCAACGGGTATGGGACATAATCTGATATTCAAGATATTTCAATATCTGGTGTCTGTCTGTCAGTAATGTCTCTCAGCTGCTTTCCAAGTGTTTTTTACAATGACTAAGTAAGAAGAAATATTAAAGCTATTTTTTAAAAGCAAAAAAAAAAGTTTGCCCAAAGTGGAATGCTTAGATACTACATAAAGAGCAATTGACGATGTTTCAGGATCGTATAACTTTTTTTTTGAATGGGCTATTTCAACAGTCTATACCTATAAAAGTATACAGGAAAACCTTAAGATGGAATAACATATATTTCTAAGGCATACACTGTTATTTAAGCCAATGTCTTTAAATATTGAATAGATTTAAGTTTCATTCTCCAAAAGAAAAAATAAATAATAGAAATTATAGAAAGATCTACTCCAAAACTGCCCTGCGGTAGGTTTTGAACTGCTCAAAGAAAGGGTCAATGTCTGTTCGAAAGGGAGGATTTTTGAGAAAAGCAGTATATCGTATATAGTATATAGTAGGCAATAAAATAATAATAATAATAATAATTGAAATAATAAAATCTCTCTCTCTCTCTCTCTCTCTCTCTCTCTCTCTCTCTCTCTCTCTCTCTCTCTCTCTCTCTCTCTCTCTCTCTCTCTCTCTCTCTCTATATATATATATATATATATATATATATATATATATATATATATATATATATATATATTAATTTGCTATAGTAACTATAGTATTGACAGTACAAGGCACCACAAGGCACCATCTGAATAGGATTTTTTCACAAACATTTCAAGAAGAATCTGATGCAAGGTTTCAAAACCTTTAACAAATATTTCTGCATATTTCAAAACATAGAGAAGCAGGATGACAACTTTGGCAGGGCAAATTACAAACCTAACCTGAATTATGTGTCATTCCATAATCTCACTATGTAAGCAGGCTTATAATGCACCATGGCAGAGCATTGCTTTTAACTGCATTTTAAAATAAAGGAATCATGGTGAAAATGGAACATCAGCTATGTGTGGGTGTCACCTTAAATTACCATGCACACAATGTGTCTGAGTGGATATACTGTAATTTGTAAGAAATATGCAGAGGGGGATTTTCTTCAATAAGGACAAGAGCTCACAGTGGATGACATGATATTACAGAAAAAAAAAACAAGATTGTCTGTGATTGAATACTAATGCTAAACAAAAACAGAAATAAATATTTTGGCAAGCTAGTTACTGTTCATGTCGATAGTGTCTTATCTAGTGTCCTATCACTATTTATATGCTCAGCCTTGTTTGAATCTGGGCCTCTGGAGTATTGCCAACTTACATTCCTGACCGCAGTCCTGTGCTTTCTAACCTACTCAAGAAAATGGCTATGCGGCAGACTCAATGCCTGGTCATTAAAAACATGCAGTTGATAGGTAAAATGAATGGTGTTTCAAGCTATTAGTGAATATGCTTCTATTTAAGTCTCATGGTCCCACAGCTCTGTCTTCACCTTGATCTCTTTGACCTACAATCGCACAGCTCAGTCTTCCACTCAGCGAGAACGACCAGTTGCCGCAGCGAAGCCACCTCTCTCTCCACCCCAATTTACATTTGTGTCCCTCACCTGCTTTTATTTATTAGCTATTTTGCATTTGGCACATCTCCTCTGGAACGATAGACTAGAATACTGGTATTCAAATGAACCTTCATCTCATTAATGCGGGCAATTTCCCTCAGAGACAACTTATAATGTTTCCTTTGGACTGAGTTCGGAATTCTATTTAAAAATAATCATCCTTTCCCTACTATGTTACAAGTTTTTGCTCTAATGAGTTCTATCAAACATTTCTGTGGGAAACAATTGTTTCAGCAGTGTGCATCTGTTCAGTTGCGCCTGTGAAACGCAACCCTATCTTGTTTGGTTTTCTGTCAAGCATGCTTGGTTTTGGCATGTCAATCAAGAACAAACATAGCTGTAATCTCAAGCTAGCACTCTTGTTTTGCGTACACACAAAAAGTTGTTTTGCTAATAATTACTCTTTAGAATTAAACGTCTAATTTGGAAAAGAAAAGAAAAATATCACATAATCAAAGCTATCCAACTTCTCACTATCTGTCTTCCGAATATGTAGAATGTTCCTTCAGTTGATAATTTGTGGCATTTTTCCTACAGTATTCTTCAGCGAATAAGTGAAATGACATTTTTGTTAATACCAGCGCACAACCATAAAACCAGCAACCTCCCAATTTTAAATTTCAGATTTTAATTTGCGTATTGTGTCCTTACATGCATACATCTTTGAGCCCTTGTTGAATCTCAGAACATGTGGCTGCCACCCTCCATTCCACATCTTTCTCACAGAAGGACAGTACAAATGGGAGCTAGAGCAGCAAGTGGTTAAAGAAAGGAAGTTATGAATTACCTGTCTGGTGTGGATTTGTCCAGGTGCCTTGAAGCTCCCTTGACAGCTGCACTCTGAAACGCTGTAGGGATCGGAGCTGCTGGAGGAACATTTGGATAGTGAGTCACAGCCCACAACGAATGTGTTGTCCAGTGGGAGTTCCTGGATGACATGATGCTTCTTGGGAGCCACAGGGGTCTCTGGTTTGATCTGGAATGTTGGCTGAGGGGAAGCGGATTTGTAGTGCTTGGCTAAGTCAGGACTGTCAGGTTTGAAGGTAGTCGGTGTGGTAGCCCAGTTGTACTTTCCCATTGTCTGCTCCTCAAGTTCAACAGGGAGGTCTAAGGTGCCATTGATGTGCTCATGGGTAGGGTCATCGGACTTGGATTCCTCGATGGTCACGAAATTCAACAGCAAACTTTTTGGAGACCTCTTCTTCTTCTTCTTCTTCTTTTTAATCTGCCGACCTTCCTGGTTTGGTGATACCCACTCACCACTCTGCTTGCTCTTCTGGACAACTTTGTGTCTCGGTGTCTGTCGACAGCGTACCAAAGCAGTCACAAAGATCACCAAGATAACAGTCATAGTCCCAGCAATTATGGCAATAACGACAATCACGTAGCCATTGGTCTGGGGTGTCACATCGATGTCCCCAATGTTCCGCTCCAAGGGAGTCTCCAAACTCTTGCGTAGTTGCTCCTGGATGAACGTGGCATTAGAGACAGTATCATTTACAAACAAATGAACAAGGGCAATTGCATGTAAGGACTCAGGCTGTCCCAAATCCTTAACCTTTACCACTAGCCTATGGAGACCTTGGTCTGTCGCTATAATCTTCTCCTGCAGAGTAATGTTGCCTGTCGTTTTGTCAATGGCAAACAATCCTCTCAGCGACCCTCCAATAATACTATAATGCAGCTCTGCGTTCATGCCTGTGTCATTGTCAATGGCAAACACTCTGGTCACCACAGATCCAGGGCTGGTGGTTGAAGGTACTAGATCATAGGAGTAGTTTGAGGAGGGGATGACAAACACTGGTCGATTGTCATTCACATCAACAACGTTTATGGTGACCTTGGCATATGAGGTGGTTTGCATTTGACCTGCGTCCACAGCCTTGACAACAAATGTGTAGGAACTTTGCTGCTCCCTGTCAAAGGTAATGTTTGGTTTAATCACCCCAGTTTTTGGGTCGATGATGAAATTGTCCTTTCCATTTATAATCGAGAGGGTGACGACTGCATTGTCGCCAGCATCTGCATCCGTGACAGTGATCAAACCAACTGTTCCATACAAAGGCAGGTTCTCAGGCACATAGAAGTTGTACTCAGGATGGGTAAAGGCTGGACTGTTATCATTTTGGTCTTGGACTATTAGCTTTACGGTGACATTGCTTTGAAGAGCGGTAGAACCATTATCCCTGGCAATGACTGTAAATGAATACTTCTCCTGCTTCTCTCTATCCAGCCTTTTGACAACAGAAAGGATACCAGACCGGGGATCTATGTTAAACCCATCAGGAGCATCTGGCCCAAGACTGTAAATAATAAGGGCATTAGAACCACTATCTGCATCTGTTGCACTGATTTTTATCAATTGTGTGCCGGGGTCATTGTTTTCTGGAATGGACAGCTGGATTTCAGGTTGAGGGAAAACTGGGACATTGTCATTCTCATCCTTGATTTTAATCAGAACCATTGCCGAAGTGTTCAAAGGAGGTTTCCCAGAGTCAGATGCGACTATCCTAATTGCATACTCGCGAGTGGTCTCAAAATCTAAGGGTGCGGCAGTTTCAAGCAAAAACTGGTCATTGAAGACCGGCTTCAGTCTGAAAGGTACATCGTGATCAGTGTAACAAGTTACTTTACCGTTCAGATCTGCGTCTCTGTCTGTCACGGTAATTAGAGCTATTTTTGTGTTAAGGGGGGCATTTTCAGACAACAGCACAGTGCCATTAACTAGATTAATTATATAACGGGTGTCTATAGACGGGACATTGTCATTTATGTCTGTTACATTGACTATCACTGTAGCCCTTGAAGGGGTAGAGCTTCCATCACTGGCCAGCACTATAAGCTTGTGCACTGGGTTGACTTCCCTGTCCAATGTCTGCTTGACGGTAATCAGTCCAGTTGTACTGTCAATAGAAAAATGTCGTTTGGTGGCTGGGGAGATTTGATTGCTGAAGGAGAAGTGAATCTGAGCATTGGACCCAAGATCAGCATCTGTGGCATGAAGGTGAGTGACAGATGTTCCCATTGGGGCATTTTCAGGAACGTTTACCTCCACCTCGCTGTCCTTGAACACCGGCCGATTGTCATTCACATCTGAGACAGTCACTTGCAGAATGGCTGTGCTGGACTTTGGAGGTGTGCCACCATCCTCAACTTTAATTTTCATTACAAAGGTGTCCTTTGTCTCTCGGTCGAGACTCTGCTGGACTATGAGTTGAGGCCATTTGTCTCCTTCAGGCGTCTCAATGATGTCCAGGCCAAATTCGCTCACACTCTGGAAAATACAGTCAAAAAAAGTATTGTAAACAGTTTGCAGTATTTTTAACCAAAAACAGTACATTTTTAAAGTGTTTAATTAAGCGTCAGTTAGAGGACACCTCCACTTGATGTTTATGTTTGAACTAAAAATCCCATGTTGCATTTTTCCATCTGCTTCATATGTTATTGCTGTTATTGTTGTTTTTATTGTGCATAGTACTAGTTTTTCTTACTTTTAATGTATGTCAGAACTTACAGACACAAATAAGAAACATACAAATACTAATGTGTCTGAGCCAGTCATTTATTCTGGCTTTTAACAGATGTTGGATTTAGCTTCAGCATTAAAACCTTGGGGTTAAAGTTCTTTAATCCTATGAAAAACTGCACAAGGTCTTCAAAATATTTACTTGAAAAGCCCATCCGGAGGATATTATCCTATAAAGCAAACACTGGATCCCCACACAGTAAACAGTTCCATCGAGCACCTGGAAACTAAAATATGTGCCATAAACGATGCACCGAACACTGTTTCTCCCACCAAAGTAAATAGGTCTTAGATGTGGTAAACAATTAAAAAGAAAATTTGCTGGACAGGAAATTACCTTGTGTAATTCCATATTTACTTGGGTGAGCATGGATCAATGCACATATTCCTTTATTAAATATTGACTCTCATGATTTTTTATTTATTTTTTGCTCCCTGACCTTTACTGATTCCTTAATAAGCACACTTAGTTTACTTTTTTGTATTTTAAAACCCTTTGCCAGTCTGACATAAAATTGCAGATTTAACGTTCAAAAACAACATTTTTTACCAACCAATACAAGTAACAAAGCCACAGTGCATCTCATAACCATATAATAATGAAACAGTGAGTTCTAGTCCAATCCTCTGGTGTATTCTGTTTTGCTGCACACAACTTATTGTTTTACCCAACTAGCAAGACTCTGATTTAGTGTACGGAAGACAACTTGTGCAGTTTCAAGTTCATATGTGAGCAAAGCAAATGAGTAAAAGAGATAAGCTTCCATTTTAAACATACTGCAAGACCACCACAGATTAAAGAAAAGGAAAAACCTGAAAGTTAAAAATATATATATATATAATTCTCCCAGCAAGGAGCTAAATCTAGGCAACAGCAAAGTCTGAGGAAAATGAAAACAAATGCATATGTAATCCCCATGAGAGACCAGCTTCGACTGTTTAAAATAATTGCCTTCCTACCAAAACTAGCCCTAATATATATGATTACAGATCAGGTGACATGGTACGGCAAAACATCACATATATTCTATAATTCCATGGTTGGCGAGCGAGGGAGACAGGGGAACAGTGCATGAATGAGAGTCAATCACATTTGTGAAACAAAGAGGCTCTTTGAAGCTCTTTCAGTCAAAAACATTTTCATGCTAGAACAAGAAGAAGCAACTTCCTTAAGAGATAAGCTTCCTGCCACACATACAGCTGGGAAAGATTACTCTGTCTAGGCACATATTTCAAATGTGATTACGATATTTATATGCATTTCTCATGCTATGGTTAATTTTGAGTCATTTAGTCTGGCACTAACTAACACTTTTTATTGGCACAATGCATGCAGCAGTACATGTTAACTACAATTTCAAACAACAATTTATTTTTCTGGTTGACAAAGTAAGCTTTGTACATACTAAACTCATGTAACATCCTCCTTTGGTGGTTCTTGGCACAGTTTTGTGACCATCTGTGGTCTACTGTCAGTACTACCAACACATGCGAAAACACACATATCAAGACTCATCCAAGACATAATTTGCATTAAAAACAGAAAGGTTATGTAAGGGAACAATTTGCAGAATAGCACTTCTTCCATATACAGTCAACACAAATCAACAAAGCTGACTGCCGTGGATATGTTTATATGAGAATCAACACAACAACCTGTGAGAAGCGGATCTGTTTGGTGTGCTTTTGGTTATGATAAATTGGGTTACATTTTGTTAGTTACAAATACATGCATGGTGACCAAAATGCCTTTTTTTACCAATTATATATGACTCTTTTAGATTTATTCAGGGAGATAAAACACAGTTTAGCTAATGAGTCTGGTTTTAAAATGTCTAGCAATGAGGGGATCAATCATAATTTTTCAAGTCAGGTCCATTGAAAATTAGGCTGGGGAATTCTGATTATCTTTAGACGGACTCAGGTAGAGTCAAAAGAACATGAATCACAGGCCAATGGGAAATGACAAATGTCTGAAATCAATACAGGTAGTGCATAAGAGTCATATTCATACCAACTAAAATGTAGAGCATTATGATGGACACATGGGATAAATCTCTTTCGTTCAAATAAAAGTCTGACTGGGGATGATACTGGGTGTTAGACAATGACAAAAAAAAAAAAAAAAAAAAAAAAACTTGCTTAAACTGAACCCAATTGTCTAGTGCAATCAAGAAATATGTGCAAAAGTCAGTATACAGAACAAAAAAGAGAGCTATCCTAACAGTAGAATATTAAACAACAGTGGGCTTCATTTTGCATAGCTCAACCCCAGAGTTTCTCTCAGCTTTGCAGACTGGATGAAGAATCTGTTGTATGAATCAATGAGATGACCTTCTACAGCAACAACTCAGTATGAACTCAGTACCAACAACTGAGAAAATGAGTTTTTTAGACCCTTGTACCATTGCATTGTGTTATAACACACAATAAAGTAATATATATGAATATCATACAACATATGAAGCCATACATAATATGCACATTAAGCTGTCTGAAAATGTTTTCACCTTTTTTAATTTACTTAATCAGATTTGAGACTGAGACCAAAACACAAGTGTTGTCTCCTAGCCTGGTCAAACTTTGGCTGAAGAATCAGCCAAAAATGAAACCTGGAACCAACTGACAGCCTGTAATGTGATTAGAATCTGCTACAATTTCCCCAGCGTCCACTATTGTCCAGAAAACTCCCAGAAATCAGTTTACCTTATCCACTCACCCTTAAAGTTGATTCACTTTTACTCAGACCGATTCGCAAGGTAGTAATATTACAAAACATTTGATTTAATGAGCATATTCTCTCATAAGATAATTGTTATAATTAATCTTATTTATTTTATATAGAAGATCGACAGCACTGACCTACCAAGAACCCAGACATTTAAGTATCTTGGCTAAACGATTGCAGTTGATGGAAGTCTGAACCATGAAGCCACTGCGCGAGTCAACGCTGTGATAGGAAGTCCAGTGACCGTCTCAAGTCGAAGATCTACCATACTGTCATTCGTCCTGTTGCTCTTTATGGTGCTGAGTGTTGGCCCGTGATGAAAGATGTAGAACGCCGTTTCTGTGTCATGGAAACAAAAATGCTGCAATGGATCTCAGGCATCAAGCGCTTCGACCACGTCTGTAATGATGACATTCGACAACGGTATGGTTTTACCTTAATATCTGACAAGCTACGTGAAGCCCAGCTTCGGTGGTACGGCCATGTCCTGCGCGCGGACCATACAACGCTTGCCAAAATGGGCTTCCAGCTGGAAGCCAACAGAAAGCGGCCGCAGTATTTTATACTGCAAGCGATTCCTGGGTAACTAACCTTTTGTGGAAAGAGTCAGAAAACTTCAGCTCAACTTCAGGCACACCAATTACTGCATGATGATGTCTTTCTCAAGAATCAATATGAAGCCTTTGTGGTGCAACATTCATAGAAACTCTTTATGGCATGTTACTTGTCAGCCCTTGATCATTAATTCATCATTCAACTGGCTCTACTCATTGTCTTCAACTGAAATAACTGGAGAAGTGAGAACTTAAAAAATAAAATAAAAATCACACTTTCAATAAATTATTTGAGCTGAGCTAGTTTCTCCTCCATTTCAAATCAGAATCAGGCACAGATGAAAACCAAAATACTCATAAATTATTGAAATGAAATGATAACGTTAACGCTGACCTTCACTCCCCAAATAAGCAATCCAATGGATACTTTCTTTTCTTAAGTTTCGACTGTGCCGCAGATCTAAAATGACAATACTAACGGTCCCAGGTGATTAAAAACACACAAATGGCTTCAAAAGAGAGAAACTGCTTTCTTAATGTGAGGTTAGTGCTTAAACGACAAAGGTAAAAATAACAATGAGTTGGGTGGAACCCACAACAGAAAAAGTCAATATCCTCATCCCATGAGCCTGATCTGATCCTCATGGCTCCAGATAGGACTTGTAAAGAGGTTCTCTTTAAGTGATAAAAATCTCTTCTAATGGAAAGCACTCCTCCAGCCATGCATGGTATTACTTTCTGTAGGCTGACCTTGATAGTGTCCAGAGGTGCTTCTGTGCATCGTTCCAGGTGACATGGCAACACTAATGCTGATGGAACAATTAATATGGCACCGCAATTAAAACCAGGGTAGGCAATAACGGCCCTCTGTGTCATAAGCGAGGGCTTCCTCCTTAGGGGACATGACTGGAATGAGTAAAGAGCAGAAGAGGGATTGCTATCAGAGCTCTTTCAAAGCTATGTGCGCAGCAGCTGTGGCCCACAATGCTAATCGTGCAGCTCCATGCTGACGGAGAGCCGGTCTAAACCATTACTGTGTGGGAGCTTCAGAGATTCGTACTCTCATAGGACCATGCAAACGCAGTCCAAGAGGTGGATTCACGGCCAGATGCTGCTTGTGGGATGCTTTCAACAACCTCAGAGGATGAAACATATCCTCTCTTTCCATTTCTGTTTACTTAGATCTACCCTCACCAAACTCGCATGCATGATTCATAAAAAGAAACACCACACTTGCAGATGAAGAACAAATGAAATCATCTAAAAGGAAACAGCGCCTTTACATATTTATTGTAATTTTATGAGGCAACGCACTGGTCATTTTCCAAGCACAGGCAATCGAAAGAGCTGCAGCAGGATTGGCAGAGAGAGAGAGAGAGAGAGAGAGAGAGAGAGAGAGAGAGAGAGAGAGAGAGAGAGAGAGAGAGAGAGAGAGAGAGAGAGAGAGAGAGAGAGAGAGAGAGACTCTTTAAAAATGCAAATTGGTAACTTAATCAGACATGAAAAGCAAGGATTCGGCTAATTCTCAAAAGAAAAGGTACAAATTACTCTATTCACACTTTAATGACAGTCTTGGGCTCTTTGTTTCCACTGTATTTGAATTTCACACAGTATTTGAATTTTAATTAAAATACAGGGCGATCTTTCTAGGGAATACCCGTTCATTCATTGAACTATGTTGTGTCACAATCTTCTGCTTTTTGACTGACATCCCAGACGAGTGTGCTTAGTGGCTTTTTACCACTTCTCAGCTGATTGGCCCCTCTGACACTATATAAAACTGCAAAGTTAAATACACATGCAACATATCTGACACTGTATATCATTTAATAGCTTGCATATCATTATCCTACTTTCCAGTTTGAGAAGACTGTATTAAGCCTCGGGGAATAGTACGCTAGTTTCTCAGAAGACATAAATTAGAAGTACTAGTACACCCCATTGTTCATATATATCTCAGTGCAAATACCAACTTACCTTAAACAAAACAGAGGAAATTACTTTTAAAACCTTGAGCCAACAAACATATTTTTTTCCTTACTATGCTATTTTTATTCTGAATATTAAGGGCCCATTAAATGGTAGCGTCACATAATAAATCAGCTGAACGTTGAACTCACCTTGACAAGCTCGTAGTGTTGAATCCCATTGATTCCTATATCAGGGTCAAATGCAGAAGGGACAGGGTAACGACTGTTGATGGCTGTGTTTTCTGGAATGGAGATGTTGATAACCGTCGATTGGAAGAGCGGGGCATTGTCGTTGATGTCTTCGATAAGGAAGCGTATCTTGACCAGTCGGAAAATTTCGTCTGGTAGCACGGCAACCTCGATCTCGTAAAAGCAGCGCTTCTCATTGAAGACTCCGGAGCAGAGTTTCTCACGGTCGATGCGGTTGGCTGTGGTGGAAATCTCTCCTGTGCTGGCTTCTACCTTGACCAAAGGCACATCACCTGTCTTGTAGACAGGTTTAAACTGCAGTGCTGAAGACAGTTTAATGTCTGGATCTAGGTTCAAGTTTAGGTCTTTGCGCAGGTTTCCGATGCGCACATTCTCCGGCTGCTCCTCTTTTACTGTGTAGTCCTTCTCTTGAGCCCGGCACATCAAGAATAGGCAGGTGAGTAAAACCACCAGAACATGGGCCTCACTTGCCAAGTCCATACTCAGAGTAGGTGCTGCACACTCTTCAAAGATCTGCAAGGTCTGCTAGAGGAAGAAAGGTGGGAAAAGAGAAAGATGGTCATATTCACAACTATGAAACAGTTTTGCTATAAATAGCTTTTTGATCCATTGGCTTCTTTGAAAGATTAAAGTGAGAGTTCAGCCACATATATAAAAATCATGTTCATTCTCTCACTCTCATGTCCTTCCAAACTTGTATGACACAGAAGTGAACACACACACAAAAAGGGAATTTTTGAAAAATGTGCTGGTGGCTCTTTTCCATCCATTTACAATAATGGGGGAGGTTTTAAACCTTCAGTCATGTTTATGAGAGTAGCAATGTGAACAAGTTATTCTTGAGTTTGAACGTTTTTAAACAAATCAGCTGATAGTTTACTAAACTGATGTGATTAATTTCATAAAGTTCATAAAGTTTATAAAGTTCTCACTGTAAGTCATCTTACTGAATCAGTGATTCAAACGTAGCAGTGAGCAGATCACTTTTATGATACTTTTATGGTAATTTGCATATTTTTTTAAAGCTTGACAGCAAGACAAAATATTTGCAATGAAGCTTTTAAGCAAAAACATATAAACATCTGAAAACAAGACTAAAGACACAAAATGATAAAAGATCATTAACAAACTACTGAGGTTTTTCTGAAAAATGAGAAAATGAGAGGGAAAAAAACAATTGGCCAATGTGGTAAGAAAGATAACTGCACAGAAAAAAAAAAATCTCTAAAGTATAAAGTAACATGTATTCTAAAGAAAGAAAGAAAGTCATGCAGGTTTGGAACGGCATGAGGGTGAGTAAACGAAACAGTTTACATTGCTGGGTGAACTATCCCTTTAACCTTTTTTTTCATTTGTTGTTTAGGCAAAATGAAAAAAATAAGCTGTTTTAACAATATGAATCATTGTTTAAAATGGTCAAATGCTACCAAACACAGCATGCAATTGTATTAGAGAGGCTCTCAAGATTTCAGACTGCAGATAATGGACTTCTGTACGCCATTGGCAACACTCAACAGAACTACAATGCATGATATCAGATTACAGTATATTGATATTTTGAGTAGTCAAGGGTAAGTAGGAATTTTATTATTTAAAGTTTAAGAATTGAAAGACATAGGCCCAAAATTACTGTCAATAACCATAAGAAGAATAGCACAAAGCCACAATTCAAAAGCACCAAGACATGATTTATGAATCAGCATTTCAGTGTTTGTTGTCAACTTGCTCGATGGCCACACAAATCCTGTCAGGGCATTATATAAATAAAAGTAGCCAGAGGGCTGAGGCTTTCACAATGTGCCAACAACTCAACTAGGTCACAGAGAACCGGTGGTGGAGATGCCTAACACTTCCAGACTCTGGGTTCTGTTAGTGTACAGAGTTGTCCATGCAGTGCTAATTATGTTTGAATATAGTACCCTTAACCTTAACAACATCAGAAACTCCACACTGAGTTTGACTTTCTTTTAAATTAAAGTGTAATAATGACCAACTATATAAATAATAAGTAAAATTTTTTTTTCAAAGCAGGGATATCCCATGTAGATTTAATTAATTAATATTCAGATATATGTTCAGATATAGCATGTTACTTACTATAGCCACTGAGAAAAAAACAAAATCACACCGTAATGTTTTTTGAAATGGGAAATGAAAATACTGTTAACAATGACTCCCCATTTGTCAAGTCATTAATGTGTAATTTGTATGTGCCAAAAGGCTGTTTGTTTTAAAACAAAGCTGAACGCAGCAGAGAAACATGATCGTGTACCTTGAAGATTTGCTTCGCACATCAAAAATTCATCACAAAGGCTGATTTTTTTTAAACACACAGAGAGTTGAAGGCCCCATTTTTTTAGCCACTCAAGTCTCGGCTGTCAGCGAGATGTTCTGTTTTTCACAGTGAACACTTCGGCTGGACTGTAGGGACTCATTAAAGTTTTTTTGGCCAGACGAGCACCACTCACAGTATTTACATGACAGTGATCAATGGCCAGCTTAATATCTGCACATATTATCAGACTGTTATGTTGTTCTTTGAAGAAGGTATGAAAAATTATTTGATTTGCTTTTGAAGATTGCACAATTTTTGAGTCGGCGAGAGCAAAGCAATTACTATTCACCTACTGTACTCTGATAAGCCCGAGAGAGTCCAAGGAAGTATCCAACAATGCATAATGAGGACTTACTGGCTAAGGAGTGCATTGCAGAGTAGTGCATAAAAGATGAAAAGACGATCCACATCTAAATAACCACAACTGATATTAAGTATAACGTGGACGGGCCTTTAAAACACCCAAGAAGGGCGACAGGTCTCTTGCACTGTGCGTTCCATTGCATCTTTAGGTAACCAGTTTACTGTCAAAAATAACGAATCGCACAGTCCCGGGGAGAGTGAACACTGATGAAGCTGAATAAAATAGCACCAAATAGTGTAGGCTCTAGCTCTCAGTAAGTGATGTCTGGCATTTTGTATGGAGCTCTGCTACCCTGGGACGTGGTTCTGGGATTAGACAATTCCACGCGGGAGCCCGCATGTCACTCCTCCCCATATTTAGGACAGTTTATGTTGTTGTGAAAACTCGCGGAGCCATTTTCAGATTTACTCCTGGGAATGATCCTTTCAAAACTATACTCTGGATGGATTTGCAAAGCTTTGAGTTTCAACTTTCCCAATCTTTGGAAACTTCCAGCTTGAGAGTGAATAGAGAGAATTAGCTGGGAAAATTGCGCTCATGGGTATCTTTGAGACTTTCTCCCTGCTTGCACAGGGTTCCAGTGATCTATTCTGAGCAGTGGACCATGCATTCCAGGGAGTTTGCAAAAGCCGCTCTTCCCTCCGGAGCCTGGAGTGAGCGGCACACAGACTTTGGAGCTCTTTACGTGACAATGTGATGGACAGGCCTGCCTGTGTTTTGATTTTGAGCTGAGCTGTCAAGGAAGAAAATAATTTTACATGTCAACCATGAGTTCACCCTGAATCTCTGTCTATATGAATAAGCAGGAACCGAATGCTGCAGATGTCTACAAACCAATACAGTTCACCTACCAAACAGACACCAGATTAAAACGATCAAATTTAATAAGAACGGTAATTAAAGCAAAATGACATTTCGGATAATGATTAAAAGCCGCTTATGAAATTTAAACTGGGACGACTGCCTGAAGCGTGTCACTTAACTTATTCTTATCAGAAGCATCACAGTCTATATCGGTTAAAAGAAACCCCGTGTAAGTGTGATTCTTTGACATTTCGATATCGTTTGAGTTTGCCCTCTACCTTTTGCCATCAGCAGCTTGAGACCCATAACCCCCTGCCAGCTGTTTGCCCGGCCTACCTGCTGTCTTTCTTGTGTAGTCAGGATGTCAGCCTTTTCATCAACAAGAAATGTTTTTAATTATTTATTCAGCCTTTATGTATCATGAAGACATCTCTTTTATATCAAATAGATGGTAATGAAAAGCATCTGGTATAATTATTGAATATGTTTATTACTTTTATTATTGTTGTGTTGTTATTATTCAACATCATTACCATATTTTTATATCTGTTAATTAATCACTTGTGTGTACCTGAATAGGCTAGACTGATGCGTCATATAAAGTTAGGATCCTACTGAAATACACAAACTGGCTTTGAGTACCTTTGATGGCGACTACACTGATCCGAAGGACCAATGATCAATTGAATAATCAATAAGGAGGTATTAACATACCAAACAGGCTGCCAGTCGCAACGGATAAACAGATGTAGCCAACGCGATGGAGTCGATTTATGTCCGTCAGCAAAGATTATGCATCCAAACAGTCGTGTCTGCCATTCATCAATTTATCAACGTTTCCATGCGGTCAGATGACAAAATAACTTATGGCTAGCTTCAGCCGAGAAGGAACCGAGAGTGATTTTGTTTACGTAAAATAGTGAGCCATGAATCATCATCGAGATTTTGCTAATTTGAATCATAAATAATCTTAGTAAAACTTGATTTAATTCTTTAGACCAACATAAGGCAATTTATCGTGGGCACTTTCAGTGGAACAGCATGTCAGTTGTTGATATATCATTCTCCTAGATTGATTTTATATGGACAAACATTGCAAAGTGTATAACATGCCAATGAAACTAAATCTTAAAGGATGGTTTTTGGCCTATGATCTTCACTCTTACCCCTTGAATTTTCTCTTCGAATAAATAAACAATTAAATGTATTAATTCTATAAGTTAAAAATGACAGCAGGGAATCACAAGGGATTTTTACAAATGAAAGATGAAATTATTATGGACCTGAAGATGATGGAATCAGTCTTTTGTTCTTTTTCCACTAAAACTTTTATGGTTCGTCTTATGTCGTATATTTAGAGAACTTTTATGTCAATTGAATTTTTCAAAATACATAATTGCCAATAGAGGGCACTGGAGTGGTCACAGTGTGGTCAAAATAAGACAACTAATATACAATAAAAAAAAACATTCATATTAATAATTACATAGGGTTGGGAGGCAAACTCTTATTCTAATGTTCAGATAATGCAAGACCACTTTGTATAATATGTTAGGATATTATATCAAGTGAAACCACCTTGACCAGCACTGCAGTGCAGTTTCAGTATTCGACATTGACAGGGATAATCGTTGTCGCATGCACCTTTTTTTTATCAATTTAGTTTTTCTACTTTTTTAAGTTTGCAGAGGATAACTGTAAAATTTATATCATTTTACTGTGATCAGGGATCGCATCAAATTGTTTTTACTATTAACAATGATATTGGTAGCTTATAAAACAATACATAAATGTTTATTAAAACATTTGACTTTACCTTGTGGCTATAATCAATTACTGAAGCCTTAACCATTTATGTTGCATTATTGGATTACAGGCACATTACAGTCAAAACTATTTTGAGACGCACTGCATACCGCTTTTATGTTACAGCAGACATCATCATCATACTTTTAGTGCGCGATCAAGACTGAAAAAAATCTTGTCTTTTGTTTCATATACATAAAATAATCTTAACTCACACCTTTATATGTGCCAGAACTTTGATCTATAAAAGATAAATATTTCATTCTGCAAATAGTTTACTGCATATATTGGGACAACACAACATTAAATATATTTAGAACCACAAAGATTTGATAAATAAATTGAAAATATAGGCTAGACGTAATGCATGAAAAAATGAATAAGCATTACTTGTGGCAATAAATTATGTTGGTGCTATCTAAAACTGGGATTTTTTGGTTTCTTGCATACTGTTAAAAATTTCACAACATTCTTTCAGGATCCACTCTAGGGGTTCAGTCCTTTCCACACTTCACGAGGGGCTGTGGGAACTGATACGAATTACTACAAACAATAAGTTATAAAGAGAAAGGCCTGTTGCATTTCTCCATATCTGAGTGTTGCTCAACCACCAGAGATACACTGTAAAAATTAAAACCAGTTGCATCATTTTGCCTCAGAGCATGAAACAATGTTGAACTCTCGTCCCTATGAAAATCTAAATTATAAATTAATCAGAGTTGACACTCATACGTGTCGTCAAAGGTCGCTTGATGCAAAACTCAGTGACAGAATGTGAGCAAAGCAAGCAGAATTGACTAAATCTACAGCACATCGCGCTCCAGTGTACATTTGGACACTTCCCTTAAAAATTACCATGGTAACTATTGCATTTTAGCAGCTAAATACCATAGTAACAACAGTTATTACTAAGGCAAGACTAATAAATGGATATGGGATCACCTACAAACAGTGTATGCCTTTAAGAATCTTTGTTATTTCCATTTCTGTTTTTTTGTATTACACATGGGACATTATCAAGTCAACACTTTTAAAGAAGTAACCATGTAGTATCTACACTTTTAATAATAAAGGTTACATAGGTTAAATAGGATAACATTTATTAATATTAGGCTATTATTATTTTCTTGTTGTCGAGAAAACAATCTGTATACTGAATTAAAGAACCACAACGCCAATACTGGTAAGAACTTGTTAATCTAATGAGAACCAAATATTCATTAAAAAAACGAGAAGAAAAGAAAAAAAACTTCACAGCCAAAACCGGCTGAAAATATAAGCAATTAAATAACCTTTATTTCTAAAAGCGTATGGAATTCTCGTGGGAACTATTAATGATTACCATGGCTTTTTTTTTAAGGGACAGGATCTGTATTTAAATCAAAGTATTTCTGTTCTACCTCGTCCAGCACACCGCTTTAGAAAATGACGCATCCTGGATCAGCTTCCGACTTCATCTGCTGATGCTCCTCTGTCTCGCGAGCTCCATACAGCCGTGCATTTTTGAGTAGCCTCACCTATATGCGATGTGGCCATTTCCCTAATAGCAAGCTATGGAATAAGATATTATTATTTTGCTCATAGCTTCTAAATAATTTCAAACTAAAAATCATCCCCAAGACAACGGTTACAGATCATGCTTCAGAAGTTGTTAGATGGTGTTTTGCAGTTGCTATGCTGTTATGATTCACGTGTTGGCTGTAGATGTCCTGACTGAAATGCTTTAACGCGACTTTACCTTTGCGTTGAATCGGACACGTTGCACGATACTTTTGTGTAATAAAGCCAAGTCATGATCCGAACTGACAAACTAGACTAGCGCATCTCCAAACGGAAAGTGAAGCGCTAAATTAGCTTAGGAAATTATGCAGTTCGTGTTATAAGCTACCATATATTTTTAAATATTGAAACCTATAATGAATTTATTTCCCTCGGGGAAACTTAAACACGTCGACTTTTGTGCGCAAAGCCCTTCGGCTTTTGGGATTTTTTTCCCCGAACAGTGCAAGTGCATGTAGCCTAAGTGTATATTTAATCTAATTCGCGATGTTTTAAAGACGTTAAAGTAGGCTAAGTAGCTACGACCGATCGTCTTAAATAAGTAGGTAGCGCGGTAAAATCCTACTAATTTGTCTTGACGAAAAATGCATAAGATAAATAAATAACCGTTAAATGAGCATAAAGAAGACGTGTCTTACCTCGGATTTCTCAGTGAATATGGAAACTCTCAATTCCCGTCACGTAGCGGCATCACTGCTGGAGGAGATGAAGTGCCGTGCAGACTGAAGAAAATCCCAGAATCAAACAGCTTCACGTAGTGACCAGTCGGTATCCAACTAGAAAAAACGATCCATGTCCATGAAAAAGTCCACGGTCCACGCACGGACAGCGAAAAACATCTGTGAATGACTTTTAGAAGAGACGATGTAATTCCTCAGATGTCTCGCGCCTGGCTACTGCTTGAATCCCACGCGCGCGGAGAGATAGTGGTGCTCCAAATGGGTTTGTCAATGTGCAGGACCTCTTATTTCAGTGTATTCATACAGTCATCACGGGAAAACCTGGGAATGCTCCTCGCATGTACTTAAACTGTTTAGTTAAGTTGTTTTTTTTCCTCTTTTTTGCGTTTAATTAACGACTAAATAACTTGTATGTCATTTAAAACGTCCTCGGACGCGTAATTTAACCACATCCCGTGGTTTGGCAGAGTGACAGAGAGCTAATATAAATTTTGAGCTAATATCAATTTTGAGAAAAACTCATGGACTGTCAGTGCAACGGAGCAGGTGAACAGTGTGCCTATATGTGCAGCATCACTTCCACACACTGAGGCGTTTTGCCGTAGTTGTACGCAGAGCTCTAGCAATCTCTGTTGTATTGTATGAACTCAGTTCCTTAGTACTGCCCACCTCTCCACCTCCGATTGACATCATCGCGGGAGGAGGAGCCTGTGATAAATTTCACAACCTTCATCATCTTAAAGCCGCACTGCTGCTGGAGTCAGAGCCCCGCTCGCTCGCACTCACCGCGGACTAATACCTCCCACCAACGCCGCTACTCGCCTGAGAGGAAAAGGGGGCACTGTTCGCTTTGCTTATAAACACGAGTTTGTGTGTGAAGTCCAACGTTAAACTACCTCATTATACTTTACTAATGATAGATAGATACATATACCTCATTATATTCAGACAGACAGACAGTCACATAGATAGATAGATAGATAGATAGATAGATAGATAGATAGATAGATAGATAGATAGATAGATAGATAGATAGATAGATAGATAGATAGATAGATAGATAGATAGATAGATAGATAGATAGATAGATAGTTACTTAGGCTATAGTCAGAATTGGGGAGCATCACAATACAGTGTTAGCAGATATTAAGCAGACAGCCTACTAGTTGAAATGTAATTGCAAAGTTACTTATAGTTAGTAGAATGTCTAAAGTGGACGTAAATAAAGTGTACCTAATATATTTTTTTAAATATAATATATCTGAAATGTGGCTCAAAAATAGTTGTTTCAACATAATATACTACGACATGCCTGGTCCGCACTACTGCATTCAAATCAGACATATGGAATTTAAAGAAAGAACACCGGTCAATTAACCTATCTGAAAAGTCGTTCACCAGCACTTTCTATTGCCATGGACGGCTGAAAATCGTGCACAGCCCCACATTCAATAAAGGTCACTCACACAACATGTACACATTGATCTTCCCATTAATTTTTACACTGCTGCAATGTAACAAATCACAGTCTTTGACTGGTCCCCTCAAGCTAGCTTTTCTTACCAAAAGCCATAACCTTCGTAACATCAATCATGTCCTGATGCTTTACCTCAGCGAGCTTTTAAATGGTCACACTTTCAATTGAGTGTGACCTGCCCTTAAGGTTGAAAAGCTGGCATATATTAAAAATCATTTCCAATTCTTGTGTACAATTACATGTTAACAGTTCTTGAACTCAAAGGCAAATTTGTATTTTATCATAGTTTTTAACATCCCATTACCAGGCATTATTTTAAGGCTACATTTACAATGGCTTCCTTCATAACACCGCAGGAAAATGTCTCCCCAATTAGACAGCATGGTCATGCTAATTTACACAATCTACTCCGGGATCTACATCTTTGGAGGAATTCGGAGAGTCCAGGAGCTTCTCTCCCTCATCAAGTATTGTAGCTATCTCATCTGAGAGCTATACCTAAAAGGGTTGATCCCTTCATATTTTTAAGATTCCTACTACATGTCACTGAAGGACTTCTCCTAGGCATGTTAAAGAAATGCAAATCTGAAAGCCTTAAAGCAAAATGAAAGGCAAAAAAAAATACCACATGAATTATTCAGATGGCTATTTTGCCACCCTCAAAATGAACTTTTAGAGAAACCATTTGTGCATTTCTGATAGGGCTAGAGAATCCACCAAATGCACAGAGCAGTTTAAATGTCATGCTGCACATCTAATCTTGGACATTGTTTTATTTCCTGCTGTAATGGGATGGTGAGTGTAACATTTTTGAGGAAGCATATGTGAATAAAATCTTAACTGCATTGGTGACATGAATAGAAAGCACCAATGATAATGATTTCATAGTGTGTCTGAGTCGTTGCTGTTGTCCTTGCTCCGTCTGTTACAGATTGTCTTTCAATAGAACTGTATGCCAAGCATTTTCAGATAGCTCTTCTCCACCATCTCAACCATGATAATCTAATGATGTGTGACACTGGATACCTGTGTCTGAATTTTTAGGGCCACATAAAGGACAGAGCGACAGTATTTAACATTGTGAAGTGTTCGCTTTGTGCTCAGTAATTAAAACACTCACTGGTTAACTCATTCCGGGTTCAGAATGCGACATCATATTCATTTCCAATGTACAAAAGCCTGCAGTTAAATTTTTCTCGCTGCTTAGGTTTTCCCATTTTTGGCATAGCATCATTACACTGTATTTTTTTATGGTTAAAAAGTATCTTCTAATTTACAGGAAAAACTGGAAGGAAGCTGACATACTGATGTGTTATAGACATAATGAGAGGCATTTCTGTGACTAACTATCCCTAACTTATAGAGTTCATAACTGTGTCATTAAAAGTTTAAATGTTAATATACCAACTAATTTTGATCTACTAAATATGTTAATAATGATAATGACTTCTAAAGAAAGTTCATCAAAAGTGTCCTTTCCAACAAATGTTGCCTATAATAACAGATGAAACAAAAAACACACACAATGCACACAACAAAACAAAAACCAAATGGTTAATTTTTGTTTTTGGTTACAATATTTATATACTTTAATATAAAAAAAACTACAGGTCTACAGTCAGAATACAACACATGAATACACGAGACAACAAGTGTATCATATTTTCCAGTCTCATAATTTAGCTGGAACATTAACAGCAAAGTTTTACAATACTTTCACATTACACCCAGTGGCGAATGGTGGATCCTCCTGGTATAAAACACATCAAGCTGCGACTTCCCATGGGCAAATCAGATCGAACCAACACTTGTAATCAAGATGACTACACAGAGTGTTAATTACACCTCTTGTAGTAAAATCTAAACTAATGTTTTAGTGATTATGCAGTTTCTTTAATGTGATAAAAAAGGTACTTGTGTATATAATATGAGATACTGTGAATGAAAAAGCTAAAGAGTTGCACAAAGCTGTGTTTCTACATTTTTTGTTTTGTTTTGCTGATATGATCAAATGGGGTTTTCCTCTATTCATCCCTTAGTCTGCATGTGACTGGCCCCCCTACCGGATCCATGACTCATTACTAACGGCACAAAGAGAAATCATTGGAGGAAAGAACACACTAATATACCTTATCAGTCTAGCACAGCTTGGCAGGGAACGGTGCTGAAGACCAGGGAGGTAAATTGCAAGGTGTGCCTCAGTATATTAACATTCAAGTTCTTTCAGAGAGGATTGATCTTTCTTCCCTATAAAACATGACCATGCCTCTGTATTATCCAACCTGCCTTTAAAGAATGACTTGTTACTGTTACCCCTTCCTCCAGGCATTCATTGGCCTCTTAAAAATCCTGTCAGGCTACGCAGAGGATACGTATTATTCAGACAATCAAAGTTACTTCTCTGTTAGCATACTGATGGACATGGGTCGAATTAACAGGCTTGTATTTAAAAGATGTTTAGGAAACTATAACCTTGTATTCGTTATTAGAAATCATTACTAACCTTGCATATACATCTAACCTTGCAGCTCACCACTGTTGTCTATCTCTAACAGGATGATTGAATTATCATCAGCTATAATTGAAGTCTATTATTTCCTATACATGAAGACGTCCCTGCACATAGGCAGACACTTTCATTCTACACCAGCTAGCTGCCATCATCTATTGAACATAATGAACAAAGACATAGAGGTGTCTGAGGTTGAAAGGAGCTTCACATCTTGACCTTCGCCTTCAAATACAACATTCAAGACCTCGGCTCAACCCGGCAGAGCAAACCGGCATTCAAACGGAAGCAACCTTCAGGCATTTTGATCGCTGGCACTGTGGTGGAAAATGGCAAAACGTAAACAAAAGTGGGCAGTAATACGGTCAGTGCCATGAATTATGAAGGCCTTTGGAATCTAATGAAATATGAAAGGATTTAGGCCATCTGAACTGGATACTATCTTTTTGTCAGGTATGTATAAAACCTGTTCTGTCTACAAAAGAGGAGGAAGGTAATCATGTCTGTCTCTCCAAATGTCAATGACTTCTACCGTCAGGGGTGAGTGTTGGGCGTATGCATTCAATAAGGAGAGAGTCTGAAATAAAAGATTTCAGAGTTTGATGCACACTGGCCTCACAAAGCTCTCTATTATTGTCAGTCTTGCAGAGCTGTTGTATGGCTCATGGAAGAGTCAATTGCACAGGCCATGGGGTTTCTCAGTTAGATGAGACGAAGCGATTCAATGACTGCTGGTAATCATGAATTGCCTGGCATGAGCCAGCTTGGCGATGGCCGGGGTGAAGGATAGTTGTTTGTTTGTGTGGAAGTCAAGGTTGATTGCAATCATGGAGTGGATCTATGCCATGTCCTTGGGGAATATTATGAGGTGAGGGGGCCAAGGAGATATCTGACAGCAAGGATACATCTGTCCCGAAGCCCGCTTCCACCAATCCGTGACAGCTACGCTTGTGTAATGCTGGATGTTTTTCATGGTCCTGAGCTGAATGTTGAATGTTGGAGGATACATGTGCAAAGAGCCCTTAAGACTAATAAGGGGCTTCAATTGATGTAAATATGGACCAATTACTATGGCATACCAAGGACACCTACAGTAATTCCTATTGTCCAGATGTTGCTAGGTGGGACTTTTAATGATAAATAAAAATACCTTTGGATATTTATTCGTCCTTTTAAAAGCTATTTGAAGGGTTTTGTAGATTATGTTAGTCTGTTAGGGTCAGTCTTTTTGTCTTTTTTTAGAATTAGGGGATCCGGTTGCAGTAAATGGAAGTTAAAATGTAGAAAATGTTCTCTGGCTGTCTCTTTTTTGCTGATATTTATCAAAATGTCTCACAACAATGTATTGAGTAATACATAAAATCAGATGGGAAATGCAAAAAAGACAATAATTTACTGTGTCACATCGTGAACAAATTTATTCTAATGAAGAGGATAAAACGTTCAGTGAAAAAATGACTTATCCTAAAAATGTGTCTTTATAGAAGGCACCCCCCCCCCCCCCCAAAAAAAAAACAAATGTGTCCCTGAATCTTTGATGTATTAGTTGATACATCAAGCAATGGAAAAATACAGCTTATTATTGTTTGCACATCTTGCCATGAATGAGATACACTGTTTGTCCTTTGCATTACATTTGAATAAGAAATAATATTAATGCACTGTAGTCTCATGCTGCTCATCCACATACATCATTGCATGCAACATCTGCTTTCTGAGACAGAACAGAGCAGGATCAATTTGTTGTGTGCATGCATAACTAATTTATCACATTGTTCCCCCCCATAGATCTCGGCTGCATTGCACGCTCATGAACCGTTCACACTCACACACAGCAAAAAAAGAAGGATGGAGAGAACAAGAGCGTGTGAAAGAGAGAGGAAAGAGAGGGTGACAGCAAGAAAGAAGAAAAGAAGAGAGGAGGGGTTACATTAAAATACGTTTTGTCTTGATGAATCATGTTTTAAAAAATCAAGGCATTTGGTTGCGGAGGCTGCACGTTGAAAAAATACATGCATTTAAACAAAAAAGCCTCTCTTTTTGAGACGTGCATAGTTTTGATGAGGTCTTTTTGCTTTTAAAAAGCCTACTGATGTATTATGCCTTTTTTATGCCATCTGTCTTTCTTTTCTTTCGGACCAATGGACCAATTGTAAGCAAAATGCTGTTTTTCATTCTCAGAGGGAACTCATGAATATAAAGGGATCAGACCAATACATTTAACTCCCACCGATAATCACAAATAAATGGAGGAAAGGAACTTATCAAGTGCTCCTTGACTAAATTACAGGAGACAGAACAAAATGCTTGAACATAATGATTCCTCTGCATAAAACACCAATAAAAGCATGAATATTAATAAGCAGTTTACAATTAACGAGCGATTTGATATAAACAAGCTTAATTCAGAGTGTGCCTGAGTGATGCCAATTAGCTTGCGTATGGCTCTCACAGTCTCGTTAAGGGACCTGTCTTTGCATAGGAAGGTTGCCGAATTGATTTTAAATACATTTTTATGTGTTGAAGATCTCAATCTTAATGACTAGTCTTTGTAAGGTCAGGGATTAGACCGGCCTTGATAGCAACAAAAGCAGGTGAAATGAATGGCATGTGGCGACTTGAGCGACAATCAACCGAACCGCAGCCCTGTCTGTGAAATTTTAATGGAGCCTTTTCTTTTAGGGACAGACAAGATGACGGCGGCTGCATGAAAATATCATCGTGTCGAGATATTTCTCCGCACTACACAGAAATAAGTGAAACACAACACGCATTAGCGAAGCAATGGTCATTATTTGGCGCTTATAATGTGGCCCAGATGGTCCGACGCTTGATGTTCAAATCACGTTTAGTTGCGGTTTTCAAACCTTGAATGAGCTGTGTACACAACCATTGTTTGAGGAGGAAAATTGAAGGCATGCCGTGTAAACCGCCATCGTCAGATACAGGAAACGGGGTGATTTGTGCAGGATGCTCGCTGTCTCCCTGTCTAGCCTCTGAGGTGTACGTTTTGTGGCTAGAGAAAGTGTAATGATTGCGACGCATGCTGGGATCGAGATGGTGGTGCATCTTAGGCAGGGGGAAGAGATAGATGAGCGAGAGGGAGAGGACTTGGGTTTACATGGATGAGACAATTTCTCTTCAGGGTTTTGGTGTAATTTAGGTTAAGCGATGCTCCTCCTCTGACAATTGAAGTGAAGGCTCCATGTAATTAACCTAGAAATAGGATGAAACCCCAGCTCAACTTCAAGCTTCAATACAACACTGCCATCATCTTATCCAACAATTCAATTTCATCTCCTCCCTATTCCTCCATTGAATAAACACTTTAATGAAATCATAATTAGGCTACAACTCTTTATGGGGTCAACCCTTTTAGTACTAGCTAATATCCCTTGAGTTTTCTACAACTTTATTTGATTTTGTGGCTCTTTAGATGGTGCCATTGCCGTTTTGATGCGTGATATATTCTAACAACGCAATAGCCTACATATATTCATGCAACAATCCAATAATTCACGCTCCATAAGACATCTTAATGCATTGTAACTGCTGCATGGTACTAAGGAGTAACAAGACCTGTAATATAATACAAATTATTTGTTGATTCATTACACATGCATGAGTTATACATTATAGATGAGAGCATTGTCAAAGATGTTACTGCTAGACTATTGATTTATCATTCCTGCACCAGTTGAATTACCATGTAAGTACTAGTCTCAAATCTGTTTTCCATTCGCCTGCTTTAAATTTTAACGTACTTTGCACATTAGGAATTCAAAAACTGACAGCCAATACCTGCAAGATATGCAAATTTGCAGTGAAGAGGAAGAATATAGCCCTTTTATATGGTACGGTGGGAGTTTGTGAATGTTTTGTTTTTTTGTGGCTTCTGGGAATTTATAAATAAGGCCCTCACTAGGAAAGAGAGAACAGCAGATATATCAGGTAATACAATACACACATTCAGAGACAGGTGTTGTATAGTCTTTTCAGTAACTTTCAATTTCAATGGTTAAACAAAGGGGCCACTGTAAATCACCAACAACAAACATTTACTGATCAAATTAAAACATATTTTTGAAACACAAGTGTATTAATTGCCCCCTTACTAATTTCCCTATTTTGTCTAACCTTATACAAATTATTACTTTGTTAGAAGCTGTTACATTGATTGCATCTCACAGTACACTTTAGCTAATATTAACAATGCATGGAATCCTAAAAATAAATAAATAAACAAATACAAGTAAAATCAAGCCAAATCAAATGATTTTATTATAGGTAATACACATTTCTCTCTTCAAAGGTGTATAAGGGTCTGCATATATAAATTTGACATGAGAACATTTATAATGTTGAGCTGATTGATCTAGAACACATGTGGACTAACCTCTACCAGCAATTCTGACCTACATCTCAGTCATTACCCCCTTCTGAATTCATTATCACCTTTGCAGTGTTATTTTGTAGGTACCTACTGGTTGCAAAATGTTGATCCTTATATAAAGTGACAGACATTATTCCCATTCAGTTGCCTATATATTTTATAATGATCTTAAAAAATAGCTATTTGTGAACTCTCTGAGACCTACTGTAGCTAAATTCCAACAATTTTTTAAACCAATTATATATTTTACAACAGCCAAAATGACACAGCATGGTCACTGCACACAGACACTATTGTTGACTGTTCTGAATCACATTTCCAAGTGAGTATTATTTTGTACAATAAAGTTTTTCTCAGTAAATTATATTATTATGATACATTTTTTATCTTTTATATCTTTATAAGTTTATATATGATAAAACTCTGTAGTCAAACCATTGTTATTCACATACCAGATCTCATTCAGTCAATCAAATCCACTATATATATATAGGGAGATTAACATATATAATATTCTGAGATTAACATTCTTAAGTTTCAAAGTCTTTAATGCTCATTTAAGGCTGCATTAATTTGAATACAAAAATACAGTAAAAACAGTAATATAGTGAAATATTATTAATATAAAATAACTGTTTTCTATTTTAACACATTTTAAAATGGAATCTATTCCTGTGATCAAACTGAATTTTCAGCATCATTACTCCAGTCTTCAGTGTCACATAATCCTTCAGAAATCATTATTCTATGCTCATTTGCTGCTCAAGAAACATTTCTTATTATAATAAATGTTGAAAACATTATTTTGCTGCTTGTGGGAAATTTGAATCAAAAGAACAGCATTTATATGAACAAAAGAAAAAAAAAATTCTGACACCAAACTGTTTTACTGTTAGTGTATATAAAATATTTTACATTACATTTTCTTTATTTAAAAAAAAAACACATTTAAAGGAGGAAAAAAATAAAATAAATCATTGTTTATAAAAATTGGTAATAGCTAAATCACCACTGAACCACCCGATTGCAACATATTCTTCAAATCAATTTAAACTGTTTAGGCGACTTTTTTTCTTTTTTTTCTTTTTAAATCTGTGGATTCGTTTATCTGAATATTTCAAAGTGAGAGAGCTAGAGAGAGAGAGAGAGAGAGACAGAGAGATTAATAGTGCACTGCAGTAGCATTCTTCATGATCCTAATGATGACTTATACAATTGACCCTATGATTGTCCATAATAACAATGTCCATAATTAAGATTATTTTTTTCTGCTATAGTAATGAACTCATATACAACTCCTAAGGGGGGATAAAAACCTTTTACTTAAACATTCCTCTTGTAAACAGCACAGCTTTTCATGCCCAACTACTTGCAAATCATCGCTTTGCAATACTAAAAAGTCACATGCCATAGAGTACACATTGTTTTAAAAAACCCTAAACCCTTTGAGAGAGACTAAACTTTTAATTATTAGACACAGGTATTAGACACATTGAAAGGACTCTCACTCAGCCAACCAAAACTAATGGCATATTGCTCTCCCATGGTCTGTGGCACAAATTCATCTCCACATTATATGGACGTGAAATTATATGGTTAATTTTCTTTAGTGCTGATGAATGCATTATCAGCTGTAGAATGACCTTTTGAGATATTACCACAAGCTCGGGCCTTCTCTTTTCCCTGTCATTAAGGCCAAAGGGGTGAGTGACAGGTTCATAAGATGTACGCGCACACCGGGAATCACAGCACTAAAGAGAAAGCAGTGCCTTGCGTGTTATGACCTCTGAAATGGCTTAAGGCTGTGTTATCAGATTTTTCACAAGCTAGTTCTACTCCCACACTTTATATAAGATGTGGTTGATAGGCTTTTATTATACCTTAAAAATAAAGATTCTCAGTTCTGAGATCTCTCTAGGTCACTATCCTATGTGTCAGCGTTTCCTCCTTAAATAATAACACACATCTGATTTTGAATCTGATATGTGACACATACTCCTTCACGAACACATGGAATACGCCAGTGCTTTCCAAAGGCTCTTATTCACAGACAGTGAGCTCGGTGAAGCAAGATTTTGAACAATGGTCACAACACAACTGTAGGGATCGCGTATGAGTGCTCTACCAAAGGAGCCCTACATAAACTGGGTCTTCTGGGACTGCTTGTCTCATTCTTGAAATCACTTTAGCCTCTTTTACGTTTCTTTCGGCTTTTAAGAAACAGTCTCTAGTAATGCTCAGAGGGATGCTTACGATGACATTTAAAATCTTTCACATGAGCTATCGGTGTACTAAATAAATCAGAGCTTCAAACAGATGTTCCTCATATTAAACACTGAATTCAACATTTCAATTCTTCTATCATTGCCATTAACCAAACGATTAATATATCTTCAATACACTGCCTTAAAGGTAGGGTAGGCCATTTGTTTTAAAAACACTTTTTTTGTTTTACTGGTTGAAACTCTCTTCACATCCTGATAGGATAGAAATCAATATTAGACGTAGTCCAAATATTAAAACATGTCTAATGTGGAAGTCACAGGACCAAAAAAAAAAGGTTCGAATGCAATGATACAAAGTCCTGCCTTTCAACATTTGCTTTCGGAATGACATGATCCCTACGCAGTGTCCACTGCTCCCTACTCCATCGCTGACAATAATCGCTCGTTTTGAACCACCTAAACCATCATCAAAGAAAGGCAGATTAAAATGTAACATAAATATCGTAATTTACTTTAACATTTATCATACCAAAATCATATGATATACAAATACAAATCAAACATTATATAATACTAATTAATACATGTTTGTTACATACTTTTGGTATATTTAATTGACTATTGAAGCTATTAATTGACTTACAGATTTGAAGCTGCAGTGTTAACGTTACTTTAATTCATCATTCAATAAAAATGTTATTTGGTTAACTATTGGTAAATGTGTTAATGGCCTTAATAATTTAATCAGTCTCACCTTAAACATTCCTGACGTAAATAAAGTAAAATAATAATAAAAAAAATAAAAAAAATAAAATAGAAAAAAATGACAGCCTCAGCTGCTTACAGTCGAACGGAACACACCTCGCGCACCTGCTCGCGCACACATCCCCCGTCATCAGCGCGTTCCCTTAGGCTAAGGAGAGTTGTAAACAGTCACCGAGTGCTTAAATTACTCCTTAACTAAATCAAGGATTTAATGCTGAGTTCACGCGATAACCGCAAATAACGAAATGGAAACGCGTGACGTTATACCCGGAGCTGTTCACGTCCTCAGACTAGGATGTTTTTTTTGGCAAGGCAACACTATCAACGCTGACATTAATCAGCAGCAGTCAAGTGGTACAACTAGAACTCTGTAAGTTGTTTACGTTCTTTATTATTATAATATTTTGTGCTCGCTTTGCATACCCTGCTGCGTGTTCATTTGTTTTGAAAGAGGAAACACACTGGGTGTGATATTATGCTTTTAAAGCTAGCTATTGCTACTCTGTCCAAAATTGCCTACAATTTTGATCATTCCCAGTGATCATTCCATGTCCATAATATAGCATTAGAGACAATCTCATTATGGGAGTGATGGAAACTGTATCAGACAGAGGAAATATATGGAGAAAGCAATGTTATCATTCCCATCTCAATGCAACAAACCGTTTGTCATGTTACACAATTACTTTTAAATAGCTTTCAATAGAGAACAACGGGTTTAATAAATGTGACGGAATTAAACATTTAATTAATCACATTGATTAAATATAATAGTCATTCCATAAATTCAGTATTATAAAATGATTCATAAACATTTGTTCATCTCTACAGTTGTTTGCATGTCAAATTACATTTTAGATGCTGTCAGTATGTTAATAATGTATCAGTCTCAGTTTATAGGAAAACATGAAAATAATATGTGCAATAACGTACGACGTACGTTACGGACGTACGGGGATTGTATTGTTCTGCCAACTGTTTAATATTTGGCTTTAGACAATACTGCTATAAAGATACTGAAATAATCACCTGGCCTGATCTTAAGCATAATTTCCTATTTCTTCTGTCAATGTGCTTCAGTAGACTTAAATATAGTGCAGCCAGTCTGTTCGAAGGAATGTTTGTTTTTCACTGTGTCGCTATCAGCTGCAGAACGTACCGTATTGATTTCATGTCGTGTGACCATAGGAAGAACAGTTGGAAGTGATAGGCTGTGGCTCAGCATCCCGGTGACACAAGCTGCACTTGGCAGCCGTCAGTCATTCAGAACAAAGAACTGATTCTTACACTACACACAAACACTGATAAATGAAGGGCAGATGAGTACTTTCGGTCTGAAAGCCATATTCTACATTAAATGTTTTAGAAATTATGTTTACGTAAAACAAGCAGTATTTTTGTGCTGTCTGACTGTAAAAAAAATCAATTTGCATGAGGAGAAATATAATGTAAAATAACAGCGATGCCATTGAACAACCATTTTTGCATCCCCAAAGAACCTTTCAATTTGAAAATTTGAAAAACTGTGTTTTCCTACTGTGAAGGTCATTTAAAACAAAAACAACAACTTGTTTTCTACAATGGTTCCATGGATTTTAAAGGTTCTTCATGGAACCATTGATCAATTCTGAAAGAACCTTTATTTTTAAGAGTATTAAGTACTGTTTACATTCATACCCAAAACAAGAAAAATACATTGTGTATGTCAATGGGGTAAGAAACTTTTCAACTTGTTAATTTTTTATTTCTTATTTATGTAGCACACACAGTCTGAATATACTTAGTTCTTTGAGCTGGCTGATTAAGACCATAGGCTGTAAAACAAAAAAAATGGACGTAGTGTCCGTGACGTCACCCGCAGGTTTCTGAAGAGCATTTTTGAAGCCCAAAGTGGGCGGAGCCATCTTGGCAGCGCGTCACTTCCCGTCATTTTATGGTGTTGTTATAAACCGAAAAGGCAGGATTAGCTGTGGTGACATGGCGGCTAACAGACAGCAGACATACGGCTAGAAGTGAAAGCTGCGTCACTCAAATGGCTACGCCATTAATTATGCTGAACTTCAAGGCTTAATATTACACACAATTTTTAATAAAAAAAAAAAAAAAATTCCATGCAGGGGCAAAATTAGCTATATAGACGAAAACCACTTTTTGTACCAGGCTGTATATTTTCTTCTGCTGTAAAGTTTAAGTCACTTCCGTGTTGAATTCAAGAGACTAGAGAGAGACCGGAAGGTTACCGCTTGATTAGGACAGATATAATATATTTAATTCTGTCTCCCTTTTTAGTAATCAGAAGAGCATTCCTAATGGCAGTTTGACATATTTCAGGAATGGCATAAATTACTTGATGAATCTGGCTGCCATTCGAACCCTTTTACCATTCCCTGTGGTCCCCGTTTTACAATCCATGCCACATTCTCCCCATTCCATTTCAAGAAGCTTCATTTATCCTCAATGTGATCTGATTCAAAAGCTTTTCCGCTGGCCACCATTAGACACAGAGGAATCCTGCTTTGTTTTGGTCAGTTCTCTGAAACGACACAGTAATCTCAGTATCCATTCACCCATCATCCGTGTCCGCCCCCATAGCTCCTCATACAAAATGCAGCTGAATAATTGTCTGTCATAGTCATGGAGAAATGACCTTAAGTTGTTTTTGTACTTAGTGTCAGCGCTTTGTGAAAATGATGGAGATTAAACATGGCAGAGCGGGCCTGTTTGTTTCACCATCAAAACGTTTGTTTAAAAGAATGCAAATGATTCCCTGTCTGATGAAGCTTTCCTTGAGAGCGGTTTTGTACGGCTATGTTTACAGACGAGCTCCTTAAGTTGTCCCCTCTAGCTGGCACGGGCAATAATGGAACTGTTCTCAATTTTGTCATCAGAGAATTAAATGGCTTCTTTTTGAAGTATGTATTTCTGAAAATGAGGAATGGGCTTGTAACTATGTTTTTGGTGCAGAGATTTGCATAAAAGTCTCAAATTCAAAGTCTCAAAATTCCCTCAGTCTGGTAAGTTTTGAGCTGATTGTGGCAAGAGTGGTGTTAGGATGTGAGACAAAATGAAAGCCCCGGGGGAGAAGGTGAGCCTCCGTATGTCTGGGTATGAAAGGAGTAAATCCGACTTGGTTGGTTAACAGAGGCTCTGGGGACTGCTTTACTTCCGCATGTGTGTTACTGAGGAAAAGATGTGGCCCTATGTGATTCTAATAAAGTAAGCCTATTCAAACCAGCATATCAAAATACTAATAAATCATACGCAATGCCGACACATTCGTGTTTTATAGGAAAAGATAGAAATGATGAGACGCTCTACTTAGTGTAAATGAGACCTGCATAGCACATCATCAGCATGTTCTCATAAACTGTGTCTTTTAAATGAATACAAAATTCTCCATATGTTGCCATAGCAATAGACTCCACAAATTAAGAAAAATATAGGAAAAAGCGGAGCAAGTTATCTCACTTTCACCCTACTGAATGCTTCTCCTGGTTTGTTTTTGAAAATCAATTTCAAATAATCAGAACAGCATACACTGACTACAAATTTGTTTTGAACTTGTCCACCATTCGTGCCCAGGAAAAAAGATGCAGAACACTAAACACAATAGCAGGGCATGCTGTCACACTATATGGGGTAAGTTGTTACCTGCCAGTAAACATATTTAACCTGTTTTTGGTCAAACTCTTTAAACAACACAAATTGCAAAAAAAGAAAAAATATATACGAAAATACTGAACTGTTGTTTTGGCAAACGAACAATAATAAACGAACTACAGTATTAAATGTGACAACTTGCCTCAATAAAAATGTGAAAACCTGAATGTAGTGTTTTTAATTAATGTTATGTTTATAATCTGAGTTTGGAGGTCAGGGTTCACAAGAATTATTCAAATGAATACGCTTTCAAATCAAAACAAGCATTTGCATATTTTGACTCACAATATTATAGATAGCCTTTTTCTACCTGTGACAACTAGCCTTGGTCTGCCTGATACGTCTGTTGACTGATTAACATAAAGTGACACATACCAAATGCTATGTATTCTTTTTCTATAATAGCACAGGAGTTACTATTCTATTTTATTCTGGTTTAGTATTAATCTCATTCTGTGCATTTGTTCTAATTAAGGGTTCTGCCTAATAATAACAAAAACATGAATTTCCATTTTCTGTTCCTTTTATTTTTGCTTCATTCTCTGTCTGCAGTTAAGAATTAGCCTACCCTGCTAATAAGCAGGATAATTAGTTTGTCCTTTTCTTCACAGATTAATATATTTTTGATGCTTTGTGATGTTTTCAAATGCCACTATGTATAAAACAGGTTTCCCGCACGAGTAATCAGTTCTTACAGAAAGACTCAGGAGAATAATGCCATTACCAGTATACATTTATTAACAGCTCAGCAAGCACAATATGATATAAAGTTCTTAGTCTGTAGCTCGCATTCCGAGGGTACGGAATCTGCATATCATGCCTGAAGACGAAGGCAGGGGCGCAGCCAACCCACCAGGGTTATGGGACGGGACCATCCTGGTGGTGGTGTTGGGGAGGATGGAGGAGAAGGGTCATCTTGGTGGTGGAGGGGAGGATGGAGGAGAATGGAAGCGTCAGCATCTGCAAACTCAAACATATTTAAGTTTCGATCTTTTATACTACGAATATTTAGACAGTGACATAATGATTGAGCCTGAACTTACGCTAAAGCTACATTTATGCAGTGCTGACCACTAAATGCCATGATTGACCAATCAGAGAGTGTTTAATAAGATTTGATAAATATTTTATTCAGGTATTATTATAGTGTATTTGAGAATACACATTAAAACATATCTGTCCATTACAGTGGACACCATGCATAAAGAGGCATATTTCAATGAGCATTTCCAGTCAAACCTACTGTGACTAAGAGTGTTTATAAGAAAATAATGGTGCAGCTTGCCATGAATATTTGAAATAAACAATACCAACCATAATTAGTTGCAAATGAAGACTCGCAAATTATATATTGCATTGTTATTATTATGCAGAAACGGAAGACATATGGATATACAGTATGGATACACAATAAGGATATGAATGTGCTAATAGGAGGGCTGCGTATGCCACATGCAGACTTCAGTCCTCAGATCGTAATTCATTACAGTGTTATTTTATAAGTTCACATCAAGTGTAAAAAACTAAAATTTTTGCTTAATGCCATCGGGTTACATAACAACCTTCATCTATTTAGTTTCTTGCAATCTACAGACGTATAACTCTCTCAAATTGCATTATTATAAAAAATCTTAAATATAGGTTTGTACTTTGTAACTTTGCCCTCTCGCGGTTAAAAAATAAGATTTCATGCATTTTGCGGAAGAATATTGTTCCCTTTCGAGGGAACTCGCGATGCGTCGATGACGCTTGATGCGTGATTGCGTCTGAAGCACTTATGTCACCTAGTCCAATGGCGAGAGTGAGCATCACGGGCGGGTGACGTCATGACCAGGAAAGGATAAAAGCACATCGGGATTAGAACCGTGCTAGCTTCTGTGCCTTCAGCAAGCACTCTATGTGAATCTGTCCCTTTCTATTTATTGTTGTTTGTCCACAAGCATATATATTTATATATTAGACAGGAGTATGGCGAGCAAACAGCTTTTGATTGTGTGTTCGTTCCTGCCCTCGCTTCATTACGAGTGGGGACACACGCGATTCATGTGTTGTTTGTTTGGGAGTGGAGCATGCATGGTCAGCTCTAGTAAATCGGGGCTGACAGTGTTCATTCATAAATTACCGATGTGTAACATATGCACTATCGAGAGTTTTAGCTCTGCTCTTGTTGGTTTTCTTCTCGAGGGAAGAAAGTCAATACATATTATTTGGCTAAGATCTCGCGTTTGCCGAGGCAGCGCGTATATTATGGGTCTGCATATCTGCAATAATAAAGTGGCTATTCTCACGTTTGTCGAGGCAATGTGTAGATAATGGTACGCAATGTATAATATGCACAGGGAACTGAGCAGATGGGAATTTCCCTTTCTCTCGTTCACTTATTACTGTGTGCAAACTAAATTTGTATTCTTTATTGTTTGAGATTATAATATGAGGTCTATATTAATACACTATATTCAGCCTTTCAACTAGTTTCCCTTAAACCGTTTCTACTTGTCTTGTTGATATTTGGCTGCATTTAATTTTTGAGAAAATCTTTGAGGAGTTAAATATCTGTATTAATGTACTATTCAGCTTTTTTCATCCAGACCGTTTACTTGTCTGGTTGATATTTGGCTGTATTTAATTGAGAAAATTAAATATGTACTCATCTGATCTTTGAGGAGTAATTTAATTCTGAGGAAATACATGGTTAATTCCCAGGGGGAAATGGATAAAACCTCATTATTTGGTGCCCATCTCCCTCCGGTGCCCTCCAGCGAATTCTAGTCTCAGTTTCTGACTCGCAGAAAGGGGGTTTAAGAGGGGTCAGTTCTTTTTTTTTCCTACCGGTCATCCGTTTCAGGACGCCGGATTGACTTCTCAAGCTATACTAGAGACCAGTCTCGAGAGGCTGGTTCCTTTAGTAGTCTCATCCGTAGTCGTCTTGGGATAAGACATATCTGAGGACAGTCGTTTATCTTGAAGAAGGCTTCGACTAAGAAGAAGTCCTGACACCGAGGCAATCAGGCTTCTGAGGGTGGCCCCCTCCGGGGAGATACTGGTTCGAGAATACGTGTCTCGGCGCCTCTGGTGGGCGACTCTCTGAGGAGGTGCTGCCAGTTCGGTTGTTCCCTGCCGGTTCTCCGTTTCAGTATACCGAGGTGTCAGCGTCCCTAAACGATCCTGGGATTGTAAAGTATTTAGTTCGGTTGTTCCCTGCCAGTTCGCCACTTCAGGGTGCCGAGGTGCCTGCATTTCCCACAAGGTCCTGATGACACTGGTGTCAGACCTCTGAGGGCAGCCCAGACCGGTGTGGAGCGGTGTACCTCTGTATACGGTGCCCGGCCTCAGGAGGCTGTTATGCCAACCCCGCCACCCTTGGTGTCTCGGGGCATAGCGGTCTCCAGCGGTTTCCTGCCAGTATGCTTCAGGTCACCGAAGTGACTGTTTCAATTACACAAGAGGCCAGTCTTGAGAGACCGGTACCCTTAATAGATTATCTGACAGAATTGAAGAATCTTCCAAATATATCTCTGTATGTCCGGCACTTAGAGTGAGGCTATATAATCCGGTTTGGTTTTCGTCAGCCACGCTGGGGTGTTGCTCACGTTAGTGCATCCCAAGCAGGCTCTGGTAATGGAAGCAAGAAGTGAAGATTCTGTTACCTGAGGAAGCTATAGAGCAGGTGTATTTACTTGACAGAGAATCGGGTTTTTACAGCCGTTATTTCATTGGTTCCGAAAAAGGATGGGGGGTTGCATCCTTTATTTAATCTCAGTTGAATCGTGCAGTCAAGAAATTAAAGTTCAAATGCTGACATTCAAACAGATCATGACTCTGGCCCCGCTCAGGCTGCAGGGCATACGCATTCTGAACTACATCAACGACAGGCTGATTCTGGCGGAATCAGAGCAGTTAGCGGTTCGGCATCGAAATGTCGTCCTCGCTCACATGAAGAATTGGGGTTGAGACTCAATGCCAAGAAGAGTGTTCTTTCTCCATTACAGAGAACCACTTTCCTTGGTATAGTATGGGATTCAGTCATGATGCGAGCCGTCCTATCACCCGCTCGTGTAGCTGCTATCCTCACAGCCACGAAAGAGCTAAAGCTAAGCCAGTCACGTACTGTGAAACAGTTCGAGAGACTGTTAGGACTCATGGCAGTGGCGTCCAATGTGATACCCTTTGGCCTGCTGTACATGAGACCTTTGCAGTGGTGACTCAGGACCAAAGGGTTCTCCCCAAGTGGAAACCCACTTCGTGTGATCAGGATCACGCGGCAGTGTCTCAGCACCTTGATTATATTAGTGTTGTCAAAAAACTCGGTACTTCGATACCAAGTCGGTACTAAAAAAAATTAAACGGTTACGGTACCAGCTTTTCTTAAGTATCGGTAGTACCGAAGTACCGGGTTAATCCGGTTCTTGATGCGCTGTTCGAAAGTTGCTTCCTTTTCATAAAAACACTGAGACATGGCGACCGATGGCGCTGCTAATGCGGTAGCTCTGAATCCACTTCTTCACAAGAAAGGAGGAAAGAGCCACATATGGAAATATTTTGAATTAGGCTAATGTCACGTTGCCATAAGGGGCCGTTCACATAGCGCGTGCAAATTCGTTATTTCAAATGTAGGTGCGCGGCAAGTGCGCTCATGATAGAAGCGACGTGCAAGCTTGTTTCTCCAGGCGCGCCACTGTTCATGGTTGCATAGCGGAGACACGGGAGAGCAAGCGCTTGTGGAAAGGAGAAAGCGGTGCGAACTGCGCTCTTCATGATGACGAGGAAGTATCAGCAAAGAATTAACTGATTTCTAGCCCTTGCATTAGAAATCAGCTACAGGGTTCTCAAGTTTTGAAGACTGGCATTTTTGTGACATTTTTGGCAGTTTTGGTCAAATAAAACATCTTTTATCTCCTGTATAGTTTGGTAACACTACAATAAGATACCATTCATTAACATTACTTAATGCTTTATCTATCAACACATTGAGTGAACAATATACAATAAACATTAATTAATGTTTGTGAATGTTATTTTATACAAACACTTGATTGTTCATGTTTGTTTACTTCATTCATTGTGCATTAAATAATGTTAACAGATAAAACTTTTGATTTTGAAAATGTATTAGAAGCCTACATTTTTAAATTAACCCCAAGGAGAATAATTGCTACAGGATATAGCTATTGTTTATAGTTAGGTCATTTTATCTAATGTTATCTAACAAATATAATCTTATTGTAAAGTGTTTTTAATACTACAGTTTCCATCTTCGTAACTGTGATATACATTTTAATAATATATGTAAATTTAATCTAAATTAAGCTTTGGTACCGAAATTGGTTCCGAGAACCGTGGATTTTCACTGGTATTGGTACCGAATACTGAAATTGTGGTACCATGACAACACTATGAGCAGTGACCGCATGAGCAGTCACGCACTGTAAAACAGTTCGAGAAACTGTTGGGCCTCATGGCAACAGTGTCCAATGTGATACCCTTTGGCCTACTGTACATGAGACCCTTGCAGTGGTGGCTCAGAACCAGAGGGTTCTCACCGAGGGGAAACCCACTTCGTACGATCGTACGCTTTTAGACCAGAACAGGAGTATGGTGGCTTAGAAGCCTTATTATATAAGTAGATATCCCTGTAGGATGTTTTATGTGGCAGGCTGGTCCTCTCCGCTCACATTCTTAAGGTTTTAAAACTTTGACCTGGGCACTACCCCAGGTTCACAGGTGCTCTTGTCTTTGTTTTACTCTCAGTATTCACACGTACATGCTCTTGTTCGTATGGCATGTTGGGCATTCTCGTTCCCAAAGCGTCATCGACGCATCGCGAGTTCCCTCGAAAGGGTACATCTCAGGTTACGACTGCAACCCTAGTTTTCTGAGTAGGGAACGAGACAATGCGTCCCTTTGCCATACTTCCTACATCCCTGTGATCGACTTGCTTCGGCCTTTTTCGAAACTAGCGCAGTTCTAATCCGGATGTGCTTTTATCCTTTCGTGGTCGTGACGTCATCCGCCCGTGACCCTCACTCTCGCCGTTGGACTAGTTGACATAAGTGCTTCAGACACAATCACGCAGGGTGATAATGATAAAGTTGAGTGTAAATTATGCCAAGCAAAGCTGGCATACCACCAGTCTACAACACCAATGCATAGCCACCTGAGATCAAAGCACCCAGCAGCTTCATCCTCCTCAGGCAGCACCCAGCAGTCAATGGCTAGTTTCTTGGGACATAAGTTGGATGCTAGGCGCAGTGAGCAGATCACTATGCTAATTTCTAAGATGATAGCAAAGGATATACTCCCCGTCAGCTTTGTTGAAGGAGAAGGTTTCCGGGAGCTAATGAAATTTATTGAGCCTGAATACACTATTCCAACAAGAAAGACAATCACCACCAGAGTAGAAAAAATGCATGGTGAAAGCACAACTGATCTGCGCGCCCGTTTAGCGAGTGCACGTACAGTGTCATTGACCACGGATTCGTGGACGGCACTGACAACTGAATCATATGTTATGATTACTTGCCAGTAAATGCTTAACTGGGAGATGCAGAGTGCCGTTCTGCAGACCGAAACCATGCCAGAGCGACACACGGCTGAAAATCTGGCACTTGTTCTTTCTAATGCTAGAGACCAGTGGGGGCTAACTGGAAAGGTCACAGCCTACGTGCATGATAACGCCAAAAACATGGTTTTGGCCAACACTAACGATCAACTTGAATGGGACTCACAGCCCTGTTTCGCACACACAGGCCCGGTTCTAGAACCAAATCACTGAGGGTGCTTCTGAAAATAGTAAGGGTGCTTACTGCTTACATAAACATAGGAAATGGCTCCCGATCGTCATCAGTCTGAAAATAGTAGGGAGACCGAGGATGCATTTAGAGTGATTTATTGCATGGTTTAAATGCAGTTAGAATGGTCAAAATTCAAAATAGGGGGGAATGCCCTGTACGAGTTGATGAAGTTAATATAAGTAACTTACATTTTAAACATTTAGTTTCTGACGACAGTGAATCAGTCCTTTTGAACGAAACAGCTGATTTAAAGATTAAGGTCACTCGGCAGCGGCGCCATCGCCATCGGCCGCGACACTAGGTTTGTCGCCGGTGTTTGCAGGGGTGTCAAGCGGTGAGAGTGAGGTTGTAGGGCGGGGTTCGCTGCTGTCATCGGCGGGCGGTGTCATCTCACCTTGTGATGTACTAGAGGTTTGAGCTTTCTTGAGCCAATATCTTATGTCCATGATGAAAAATGGACAATTCATATTTTTAGGCTACCAAAACCCCGGAAAGTCAGCGAACTAATTTCCTGAGCGGGACGCACACACGCAAGCAAAGTGGGCAATTTAAGAGACAGCTTCACCTATGTGTATCACGATCGCAAAAGGACACAACCAATCACATGCATTAAACATGAAAGCATAATTAAATAAATTCTGATTTGAAAAATCGTATTAATGGATTTATTTTGTATGTGTGTGAAATCCGTCTGTGATTCTATTGTCGGCGAAATCTCGTTTACATGTGTGCTATTAATAATTTCATCTGAGGGTGCTTTCACTTTTGTTTGAGGGTGCTTAGCACCCTCAAGCACCCCCGTAGAACCGGGCCTGCGCACACACACTTCAACTTCCAATAAACGATAGTTTCAAACTACCGAACATAAAACACATCATTGGAGCTGCTAATCGCCTAGTGTCCCATTTCCATCACAGCACAGTTGCAACACACGCACTTAAGCAAAAGCAACAACTCCAGAATTTACCTGAGCATAAGTTAGTGCAATCCTGTAAAACCAGGTGTAATTCTGAAATGTTCGAGCGCTTATTGGAGCAGCGATGGGCCGTGTGTGCTGCCTTGTCAGACAGGAGTGTCACTAAGCTATCAGATGCACGCACCCTGGAATTGACAGATGATAGTTGGATTGTAATGGAGGAAGTCTTACCCGTGTTGCACTCGCTAAAATGTGCCACCACTGCGTTGTGTGGAGAATATGACGTGTCCATCTCCATGGTGTACCCGGTGACCGTAACTTTACTGTCCAAGCATCTCAAAGAAATCCCAGGGGAGAACGCCAAAGTCAAGGGATTCAAAAACACAGTGTCTGTCTCACTGGAAAGGAGACTCGGGCCGGCAGAAGTCAGCAACGCGCAAAAGGTTGCATACATCGCATCATTCCTAGACCCAAGGCACAAGCACCTGCGATTTGCAACAGATGATGTAAGAGGCGCTGTGCAGGCCGAAGTTAGAGATCTCCTGTCCAGCATTGATAACGCTGGAGACACGGAAGGCGCAGAGGAATCGGGAGAAATGCCTACTGAACCACCGGCGGCTAAAAATCCACGAAATGACGCCCTCTCTGCTGCAGCGATTGCTGTCTTGTTTGGCGAGGATAACATTGAGCAGACAGCAACAGCGACAACCGAACTCTTGCAATACTGCCAAGACATATGCCCACCAATGAACGCTGACCCCATAACATGGTGGAAGGCCAACGTGAAGAAATATCCCCACCTGGCAAAGTTAGCAATCTCCTACTTGAGTGTGCCTGCGACATCTGTGCCATCCGAGCGGGTGTTCTCTGCGGCTGGACTAATTGTCAACAGGTTGCGCTCGGGTCTCCTCCCAGAACATGTTGACATGCTAATTTTTCTGAACAAGAATATGACATAAGCGTTATGCTATGAATAGTTTACATTCATTGAAACGAATTTGTTTAAAAAGTAGGCTATTGCCGGTTACAAGGCAGGTTCGCATAAAAAACATTATTACATGATATTATTTTTTGATCTAGCGAGCATCTGGTTTGTCGATGCAAATTTGTTTATTGTGCTTATTGTTTTTTCTTCGTCCAATTATTCTTCTATGTTAAAAAAAATTACGAAAACATGTCAATTGTTCAATTAATAAATCGCTAAAGATGAAATTGGCCTCCCTTTCTGTCAATGGGAGTGTGCAGGGTTTTTTGTCTTCGTTTTTTTTTGTCTCTCCGATTTTCGAATGATAATCGACTTTTGCTCCTCGATTTTCGAATGGCATTTTTGGCAGAAATTCACATCCCTACCATTAATAGACATGGTACATTCCAGCACAGCGCTACAACAACCAATGAAATGACCCTTCACAAAATAACCCTTTACAATGAACTCTGTTAGAGAGCTACATATGGAAATGTATCTGTTTAATTAAAAATTCACCTGTTGAGCAATACAAATTCATTTCAAATCCGCCATCTCCGAAAAGCCAGTGTTAATACTTTTTTTTTTTTACGAGCTCTGTCACGATTTCTTTTTGCCAGCAGACTCTCCTCTGTTCAACATTTTTTAAAAACGGGTAATTCCCCGTAGGTTCGAGATTTAGCGGCTCCATGTCAACCTTTCTCACTCATTGTGACAACTAACCTATGCCACTCCCAAAGAATACACACATCAAATTAGCCGGAGCAACTTTTCTTTATTTACGGGTAGGACAAAACATGTGCGGGTGAGTGGCATATGTGCAAAGCCATCCCCCTAGGTTTAAAATATAAACACTTATAATAGGCTTACCATAGTGAATCAGGGTAAGACAAAAACACATTTTGGAAGGATTGATGATGCATTGACTCATTATTTAAATGTTGTTAATTTTGAAAATGAATACTCTTGAAAATTAATAATAATATAAAAAAAAATACTTAGGAATAATCATACCATTCTATAAAGGTGCCACTAAAAAGATATTATGCACGAAAGACTGAAAATCCACACCCCTTTTGCACTTTCACATCACACTTCTTTTCATCACCTCTGTCTTTTTTTTTTTTTGCACATTGCTAGCAGCATTGAAATGAAAAAAAAAAAAAAAAAAAAAAAACGAACAAAGATGAAGAATGTCTGTAAATGCTGTACATATGTTAGGCTGGGCCGCAGCATGTGGTACTGACAGCTTGAACAGATAAACATGGGAATTTTGTGGGAACGCTTCTTAGTCAAGCTTCGATGCAGAAATTTTGGATGTTTCATGCCCTACAGTTGCCAAAACACAGCTAGACCTGCATGAGTAGAAAAGTGGAATAAGCCACCTTTACTGTATGCTGGATTTGAGTTGTAAATCTGCTTTTATAAAATTAAATAATTTGATTGGCTGAACCACATTCAAAGTCATAGTAAAACGGCCATTATATGCACACCATTAGTTGAATTCTATAATAAAAGTACAGTTCATGCAAAAAAAAAAAAAAAACTTATGAAGTTCCAAACCTACATGCTGTTATTTTTTTTCTGTAGAGAATATTCAAACAGCTCTTTTCCAAACAACAACAGTTTATTGACAGTCTATCGAGCTCAAAAAAAGAAGGAAAAAAAACACATCATAGAACATAGAACCAAAATGTAAACTAAATGTAATTTAATAAAATTGAATTTAACATTATACTGAAATTCTTTCCCTCCACTGCAACTCTTCCCTATTTTGCATATTCAAAATTACACATTTGATTACAACACAAGAACCAATGTCATTTTATGTCAACAGCAACACTCATTTATTCATACGACTTGGCTAATATGGAAAAGTAGTGGAAAACTCACAGTATTTTTCCCCCATTACAATCAGGTATACAGTGTTTGGGTAAACTGCTTTGTTCTTAGACTTATGATTGTCACATTTTGTGCAAATCTTGTACAATTTAAAATGTAATATAATAAATAATAAATAAGTTTAAAGATCATCAGAAGAGGTGAACATCATCAGTGAACGACTCTGTTCCTCGCACATAGCTGTCATATGGCTGCAGAAGACTTTTGTTTTGTTCTTTTAGGGCTTTACAGTCACAATTAAGTGTACAATGAAGCTGCCTTAAAGATTCTTCAATTGATCATTTTGTGTTCCACACTCCTAAAAATAAAGTTTCCAAAAGGGGGTTTTCACAGCGATGCCATAGAATAACCTATTTTTGGTTCCCCAAACCACATTTCAGTTAAAGGGGCAGTCGGTAAGAATGACTAGTGGTCTAAATAGGTACTGCAGTCCAAATTCAAAATATCGGAGATTGTTGTTTCCCCGCCCCCTCCTTATCAGACTCAACGTTCATGCGGGTTGCCAGTTTAAGGACACACAACCGGAACGAGCACAATTGACAATGAAAGCAGAGGAGACTTACACTGCTCTCATTCATATATATTTTTAGATAGATGTGGAGGCTTTTTAGGTTGTGTGGAATCTGCAATCTCTGACCCAGTTTGTTTGCTGGCTGCAATACGCTGTGTTTTCTGCTAGCTGGCATCCTGGGGTGTCGAAATACTATGGGGCGAACTGGCGGTGGGAGAAATCACACAGAAAACAAAAACCGTCAGACAACACGGAACGTGTAAGTAAAATAACTGGCTGTAGAAGTGTTTTTCCGAAAAACAAGTATGTGAACTTACCATGTTTCCTAAATATCTGCAAACATATGGTGTTTGTATGCTTTAGTAAAGTGAAAAAGTTACATACAGTACTTTTAAGAGTTCTTAAAAGAACCATTTTGTTTTCTTGTGAAGAACATTTAAAAAAGTAACCTTAAGTAACCTTTTAACCACTACACAGAACCTTTTGTGCAATAGAAAGGTTCCATGCTAAAGGTTCTTCATGGAACCATCAATCCCATAAAGAACATAAGAGTGCATGGAGGAAAATAATAACGATATACATCGGTCGGAACAGAATGAGAGTAATGACAATTTTCTCTTTTTGAGAGATTACTCTCTTCAATGCACAAAATGCTACATGGCTGTATATAACCTATCCCGATTAACTATATTTCTTAGAGGAACAATTGTTTATTGTGATCATTACTTTTAATAATATTAATAATAAAGTCAATTATTTATTGAACATTTTATAATATTGCTGTTGCCACTGTTTTATAAAACCCTTTTATCATGCCTAACAAATCACTTGTGTGGCTTATTGCTTTATTTTAACATTTTTTTTCTGTATAAAAGCCATGTATGGATTACCACTGTAGACACAGATGATTATAATTGAGTTATGGAAAAAAACAAGATAATCAAGTTTATTTTATTTTGGTATTATCAGTTGATTAACAGTGTGGATTGTGCATATTACTACATCATCAAGTAGCATTAACTTTTATGATAGGCATTTAAAAACAAGAGTTTTGATGTTATTTTACATGGGAAGAATACCTGTAATTTGTCTTCATCATTCTGTATGGACATCATCGGTTCTAGCCTGAGGAGGATCAAATCAAATGTACAATTTTCAGAAATGACAGATCCAATTTAATGTACCTCCCTGCAGCATTCCCCAACTGTTGCTGTGTTGACCTCTCACCCATTCTGCAGTGCTCTTTTTGCTGTACTGCTGCAGTTGTGTAAGATTGTGCTACATCCTCTGTAAACCTTCTCTTATGTTTGGCAGTAACATTACTCTAAAAAAAATAAGAAGTGACAACAGCAAAGCAACCGAATCACATGCAAACTGACCGACACTGCCATATTACTGATAAAATGAGATATTCTCAAAAGCATTTTCAAGTCTAAGCATAATCTACTGTGGTTCACAGTATGCATCCTAATAATCATTTATTAATCACTTTTCTCAACTTCTGTTAGACTAACCTTCGTTTCTACCTTTTAGTTACTTACCTTTTTCTTAAAACACACTCCCCTCTTTTTTTTTAATATGAGATACGATTGCTATAACTTTATATTGGTCAGACCTAACAGACCATGACTTTCTGGACTCAGATTATTACACAAAACATCACACAATACAACACTAACTGGCGTCTGTATATGATTTGCTGTTTTATAGGTTTGTCTACTTTAGATGGACTACTGCATTAGTTACTTCTAAGAGGGTTTTTTTTTTTTTGTTTACCCCAATCCATGTAATCGCTAACAGAAAAAAAAAAAAACAGAAAAAAAATAAAGTTTTACTTTTGGGACTGTGAAATAGCAGGTGAAATAGTGCCCCAGATTTGATGGTGTGACTATTTCTCACTTCTCCTCCCTAATCTCACGAGACAACATTCTGGAGTAAATACTTGTCAAATGACATGTAATAGAAAGAATGGTTTTGCTTGGGGAAAAACCTAGACAGCTCTTTGTTTTTATCAAATCTTTAGATTATCATTTGATGTGGTGCGATGAAGGCAGCAAGAAAGAATATCACAGATTTATGCTGAGCAAAATCTTATAAACCAAACACAACTTTTTTTAAAGACCAAAATAGAATCTTTGCCCATCAAACATTTCCAGAAAAGTCCAACGACAAGATGCATGGTAAGACATGGTATAAAGTTGTTATTTGGCACTGATTCACTTGTTAGGAAAGACGTTTACGCTGTTGCTTGCATAGCTGATCGCCAAATCCTGAATATATGGAAAATAGCAGATGAGCAGAGGGCTGTCTCTGAGCACATGTCAGATGAGACATGAGGCAGATCCGTAAGTACGGAGAAAACAGAGTGTGATGGCACTGAAGCAAAAATGCGCCAAGGAAATCTGTCAAGGAATCAAAGTGCTGACATGTTAAAGGGAAGGATTCAAATCCAGCAAACAACACAGTGTTTCTCACTAAACAAGGGGGTGGAAAAGCCAAGCGTAATCTAATTCAAAGAGGTATTTTTGAACTTTTGCCCACACAAATGTTAAGCACTATACGTTGGTATTGCTGGTCCGACCTGCAGGTCAGCATCATCCTTCAGTTTTGACCTTTTTGGGCTATTTAAGCATGTGCCCGATGTATAGCAAACAGTTGATTTGCATACTCTGAGAAGTTTGCATTAAAGGGTCCCCTAACCGCAAGTGTTATTTTTTTTTTTTACAATTTTTTATGTCAATTCAACATTAAAGTTCTACTTTTACATGGAACAGCATTTATGATAAGAAAGCCATACTATAATATTATTGTATGTTTAAATTATTGTCACCGCTGGGTGGGAATGATTCTAGAGTGTAGTAAAGTTTTAAATACTATTATAACTAAATAATATAAAATAATGATAACTAAAATATTTTAAATAAATAAATAAAAAAAATTATATTAGAATTTCACTCACTGGAAAAAACTGAGCCCATTGATTGTATGAAATAATCCAGAAAAATGCACAATCACGGCAAAGATGCTTAATTTAGAGGCTGGAATTATCTTATATGACGTGACGGCTAACAGACAGGAGACAAACTGCTAGTAGTGAAAGCAGCAGCAATGGGATTGGGATTGACTCTTTTTTGGAGCCTGTCTCTACCGGCCAGCCAATGTATTCCAGTTTGAGCCACTTCCGTGTTGAATTCAAGAGACTAGAGAGAGACCGGAAGGTTGCCACTTGGTTTAAACATTACTGGATCTCACTTTTTTTTTTTCTAATTCCATTATTTTCTTATCATTTTATTGAGACACTGCCTTCCTCGCTTTCTTAAAAAAATGACCCTGCTGTAGATATATGTACTGTAGTCAAAACATATTAAGGAACCTATAAGAGAAAATGGTTTCCCTCTTTAAAGCATCTTTTCTGTGTGGGAAAATGGCTCTCATCATGTCTGTTTTATTGGCCATGTGCTGGGAAAAACTTGCAGTTCACTATAGTAACCTCATTCAATGTGTATGTGTACCTTGTGCTATGAGTATACAATGGAGGTGCGAAAGGTCAAAACAATCCCTTTTCAAGAAGTTGACTTAGCCCAAGTAATCAGGTTTTACAATATACGCTTCATCTCAATTCTGTTGAGGATCTCTTAGTTTTCAAGTGCCTTCAAGTACCAAGTTATTTTTGGTCCAAAATTACCAGCTAGTCTTCTAGATGCAATCTAAAATTAATTTACTACCCCTGTGCTGTCCTCCAGACATGTGCAAATTATGCAGGGCGAAGTCGAAGGTGACTGTTATGATTCTTGCTACCTTGACAAATTTTGCTCATATGGTGCGACATATATAAAGCACTCACGCAGAGCCTGGTGTGACTTTTATGATCATTTTCTACCCCTGAAGTGATTAATGGCGAGTCATATAAACCTGGCATTGTTTTTTAATTGTACAGTCATTAAAGGTCTGTTTTAAAGGATTAGTTAAACAAAAAATAAAATCTGCCATCATTTACTCTATTCCAAACCTGTATGACTTTCAGTATTCCATGGAACACAAATGCTGAACTTTTGAATAATATCTTGGCCACTATATTTAGCATATTATGAAAGTTAGCAAAGATCTTGATTATCCATGCAAGCTGGTCTTGGTGTAGCCTATTCATGAGAGAAGAAGCAATGTCAGATTTGTGAAGAATCATTCTTCTGAATCAGATTTTTTTTTTAAATAATTGGTTGATCGAGTTTACAAAACCTGTCTAAATTATTTGTTTGCTATTCAGAGTGATATGGTTCTGGAGTTCAACTTACTGACTTTAACAGTAACAGCAGTTCAAACCCCCTGAAAGGCAATCATCAGTGAATAAATGATTTATGTTTTAAATATCTTGCTGATCATCACACAAAACTATTCTATTCCTTCAGAAAAAAATGTAATTCTCTATGTTGAGTGTTGACGTATTAAAGGGTTAGTTCACCCTAAAATGAAAATGATCCTATAATTTATTCACACTCAAGCCATCCTAGGTGTACATGACTTTCTTCTTTCAGCCAAACACAATCGGAGTTATATTAAAAAATATCCTGGCTCTTCCAAGCTTTGTAATGGGAGTGAATAGTACCTTCTTTTTTTTGTAGCCCAAAAATCTATCCATCCATCATGAAAGTAATCTATACAGCTCCAGGGGTTAATAAAGGTCTTCTGAAGTGAAGCGATGTGTTTTTGTAAGGAAAATATCCATAATTATAACTTTATAAACTGTAATAACTGGCTTCCTGTAACGTCCGTATGCGAGTCTACTTCCAGTGGAAGAGTGATCTCTGACCATACGCATGACGCATTGACGAACACGGAAGCGCAGAGGATAGAGAATAACAAAACACCGGTCACGATTCACAAATTATTAAAGAGAGATGTCGGTGGAGCTTGATTTAGTTACCCAGCCCTATTTTTTTGAACTGCGAGAGGTGTCTACTCTCACCTAAGCTTACGCTATGCCTACCTCATACGGCAGAACTCCACTCTCGTGTGAACACACAGACGGCCTTTACCGGAAGCTAGTGATTACAGTTTATGAAGTTATAATTCTGGGTATTTTCAGAAAAATGCATCGCTTCACTTCAGAATTCCCCTTGGAGCTATATGGATTAATTTTATGATGGATGGATGGATGGATGCACTTTTTTGTATCTTAAAGAAATGATACCTTACATTCCCATTATTTGATTGTGTTTGCCTGAAAGTAGAAAGTCATATACACCTAGGATGGCATGAGGGTGAGTAAATAATGGAATAATTGTCATTTTTTGGTAAACTAACTGTTTAATCTAGATGTCAGTCACCATTAATGCATGGATTGAAAAGATCGAACAAGTACATAAAAAGAAAAAAATCCTTAGGTTGCGTTAAACTAACCAACTAAATAAATGTAGTTGAGTAAATCATAACAACATATTAATGTCTGCGCAATCTTTTCTTTAGATGGATGGTTCACCAAAAATACGATTTTTTTTTTTAAATTTCAGTCAAATCAAAACTATTTTGTTATCAACATTCTTCAAAACATCAAATGACATAACTTGCATTTTTGGTTGAATCTCTTTAATAAAAAAAAAAAAATAGTAACTATATTGTCTCAAAACAAAAGGTATTTAAGATGCAGTATGCACCACTGAAATTGATTTACTGCATTCTGTTCTCTTTTCAAGCCCATAATAAATTCAGTTTTCCTGATCCCAAGTCATTCTTCCCCATGTGTCCCTTGTTGGACACCTTAATAGTATTCAGATCTTGCTGCAGATACCTCATAGACAATATTAAAGTCAATGATATTTTGGGGAGGAAATGATTACAATTAAAACTCAACGGAAAGGAGGGGAAGATAATGGCTGAAATAAAAGCTATCTTCCCAATTACTTAAGGCTTCCTTATCAAGGATAATATGACCAGCAAGCTCTTTAGAATGCTGATGAGATTGTGGCACTTTTCTTGGCTCCCCTTGCCTCGTCCTTTTAGTGTTTGACAAACATGTAAACAAAGCTTGTACAGTGGCTGTCAAGAGTCCTGCAAATGCAAGCTTGATTGTTGGTTTAATCAACACAAACTCAAAATCTAAAAATGGCTGCATTGTTATTTGTGTTTTGTATTTCAGCAGCACTACATTGAAGTGTTCCTTTCATGATTGATTGACTCCCATGTAACATGTAAATGACCTGCAACATTTACTTAAATTTGTATCATTCTTCTCATGGTGTGACATATATATATATATATATATTTTTAAAAGCCATTGCTTGAAAGTCTCATGCAAATGTATCTGTGCATATCTTAAAGGGACAGCTCACATTATCCCTTAATATAGTCTATTATGTATGAATACTGACTTAAAACTAAATAATTACAATAACCATAGTGATCCACAAGGCATATGCTAAAAGCAACAATAAAAAAACAAGCTAACCTTATGGTACTTTAAGGTAGGCCTTATTTAATATAGGCTACTGTGTTTTTATGTCTTTACCTGCAGTAGCTTACAGTCTCCACTCAAAACCAGTAAAATTAATTTGCTGGTTTAGTTTCAGTGAATGTTAGGTAAATATCCACTTTATCTGGAGCTCTTTTGTTCTATGTGTTCTAATTTGTACTATTTTAATTTAGTAACTTATTTAGCGAGAAACTTCTCGGTTACGACTAGCATTGGTTCCCTGAAAAGGGAACAAGACATTGCGTGGAGAATTGAGGTTGTGGGAACACTCTGCGTTATTGCTTGGGACGTCAGAGGCAGGTGACGTCACAACCAGGAAACTATAAAACATGTCCAAACTGAGCAACGCTACCTTCTGATAAGATGAAGTAAGCCATTTTCATTTGGACCCACTAACTTGCTTAGCTATAGTTGCAAGCACATAGAGCAACGTGTTTCCATTTTTAAAGTGTATGGCAATATTTCAGCAAAGTCAAACAGTTAAAAGATGCTTTGAAAGTTTAAAACTTAATGTTACCGTTATCTTGAAGAGCAGATTGCACTCTGCTAGTGGGAGGGGCAGTGCATGGTCTGCACGTGAACTGCAGCATCCCCGGAAGCACAGAGCTGCCTGTGGACGCCTGTCTGTAAATAATGCCGGTAAAAAACTGTCGGCGAACGCAGCAGCCGCGTATCGGCCGATTCCGATACATGTAAAAAACGCAAATATCGGGCCGATATATCGGTCGATCACTAGTACTTGTGACTAAGTGACAATAAAGGGTTTCCTACTATGGCCGCCACATAAACCTTCCAGGTGGATGGGGATAACCCTGAACTCCAGCACTGTACCAACACGGCAGTAAATGCCAGAGTCCAGTTGACGACCGCTGCACCATGAAGTGAACACTCTCCACTTTGGGGCATACAGTTTCCTTGTGGGGGGAGCTCTAGGGTGAAGTATGGCAGATACGGGCACTCGAGTCACATTTTAATAGACCTCAGACTTGACTCAGACTCGACCTGAAATGGCTTCAGACTTGACTCAGACTCGACCAAAGGACTCTTTTTTTTTTTTTTAATATTTTAAAAACGACCCAAGTCATTAATCCTTAACTACTGATATGATACATGTATAGAAGATGGCAGGACCAGCTGTGTCAGGTGTAGCTCCAGCGCTCTTCATCTATGTGCTGCTTACAAGTATGTTCTGCTATACCGACACCGATCAAATCTTCAATGACTATTATTTTAATAATAGGCCTAATACAAAACTACCCTTTGCGACCGATCTATTGACAAAACAAGCAAAAAATCATCTTGGATTCGGAAGACACGTTCTGGCCACCACCTTCATTCAATCGCATCTTTCCAACCGAACAACAAAATGCTCTAAAAGCAAAATAAAGCTACAACAAAGCTACGTGTTTCTAATAACCATTTCCCTCTTGCTGTTCGGAGACATCCACCAGTGCCCCAGTCCGCTCAACAATCAAGAACAAGATAGACCTCTCACCACGTCCATGCATAGCACGGGAATCACCAGTAACAGTCAGGTACGCTCTCTGTGTAATTTAAACTACATTAATGGGCAACAGTCTTACCTGGGTGTTTTTTTTCTCTCCAACGAGCGCCGTGGAGACAGCGGTGCCTGGCAGGGACGTGGCGGGTGGCTGGTTTGAGGTCGGGACCGGGCATGGTGTCTCAACCTGTGCTGAGCCGTTTGCACTACCTTAGTCGGGGGCGTTGTCGGCGTCGACTTGGAGTCGGGATGGCGGCGTGTTGGGCGCTCGGGAGGCATTGGATTATTGGAAACTACCATTTTTGTCAAGTACTGCAGGTGGAAGCTCACCAACTCTCACTCCAAAGGAACATAATGCAAATCAAATCAATAGCGAAATAATATCCGGAAGTCAAACTTGTCAACACAGGAAATGGCAGACAAATCAGCTGTCGTAAAAAAAAGAAAAAAAAAAAAAGAAACAGGAAGTGGAATGTTTTTAAGATTGTTATCCACTCAAAAATAATATAGGATTCAAAATTAAAACCAAATGGATTATTTTGTGGGCACCTCAATATACGAAGCCTTGTATCTAAATTTGATCAAATTCACTAAATTTTAACAGAATCAAATTAAGACTATCTTTGTTTGTCAGAAACCTGGCTAAAGGCTAATTCACCATCAGCTGCAATCATGGTACCAGGCTACCAAATCTATAGACGCGATAGAGTGAAATCTAAAGGAGGCGGAGTTATGGTGTATACAAAGAATAGTATTCAGTGTGAGGAGATAAACTTGGCAAACTGTGACCTAGAATGTATTGGGCTGAAAATTATTTTATCACCACAAATGTATTTTAGCCTCATTATAATTTACCGTCCAAACAGCTCAAATAGTGATTTTTATGAAAAGTTGGAAGATATGCTGGCAAAGTGCAATTTTGATAAAGAGATAATAATAATGGGGTTTTTCAATGTAAATTGGGATGATAGATCAGTCTGGAAAAAAAATCTCAAACAAATAACTGATCGCTTTGACCTCACACAGGTAATTAAGGGCCCAACAAGAGTTACTCAGTTAACCAAAACCCAGATTGACCTGGTATTCAGTAAAAGACCAGAAAGAATCACAAAATCCCTCAACATGATCACAGGACTATCTGACCACAATTTAGTACTTGTGGTGAGAAAATTAACAAAAAAGAGATTTTGTGTCTCTACTGTTAAAGACCATGAATCATTTAGAATACTAAATAAAGACCAAGAATATTTCAAAAACATGGTGGATCATTTTAATTGGGATTATTTGTTAACTGGAAAAGATGTCCATGAGGGAAGCAGGACACTTTCAAGGAAACTAAAGTGTATTATTAAAAAATGCACTTGTAGGTATATACACAGGAAAAGAGGAAGTAGTCTCCCTTGGATTAATGCAGATATCCTGAAGAAAATGAAAGAGCGTGACGTTGCACTGAAAAGGGCTATTAAAACAAATCTGTAATTAGCGAGGCAAGGGGTAGCACAAAGTTAGTATGGGAACAGCTAAAACAAATAATGGGCCAAGAACATAAAACAAGAAAACCTGTGGAACTAACGGTGGATGAAAAGCGTATTAGGAACCCAGCTGAAGTAGCTACAACATTTAATCATTATTTTGTTGACTCGGTTACAGCCATTGCACAGAGCTTCCAACCTGTAAATGTTGCGGTGTAAAACTCCATCAACAGAACCTAGCCATGTTTTTACATGTGCCACAGAAGCAAATACAGAAGCAATCATTAAAAAAAAGTTAAATCGTCCAAAATGAAACATATCCAGGGAATGGACACAGCAATGCTCAAAAATGTCAGCTTATTATTAGCCAGTCCCATTACAAAAATTATGAATCACTCCATATGTCAAGCAGAATTTCGAAACACATGGAAAACAGCCATTGTATCACCCATTTTTAAATCAGGAAACCCACAATTCGTCTCTAACTATAGACCTATAAGTATTTTACTTGTAATGCCCAAGGTCCTTGAGAAATGGACATCTGATCATATAAAAGACCACTTAAAGAAAAACTATTTTCATCTTCACCCACTACAGTTTGGTTTCCGACCGAACCATTCAACTGAGTCAGCTAATTGCTATTTTATTAATAAAATCAAGTTATCACTTGACAGCAACAGCATTGTAGGAGCAGTCTTTCTTACATTTACATTTAGTCATTTAGCAGACGCTTTTATCCAAAGCGACTTACAACTGAGGACTAAACCAAGCGAGTCATCGTGAAGAGACAAAAACAACGCAAGAAGTGCTCAAAATACAAAGTTAAGATATTGCTTGGAGTAGCATAAGCCAGATAAGTAGGGATTTAAAGGAAAAGTTTTTTTTTTTTTTTTTTTTTTTTTTTTTTTTTTTTTTTATATGTTAAGTGCTCACGGAAGAGATGAGTTTTCAGTTGTCTTTTGAATGCTGTCAGGGATACTGCATTCCGGATGAGGGTGGGCAGATCATTCCACCAGCATGGCACCGTGAATGAGAATGTTCTGGAGAGTGATTTTGAGGCTCTCTTCTTGACCTTAGAAAAACATTCGATACAGTAAACCATAGTATCCTTTTGGCTAAATTATCCTCTTTTAATCTCTCAGATAAGGTATTAAAATGGATAAATTCATATCTTAGTCAACGATTACAAACTGTTCGTATTGATAATAGTCAGTCTGAGCCCCTGTAAGACTTTATCAGGCAATACGTCAATACACTCCTGCCATGACCAGCGGTTTGCCCAGGCTTCCAAATTGCCATGACTCCTGCCATGACCAGCGGTTAGCCCAGGCTTCCACCTCCTGAGAGATACGATGGTAATACAAGTGGCTGTCGAGGCTTTATCACTCATTGCTCTCTAGCCTTCCAACTTCAAACCAGTAGTTTTCCTACAGACAGCAGCCATGTAGCTTATATCATCACCTTACTTACTGGAAGAGCTTTGCAATGGGCTACGGCTCTCTTGGAACATTGTTCACCATTCACTTCTAACTCTGAGCAATTCCTAGCAGAGTTGAGGAGGGTATTCCATCATCCAGGAGGAGGAGTCGGAAATGACCAACGATTACTTCAACTCACTCAAGGAATGCGCAGTGTAGCAGAAATGGCTATTGTTTACCGTACTCTGGAAGCGGAGAGTGGCTGGAATGAACAGGCTCTTCAAGCAGCATTTCATCAGGCTCTTGCACCTGAGCTAAAAGATGAATTGGCCTTCCGTGATCCTGCGCCTAACTTAAATTATCTTATTGCTGTCGCCATCCGAGTGGATAACAGAATTAGGGATAGGAGGTCTAAAAGACAACAAGACCAAGTCACAGGCCAGAGCAACGTCAGTCCAGTTCAACCTGTTTCGTACTCATTGCCCTGAACTTGTGGGAAAAGAGATTTCTTGTCCAGAGAGAGGGGGGCTAAGACGAGAAAAATAATCGACCCCCGATCCTCAGCTGGACTTTCGACGGTGATCCATTTCTCTTGGGGCAATGGTTGGCACAAAGGTTCTGCATTTGACGATTCAGGCGCTGCTAGCAATTTCATGGATAGTACTCTGGCTAAGAACTGGAAGATACCACTCATAACTCTCCAGGATAAGCTCACGATAACATCCTTAAACAAAAGACCTCTGGTGTCCGGCCAGGTAACACACCGTACCATACCCATTTCAGTTGAAATAGACTCTCATCAAGAATCACTGTCTTTTCTTCTTATTGACACACCCGAGTTTCCAGTTATCCTTGGTTACCCTTGGCTAGTTTCTCTCAATCCTCAGATTGACTGGACAACTAGCAGTTTCACCAGAAGGGGATGTGGATGTCCAACGGCTGGAATTCTTTCATCCCATGATTCTTTTTTTGGGGCCTAAACGACAACTCTGGATCCAGCATGAGTCAAACACTCCAAGAACCAAGGTACTAGTCCTTCCTCAAGTTAAATTTACCCCCCCCCCCCCCCCCCCCCGCACACTCTGGCTGTTCCACCTCTTGACTTATCTCGAGTTTCCCAGGTATATGTTGATCTCCAGGATGTGTTTAGTAAGTCCCTGGCCGATACTCTTCCTCCTCATTGAACCTATTATTGTGCCATTGAATTGTTGCCAAGATCTTGCCCTCCAAGAGGTAGACTTTTCTTGTTGTCAGCTCCAGAGAGGTTGGCAATGGCAATTTCAAAAGGCTCTATAGAATGGATTTAGTCAGCCTTCCACGTCACCGGCAGGGGCTGTTTCGTGGGTAAGAAGGATGGAGGTCTTTGCCCATGCATTGACTATTGTGGCCTAAACAACATCACAGTAAAGAACCGATATCCACTGCCACTTATGACCACAGCCTTCGAACTCCTCCAAGGCGCTACCATCTTCACTAAGTTTGACCTCCGGAACGCTTACCATCTGGTGAGAATTTGGGAGGGGGACGAATGGAAGACGGCTTTTAACACCCCTACTGGGCATTACGAATATCAGGTGATGCTCTTCGGGTTAGCAAATGTCCCGGCCGTCTTCCAAGCCCTTATCAATGATGTCCTGAGAGAGATGTTGAACCAATGTGTGTTTGTATACCTCAATGATATCTTAATATTTTCCCAGAGTTACGAAGACCACGTTCAACATGTCCGGCAGATTCTGTCTCGTCTGCTCTCGAACAACCTCTTCGTCAAGCTAGAGAAAAGTGAGTTCCATGTCAATACAGTCTCTTTCTTGGGTTTCATCCTTTCATGCGGCAGTGTACAGATGGATCCCAGCAAGGATTGTGCGGGTCCTGGAGTGGCCCCAGCCTGATTCATTGAAACAAGTCCAACGCTTCCTTGGTTTTGCCAACTTTTATAGGAGATTTATTCGAGGCTTCAGTTCCGTTGCAGAACCTCTCACAGCTCTCACCAGGAGGTCTAGTACACCCTTCCAGTGGACCGCGAAGGCTAACCAGGTGTTCAATCAACTTAAAACAGCTATTTACTTCTGCTCCCATATTGACTCTACCAGATCCTGAGTTATCGTTTTTTAAATGAGGTGGACGCATCAGACATGGGTCTGGGAGCTGTTCTTTCCCAAAGAGCGACTATAGGGACAATAAACTCCATCCTTGTGCCTTCTTTTCATGTCGGCTGACAGCAGCAGAGAAGAACTGTGATATTGGGATTCGGGAGTTGCTGGCAGTTAAGCTGGATTTGGAGGAATTGAGGCACTGGCTGGAGGTTGCTAAAAACCCATTTCTGATATGGACAGACCACAAGAACCTCACTTGTACATGGAGTTCCCAGCTGGTCTGGGCGAAATTTGCTCATAACCCTCTCCATCACTCATCATTGGGTATGTTTCCATTTGAATGCCAGTTTGGGCCCCCCCCCCTCTTTGTTTTCTGAACAGGACCTCCAAGCACAGGTCCCGGCAGCAGCCCAGTTAGTCCGGAGGTGCCGGGGATCTAGCGGAGAGCTCGGGCAGCCCTGTTAACGTCGTCCCGGGAACAACAGAAACAGGCCAGTCGGCGTATAGGTCCATCGTTCCGTCCTGGACAGAGAGTGTGGCTTTCAACTAAGAATCTTCCATTGTGCCTCGAGTCACGGAAACTAGGTCCTAGATACTTTGGACCTTTCAAGATTCTCAAGAAAATAAACCCAGTCTCTTATCAACTCCTATTGCCCAGGTCCATGCGCATACACCCCAGATTCCATGTCTCATGCCTCAAACCTGTCATCTACTCTCCTTTGTCTCCTGTAGGTAGACTACCTCCAGTTCCTCGGATAGTGGAGTGGCAACTGGTTTACTCCATGCAGAGACTATTGAACATGCGCAAAGTACGCGGAGGGGTCCAATATTTGGTTGATTGGCAAGGCTATGGTCCAGAAGAGCGCTTGTGGGTACCAGCTAGAGACATTCTGGACCCAGACCTCATCAGGGACTTCCACAGACAACAGTCGAACCACACTAAAAGGAACGTCAGGAGCTGTTCATCAAGAGAAGGCTCCTCTAAGACTTTATCAGGCAATACGTCCTCCAACCTCTAGGGGTCACACTCCTGCCATGACCAGCGGTATGGCTCCCAGTCACCAGGGGTTGCAGGAGGTATTTTTCCTGCAAGTCCCCTCGCAGTTGCCAGGGGGAAACCATTGGCAATAACTCTCAGTTGTAGTTAGCAACCATTGTTGATGATACTCACCTGTGCAGGGCCCTATTTAAGTTTGCCTTTTGTCATTGCTTTTTGTTCAGTCTTGAGCCTACCTGTGTATCCCGTGAGTTTATTCTGAGCCATTGTGCTTGTTTTGTTTTCCTTTTTTTGTTGTGACCATTGGAAGCTTTGCTTCTTGTTTAATTGTTTGAACTTTGTTTTTTGGCTCATTCTAAAAGTAAAAGTTACTTGGAGTTTATGCTGCTCATCTCCTTGAGATTTTTTTGTTACTCCTCTACACTTGGGTCTTAACATCCTCCACCGTGAGTTAGCTCTATCAGGAGGTACACCAGCTCTGTGTCCAGGAGACCGGTGTTCAAATCCCGCCAAAGACAACATTCCAGGTCTTAGTCCATATCCCTGGTTCTATATCATTACAGCCCCTCCCTCTGAAGACCGGCCTGCCACAAGGTTCCATATTAGCCCCTGTCTTATTTTGTATGTACATTAACGATCTGCCACTGGTGTGTCCGGAGATTAACATTCAAATGTACGCGGATGACACAGTCTTGTATGTACATGGATCTTCAAAAAACGAGATAAGCTGACAAGCTTACAAATGTGATGGTTAAAGTAACAACATGGGTGAATCAATCGTGTTTACAACTCAATCTGTCAAAAACTGTGGATATGTTCTTTACAAAATCACAAAAGGTAACCAAAGATGCAGATATCCTAGTGTCAGGTGATAAAATACAAATTGTCCAAGAATACAAATATCTCTGCATTTATTTAGACACCAAACTAAATTTTAGATCACATGTAAAGCAAACCTGTAAAAAGGTAAAATTTAATCTAGCAAATTTTCCGATTTATTAGAAATTCAATGTCTATTCAAGCGGCCAAAACTTTCATGCACCCAATGATTTTATCTAATTTTACCTACTGTTTAACGAGCTGGTCCCAGTCTAAATCAAGTACTTTGAGTGTCTGTTTGTATAAAGACTGTAGTGGTTTCAAAGTACTTGGTAAGAAACCAAAGCATTTTCACCACTGCGCCATTTTATTAAAATACAATATTTTAAGTTGGGAAAATCGAACTAAGTTCACAAATTGCTGTCTGGTCTTCAAAATCTTACATGGGATGGCCCCGCCACCCCTTGGTGATTTTGTCAATCTTAGAGCAACCACACACAGAATCACCAGAGGAGTGTCAAGAGGTGACTGTATTATTCCACTTAGAAAAAGTGCATTTAGTCAGTCTGCCTTCTCCGTTAGGGCTTCTCTGGAGTGGAACACCATTCCGTCATCAATCAGAGACTTCAACAGACTCCTTTTTCGATCACATCTGAAACGTTGGCTTATTAGTAATCCGACTTGTCAACACTGAAGTTTTACTGTTGCCCGTTTGTGTTACAGTCGTGAATGTTACAATACGATTTTGTTTAGTTTTGATGTAAACCACAATTATTTTATTTTTGTTTGACCTTGCTAATGATGTTAAAACTTATCATCTTTATATGCATCTAACAAATGTTTTAACCTGTTGCACTGACAGTGCATGCTATTTGCTGCTACTGCCTATGTGTATAACTATGCTGTGTTTCAGAACTAATTTTAGTGAAATTTTACATTTACATAATTCTCGTCTATTGCAGCTACGCTGTAGCAGACAAACACAGCTGTACTTACATGCAAACTTTTAAAATGGTACTTTCCCTTGGGTGCCACTGTACAACTGGCAAACAGGACTACAGATGAAAATTAGCCTTTGGCTAACTCTAGCATGTTACAGGCGTACTATGCATTTTCCTGGTAAATGATACATTACAAAAAATTTGTTTTTTACTTGAATGGATTTATATTTGCGTCAAATATAGAATTGTCCTTGTCATAGAATTTGATTATGTATGTCTGTATTGCGCATAAACTCCGAAATTTCATAATGAAAGTCCCATGAAACATGACGGGAGAAACCGCGCCATATGTTCTTTCATTTGGGTTTATTAGCATGTTAAATCGGCTAGATGCAAAGAATGTGGGAAAACGATTTAAGACACTGGAACGACAACAGAACATTTTATGAGAAATCACATCCACAAAGGTTAGTCACACTGTGGTGTATCTGCATCGCTCCTTTGGATTGCAAGCCTGTAAAAACATTAACAAATAAAATCTAGCCTTTAAACCTATAGCACTATGTTTTACTTTTATCAATCTTTTCGAAGTACATATGCAGCTTTTCTCTCTCTTAATGTATGTCTATGAGAGAGAGGAGATTGAAGGATGTTAATTCATTTATATCTTAAATCGAATATCTTAACATATCGCAATCAGCATGCGTACGGTTTTCTATTGATGTAAACATTCAGAGGTTCGATTTTTTTCATATAATGACTGTCGTCAGTAACAACGGCGCTGTATAAAAAAATAAAAAAAAACGACTGTATAATAAACCGCGACTGGTGCCATCTTGCGTCCACTCAGCGATTGTATTGAAAATAACTAGCCTACTTGTCTTGTTGCTAGGACGATTGACGATTGTTGAAAGACTTTTGAACATCTCTGAAGTATGGTCTCAACAACCTAATTTGAGAGACCAGCATCTATGAGCTGGGCCTCAGAGGCCAAGCCCACAGTTTCCACAACTCTGGACGGGGTGAAGAATTACAAAGGAGAGCCGTCGAGGAGAGACACATGAAAATATAGCGACGTTGCTTTATGGACTGTTTTTTAGAAGTAGAAGTCATACAGTATGTTTTGGAATAACATAAAGGGCATGCAAGTGATCACAGAATTTTCATTTTTGGGGGGTGATTTTTACATTAAACATGCTATGGTGGTTGTAATCATCAACTACTAAATAATAACTACTTAGTTTTACATAACTAAAAATAAACCTCTACACTGTAAACACAGACCATCCTTAGGGCATGGAAGTGTAAAAAATTATCTCTACCCAGAAATAGGAGGAGGGTAGGCTACATGTATAAGAATTCTATAAAAATGTTGGCGAGTACACAATTACGCCCCTCTGGCAAACAGGTCTTTTTGGGGCTTGCTGCTGATTATCACATTTATCTAGATGTCTGTGAGCACTAGGGAAGCTAGTCCAGAAGTTTACTACCTGGCAATAACCTCTCATGGGACATCCCACACCTGCTGGGCCCCAGATGTGCTCCCTCATGTTTTTTTTAGGGTTCTGGCCTGCAGAGAAATCCCGCAGGGTTTTCCCATTACAGCTGAGAGAGAGAGCAGCAAAGAATATCTACCAATATACACCCTGCAGTGTAATGTCCAGTGTGAGGTTATCTTAGTTGTTTTATTTATTAGTTGAGTGTAATTCAAATCAGTATTTATTATAGAACTGATTCATTATCATGCCAGGGGTAATATATGGACTTTGCTTTCCACACTGGTAAACATCAGTGACTGCCAAAAGGCTGTTGTAGTACTGAGTATACTGATTTAGGTAATCATTGAAGAAATGTACTCTAAAATGCAGTGATATACACAACAATATACTCTATGTATAAAAGGCAGACCAGGGCTGGTTGTCACACATTTTGTTTTCTGCAAATATTTCAAAAGGGCTGGTTTATTTTTGATCATCCATTTCTTCACAGACAAACTGTATAGGGGCTTGAGTACAAGCATGCTATTGAACATTTCCATTGGGCCTGTTGTGATTAATTAAGTGTCTGATCATGGTTATTCTATCTAATTGAAACAATTTGTAATAACCGCAATAATTGTGCAGTTTAAATTTTAATTACATTTTGCCAAATAATATTTATATATTTATGGATATGGATTTAATCAGACTGCATTATTAAAATCATAATATAAAATCATATCATATTATATATAATCACAGCATTAAAGTAAAAAAAATAAAAATAACATAATAGGCTTAGTGACATAAAACAATTAAATTATTAATCGCAATGATTTGTATGACAATTAATCGTCAGTGCAAAATTCATGATCATGACAGGCCTAAATTCCACCATTATTGGACAGGACAATTTACATCTCAATGATCACTCTATATGTCTACGGGGCAAGTTGTCACAGTGGATTCGATCCTGCATTAAACATCATATTAAATGCATTGCAGGAACATTTTAAAATGAAATTCACATCAGAAAATATATAACACATTTATGTATAAGTGTGTGTAAGGGGTTTGGAGGTGTGGATTCATTCTTCATCTCTTACCTCGAAATAAAATGAGATATCCCATGTGTTAAACATGTCTAAAATGACTATGCTTTGAAAAGCGTATGGAACCATTGCTATGCATCATTGAATACAGATGGCCATACCATATTACATAACATTTGATTATCATTAAGAAAACAAACCATCATTGAGGAAGCTCTGAATATCATATTTCAATTTATAATGGCGCACCAGTCTGCAATGTGTTTTTGTGTGCATTTAGCAAGTTTGTCTTTTAGTGGTAAAAGTGGTAAGAGGTTAGTGTCTGGACAGCATTGTGTTTAGGGGCCACTGAAAATGTTAATGTTATATATTCAGGGCTCATTAAATGTTGTCCTCTGTCCATTTATGTATCAGTGACTAATACTCTACATGAACAGCCAAATATATCTGCCATTTTCTTGTTGTCTTTTTAATTTAAAAGGGAGCTTTCCATTTTTGCAGATCTTAAAACATTACAGCCGCTCCGAGGCATCTACCTCACATCTTGCTCTCTTCTGTTTTCAGTGCATATAATCTTCTATTCTTGAATGACACAGACAGGTTCAGATAGACTGAGCCCAAGGTAAAATGATTTCTTAAGAGAATTTGGTGAAAATAGAGCAGTGTACTAATAACGATCAGAGGAATCGAATCGCTCGTCTGTGTAGCTTCTGCCTTGCATCTTCCACTTGATGGGGACGGGCTCAAGTACTCTGACATGTGTTGGTGACTGGCCCAATGTTTGCTCTATGGAGTTTCAGAAAATGCTCAGAGAAACATCCAGGCCTGTCATTTGCCGTGAATGTTGCCTACAGCGACCCAGAGGCTCTGCTTGTGTAAGACAGACATTCTGCCCAGAGGCCATTTTGCTTTCCTGGTATCCCCTCTCATTTTATCTCATTGCATGATCTGAAGTCTAATGCGTAATAAGTTGTTCTCATAAGTTTTCTGAGTGTGAAGCTTTGTGCTTGTAAGGGATGGTTTGTTTGATTCAAATTGTATTCTGTGAAGACCAAAAAAATTTAAGTTTCACCTTTCCAGTAACCTGCTGAAAATTGTACACCTTTGAAATAACTAAATCTACAGTATACATATCCACTAGAAGAGATCAGCATGACATTTTGTGTGTCATTCTACTATTTCAATACTTGATGATTGCTCTTGCAAAACTTAGTATGTGGTTGCTACGGGGAGTCTTCGTGGTTGTTAACTGCTTAAATCAAACAACCCACTCCAAATTCGGCAACAGTTTTAGTCAAGTATGGGATTTTTTTCAGCCATTTTTAATTATTTTATAAAAGTAATATCACACTTCTCAGAAAAAGCAGCATGATTTGATTTATAAATAAATATGTTTACATGCACTTTTAAATGCACAATTTGTGTGGCATTGCCATTGAATGAAGAGTGACATCACAGCTCCAGAATTATATTTGTTATTTCTAAGAAGGATAGATACTGTGTTCATTTTAACAGCACAAACCGGCACAAATCAAGCAAGAAACAAACAAAAAAAAAATCAAGATTTAGAGAAAATGGAGTAGTGAGTGACGTCAGAAATCCCCAATATGTTATATCTGCAGTAGGAAAATAGTTAGTGTTTCTTTTAAAGTTTGAGCGATTTGAACGACAAAATAAAATAATGAAAAAAAAAATGTTCAATATCTCAAACATCAAACCAGCATAAACGTTCGTCTTTGTTGCACAAATCAGCACAAACATACATAGCACAAACTAATAGCATAGTTTACTAATAGGGGATTATTTCATTTGATAGGGTGCCAACTTCAAGGAGGTAGAGCCGCATCTCAGACAGCATATTGAGTTCTCTTTTGCGTTTTCTTATCACGCTTGAATGGACAAAAACAAGTATCCTGGTAGGCACAGTCTTAAATTAGTTAAAAAGGCCTAAATGAACATAACGAGTTAATAAAGAGTTAAGAGACAATCTGATGTGTCATATGTGCATAATGTGCACCAGGTCTTAAAGGGGCAGCAGACTAATATACCTGCTGCTGTTTGTGTTAATTTTAATCAAAGAAAAAAAAAAAGAATCACTCACTGCTCTTGACTGAATAACTTTTGTAGCTTTAATTAGGATTAATTTAATTTATAAAGTGAAGACAATGCAGTGTTATTTTATTACTTTATTCAATGTATGTAGTATGTGCTACCTGAATACCACAGTTAGACCTACCTAAAAAATGTAACAACTTTATTTATTCAAATACAAAGCTACATGGGTAAAAAAAAAAACATCATCTACATTTCGGGTGGGCAAGTACAAATCTGATCTAGAGGCCCGAATATATAATGGGTTTATATGAAGATTGTTTTAAAAGTGCACTATGTAATAATTACATGTAGTGGTCGAAATAGGTACTGCAGTCGAATTAAAAATCAGACATCATCGTTTCTCCCGCCACCTGCTCCTCAGACTGGACGGCACTCACATGGGTTGCACACGCAACAGGAGTGAGAGCAATGGACAATGAAAATTGGCAAATTGGCAATGTTCAGTATCACAGAACAAAACAATAACAAACATTCCAGCCTGGAAACGCACATTTCAAAGTAAAATAATTGGCTGTAGAAGTGTTTTTCAGAGGAACGAGTAAACTTAGCATGTTTCCTCAATATATGCAAACATAATATGGTATTTGTATGCTTTAGTAGAGTGAAAAAGTTACATACAGCACAAGTACATTATGTCAAAATTATGGCTTTCTGATTTCATCCCTGGAAATTGATTAAAAAATATACATTTAACATCCTGCTAAAATATATATGAGATATCAGTAGCATTATTGGTACCGGTGATACTGGCTTTCAATTATAGAACTAGGGAAAAAAAAAAAGTTTGTAAATAATATTTTAAACGCATTTATAAATATACCATACTTATGTCTTACTTGTTTATATTTTAAATTGGAGATTCAATGTGAAATTATGTATTAGAATGCAAAACATATATTACAAATATTAGATACAATTAATTGCAATTAGTTACAGAAAAGTTCTTTTTTTTTTAATAGATTGTGAGCACTAATTGCAATATGTTGTAGATGGTTTTAAGAGTGCATATTTTATCTCCCTCCCAGGTTTGTTCAGTATGGGCATACGGTATTAATTTTATTTGAACAGGTCTTAATCTTAAAAAATCTCCACAGAAACTCTGCTTTGGTTACAATAATTTACTAGAAACTCGGGAACTAGGACATCAGTCCACTATCAGGAAGACTCTTTACATACGGTCTGAAAATGGACTAAACAGTTTATAAGAATTCCAGCATTGTTGTTATTCAAGGGCACAATGTTAAAGGGATAAAAAGTTGACAAAAAGTCTTGTGACTGCTATGAATCTTGCAAACCGCTTGCATTTGATAATATCTGTGGTTATGGTACTGTATGTGTCTTATGTTGGAAACAACAAATTTAATGCATAGTAACTTCAAAAGCCTATTTCGTCTGTGAAGCACGATTGAAGGAGTTGAAGAGTTTGGAGCTGCTGTGCTGGCTGGTTTGCAATTACTGAGTGACCAATGAATTCCAAGTCATGTGTCTGTTATACAGTTCAAAAGAGCTCCTTGTCAAAAAGTAGAAGTTAAACAGTTTCCGCTAATTAACACACAACGATTCACACAGCTTTGAATATGAGGATATTTAAGAAATAATTTACCTGTCATTCACCTCAGTCCAAAGATATGCTGTTGTTTTCCTAAAACATAAAAATAACTGAAGAATGTTCATGCTGCTCTTTTCTACATAATTTCCACAGTAGGTGTGCCAACAAACAGTGAAAAAAAATGGCTGATTAGAATGACTTGTTAAATGTATCATTTTAATCAAAGAAAATTATAAGTAATTAACAATTTGCTGTCTTCAGAAGTCTGGGAATATAGCACACAAGTTTTTTTTGGAATGATATGAGGAGTGGGAACTCTTTTAAACTTTAGATGCCTTGACATTCCACTTAGTGAGTATAGTGAATAACTACCTAAAAGTCAAAAATGTTAACATTTTTAAAAAGTGTGACATTAGCTCAGTTGTTTATTTGTTTGTTTTTTTAAATAATGTGCAGATATTAAAATGTACATACTCGGTGTACTATTACGTTAATTTAATAAAAATAGTAAAAAAAAAAAAAAAGAAAAAAAGAGGAACAATGAAATTGAAGAGTATTAATTTTCTGTTTGTTTTTAAATTAGTGCTCAATAGAAATAATGCTGTTTATCATCATGTTTTCAATTCAGTAAATTTAGTTTAATTTTGTGCAAATTGACTTTTTCATAGATCTTTTGTCAGTTAAATACTGTTTTTTTTTTAAACAAATCACATATTCAGATATTACCACTTAACTAGCTTCAGTGTAGGTCTAAAGTAGCTTGACTGTATTTTAACTGCTTTAAATTACTGTAGCTTATAAACTGCTAGTTCAACAGCAGCTTCTGCAACACTCATTTGTTCTGTAATTCGGAGCAGCCAAATCAATATTCAGTCTTTCTGTATCTTGTTAAGAATTTGAAGACCAAGCCTGTATCCGGTGAAGCATAGTCTTGAATGTGAATCACCAAGCTAATGACTCTTAATGAAATCCATTGTATACACCCCACCTTATCACACTCACTGCTTTTGCAACCTTTGATGGCTTTTACGTGTTATCTTGAAGAGTATTAGATATTTTAAAAGCAAAATGTGGTACTATATCACCCAAAAAGTGAAAGGATGCCAAGCAGATGCAATGGGGGATGCTTGTACTAGTGTTCCAGTTGTCACTATCATTTCCAGCCTGCCACATGCAGCCTTTGTGGTGGTTAAAATTGCCCCATGACCAGTTTTAAAATCACCGATCCCTGACACATTCCAATTCGGAATGAAGAGTCAATCCTGATAACAGTCCCCCAGTGACATCTAACTAGTGCAGAAGTGAAGTAGTGCCACGAATGAGAAGCAATGAGCTGCTGTGGGCAGAGCTTTTGCAAATGTCTTTGATGCATAATAATCTTTTCAACACCACAAGCTTCTGTGGAAGAGCATTTTGTAGTCTGAATCTGAATACAGAACAGGCAGTTTGGCCTTTTTAATTGTAGTGATATATCTGAATATAGAAGCACTGGTGCACGCCTTATTCATTTGGTGCCTTGGTACCCTAGAGCCACTTGAGTGTTTCATTAAATAAATCAGCGGAGCGGGATTCCTGTAGCCTCAGTTAATAAAGGAAAAGTGTAACATTGTCAGCTTTAGGATTTCAATGAATATATTTTACATATTGAACAAGCCATACAAAGCCACATGTTTATGGCAAATGCTGCAAAAAAGTTGACATTTTAACACAAAATATGTGCTTTCTTACAATTTATACCTTGAAAGCCTTTTTTTCGGTTCTTTCATAATGTGCTCAAAAGGGGGTCATAATTGTCAGAGTACAGCCCCTTTGGATCATCTTATGATTTCATGCTTTGTACAGTGGCAATTTGTTATGGCACTTGACCACCACCGAGGTTTCCAGCACATTCCTTTATCCCACCATTTCCCTTCTGGGATTTGGCCTAGAGTGTAAGCCAATATATTTTTAGGGGTTTACCCGATTAACAAATGCTCATGACTTCTTTATGGGGCATTATTTGCAGGTTCAAAAACATTGATGAATCTTCACTCTGATGATATGTAAATACTACATGAATTGTATATGAATTCTCCCTGCATATGTGACATTTATCCTATGAAAGATTATAAAAGTAAAATTACAAAAAAACTTTTGGCAGTGAGGAATATCAGATGGTATCATGACAGCTTAAGTCAAGTGGGCTGTGAAAGACTGCCATCTTCAAGAATCTTCTCCCACTGGTAATCTCCCCATCTCGTCAGACTGCTGCTAAAGCCTCTTCATCCTTTTGTCATTCAGCATTACTTAAAACAGAATGAAATTTCCTTTATTTTTTTCCTTGACTGACACAAAGGCATGGTCTTTTTTTCTGTTTCCTGCTATCACATACATTTTGAAATTGGCTGCATTGGAGAAGTAAAACTGACATAGTCAAACTGTGCTAAACTACAGCGATATTAACATCCTTAGAAGCCTTCTTTACAAACACTAACGACATACTCCCTATAGATCATCTAGTTTTGTCCCACTTATTTAGTCTTGCGTAAAACAATTGGTCAGTGGGGCAGGAAACAGAGATTGATGTGGATACATTAAAGGATTGTAAAGATTTATTTTAAAAAAATCCAGATTTTCATTTTAGATTTTAGTATGTCAACAGTCGACTCGTTCACTTGCTTACATCAGTTTTGAGACCATGTACCTCTCCAGGGCCCTTGAACGTGAATATATGTTTATTATCCTATGATTGATTCTTAAAGGTGAAGGGTGACATTTTTCCCCAAATGAAATTGCAAAAATAATGACAGGCTTCCCTAACACTCCCCTGTCTACCTTTGTTCGGACAAACAGTTATAAAGTAGTATTAAAGTGTAGCATGACAAATGTTTACAAACAATGGATGTTTAAACAAGCCTCTAGGAGTTTTATAATGCCCCCCTCCCCCATCTCATGTCTGATAGCATTTATATTCATATTGGTATTCAATATTCATGCAAAGCTCTTGGTGAATTTTTGAGATGGTTTCATACATGTGACCCCTTTCTGGAGGTCTGAATTCTCACAGCATGCATCTAAATAATTGGAATTCTGTTTGTTGGTTAAAAAAATATATATACTTGGTTAATTTCCCAGAAGTCATTGTATGCTTATATCTAGTGTATGAAATCAGATCGAATTCTGTGAGGCTTAAAGCTAGGGTATACGATTTTGAAAATCGGTCGAGAAAGCCTGAATTTTTAATAAAACTCATCCCGCCCCTCCACACACACACACACCCCTCCCCTCTGTTCACGCCAACGCAAGATTAGCAACACATGAAATGTTCTAAACTCCCCACCACCATTAGTATACTACTACTAGTATTGCTAAGGTTTTCAGTAATTGTTAAAAAGCTATTTATGTAACACGTCACACCATAAAAGTATAACTAAATGTTTAACGTTACCTGCTCAACAAAAAGTCAGCCGTGTCAGCGTCGGTTTTCAGTCCAAGATCTCCCCGAAGCTTCCTCCAACGATCAATGGTGGACCCTATATTTATTCTACTTTGAGTCAGGCGTTCTTCACATTTTTTTTTTTAATCTCTGCTCTTTCCACTACAGACTTTCTCTTTCTTCCAAACTTTACACTAGGGGCCGCTTACTGCTGTCTTTTATTTTTGATCAATTTTTTTATCTGATGCTACTTAGCTAGCTACCATAGACTGTCAGCTGCTTTTTCGCGCAATGTCATGTCGCAGGAGGGGGGCGGGGACAGGTGCGGTGGGGTGGAGACGCGAGCGCCTGGCGGAGTTTCAAGTGGAGCTGGTGATTGGATGAGAGCAGTTGACCAATATTGGTCAACTTCTCTGCGGCTGTACAGCCAATAGAGTGAATGGATTTGTTTCATTCTTTTTTCTATTTCTATTGTTAGGATTGTACTATATAACCATAACCAGCATCTAAACGAGGATAGTAATAATGAACAATCGTTGAAATCGTATTCCCTAGCTTTAAATAAAACATACATATTCTAATTCATTCCTGGTCCACAATAGGCCATCAGCAGGCGCTTAATGTGTAGTGTATTTTTTTTCTTCTTCAGTTTATATTGTTATATCTTCGGTCGTTAAAGTTGCAAATGTTTACAATGTAATACTGAATATTTACACTTTCATTTGAATCAGCAAGACCTAAAAAATAAAAAAAGTGTGATTTCACTTTCATCCATCTTTATAAATCAGCATTCCATCTAAAAGTAATGCATTTCAAACAATAAACAGAAAAGTACTTTCTTCAAACGACTCAATGCTTACAGAACTATGCTACATGCTGCCATTCTAATGGAGAATTTTACTTGAAACTTTCCAAAAAAAAAGGCATAAAAGTGAAAGCTGTTTTGCTTCACAGACTGCTGCTCTCGTGGGTTTACTGAGACATACGCATGCTGCTTTTTTGTCCGCTGAAATCTTGCGTGGGTCTCCATCATTATAGTTGACATGTGATGTGATGTAAAACAAGCAAATAATTTGCACCACTGTCTCTAGTTCGCAGAGAATCTGAGATTAAAGCGTATCCAGCTGGTGGATTCAGGAAAGCAACTTTCTTAATTGTTTGATTCTTAGAGAAGTGGGGCTTCTGGCTCAAGCTCTCTCTCTCTCTCTCTCTCTGTGTGTGTGTGTGTGTGTGTGTATGTGTGTATGTGTGTGTGTGTGTGTGTGTTTTGGTCTGGAGGTAGAGGGTTTGCGGAGGAGGTTGTTCTAAGGTGAAGAAACATAGTTAACAACAGATGGCATGCAAGGTTTGTGCATTTGACTCCATTGATCTCTCGTCTAAAAGTTTGATTGGCTCATTATTTACTGTGCATTTTCTCTTCTTACTGCAGAGATGATCAAATGAGCTTTCTTGAATCTTTTATTGCATTTTGCTCATTAGTGTCACATAGCCACAATCTTAAAAGGGACAAAACAAATCATAGGCAGTCCATAGTCAGTATTAGGAACATTTTCAACAAGATTATAAAAAACAGATACTGTATGCTAGATGTTGTCTTCCATAAACCCCATGAACTAAAATGATTTTTTTTGGTTTGTAGTCCATGTCTGTTATCTTTAAGGTAATGCTAGTGCCTACCTAAACATTGACATTGAAGTTTACTTTTAGCAGATCTTAAAATGTATATAGTCTTTGGCTTTCATGAAAAAATAAATACATACATACATACATATATACATATATATATATATATAAACTGAACAAAATTATGAACGCAACAAATTTTTTGTTTTTGCCCCCATTTTTCATGAGCTGAACTCAAAGATCTAAGACTTTTTTCTATGTACACAAAAGGCCTATTTCTCTCAAATATTGTTCACAAATCTGTCTAAATATGTGTTAGTGAGCTTTCCTCCTTTGCCAAGATAATCAATCCTCCTCACAGGTGTGGCATATCAAGATGCTGATTAGACAGCATGATTATTGCACAGGTGTGCCTTATGCTGGCCACAGTAAAAGGCCACTCTAAAATGTGACTTCCTTCCTTCTCCTGGTTGCTCTGCGTGGCTCCTGTGGCCCAGGGCCGGATGGTTATTTGCATAGTTAGATGGATCTTTTCCATAGTTCAATTGCCTGCTTCCGGTTTCATACTGTCACTTACCATTTTTGAGTGTATGTGTGTTTAGATTAGTTATGTTGTAATTTAGTTAATAAAACTTGTGCACAATACATGTTTGGTTCTGATTCTTTGCTTGCAACAAAGTTATTTTACGATTTAGATTTTGACTACAGGCTCTTAGTAGTACTGTACAGTAAGAAAGACATTTCCCTTCCCCGAAAATGAAAATTTCTTAGAATTAATAAACAATTAACACTGAGTGCTCACTGGTCGAACAGGTTGATTGACTGTCATATTAATTTTACTAGATTAAATGAATTCTATTAACAGATCCAAATATTCATAATTATTACAAGTTATGATTGATTATTAATATTTATTTTGAGCTAATTTTCTGCATGGTGCAACTATCTTAATGCTCCATTTAAAAAATAACGTACACCTACACTAAACCCTAAACCTACCCGATTGTGTTAACAAAAGCAAATGTGACATAAGCAAGCTTGGTACGCCAGTAAAACAACCGAACATATGGAGCTGCTTAATAATGAAAACTCCAAAATATATTAGTTTACAAATCATGCACTATGGTAAAAATTTTTTTTAGGTCATACCATAATTGTGCAAGCTAGGAGCCGTGTGAAAACAAGTCTTAATTAATCCACAATCTGCCCCTCTAATCATAATTGTGTGTGAACACGATTAAAAGTGCTTGCTGTTTTACTGCATCTATTGTTCATTTCTGTTGGAAACTGCAGTGATATACATATGGGTACGTATTTTCCGTTTAGCAAAAATGTTGTCACAGGTACGTTTTTCCAATGAGCCTGTGTTGCATGCGATAATTCCAGGTAAAAACCCTGAGCCTAACCATAACACTAAGTTGTGCATGCATTGGATTAGGTTTTTACAGAAAACTTAAACTGTCCACACCCAAAAATAGAAATGGCAAAGTCTACTCTAATCAATCTGCAAAGATAGCCGAACAATAAAACATATTGGATACGATTTCTAAACCTGAAAGTGAATGATAACCAGATCCTGGGCCTTTTTAATAATTCCTGGATGAAATGTCAATAGACATTAGGTAATTTCATCATGAATGCTTTTATTAAATTTGTGTAAAAGCCACTGTGGTTTCAATGCCAATATTTTATATGAACAAAAGTCCTTGGGGAAACATAATCTCATTTTTATCTTCATGTGTTAAGATCTTGCCTTTAGTCGTGCTGTCATTGACGCTGGTATTTGTTAACTTAAGCTTTTAAAAACATACATTACTTAGTAAGAACGTACATTACTTAATAGCAGACTCATTTGTTGGAAATGATTTATGTGTGAATCATACCATTTATTATAATTTAAATAAAATATCAAATGAAAAACATTACATTTATATAAGAATGCAATGCTTAGCTATAATGTTGCTCAAGTTTTTGCTGTGAAAGTTCAACCTGCTTAACCTTGTCTGAACAAAATGCAGTTAAAGTTGAATATCTGCCAATTTGTTCATTAATATCACTTCATTCATTAATGTGACTTAAAATATTATTGCTGGAAACAAAGTTTTATTTTAAAGCATGTTTTCCAGAAGTATTAATGTTAAATGAAAAAAAAGGAAAATTCCTGCTTATCATCTTAAAAGAATAAAAATGCTAATCTGACAATAAGAAATGTGGTTAATTTTCATAACAGTAAAAAAAAAAAAAATGGAATGTAATAAAAACTGTCTTCATCTGAGTGAATGGATGAGGATTTGCATATGCTCACAACAATGTTCCCATCTTTTATTGATCAACTTTAATTATAGGTTCCTTAGATTCTTCCAGTGTGTTTACCACAAACACACTTAACCATAACAGCAAACATCACAGGGGGACCTATTAAACACTTAAGTTGTGATAATATGTGTCCAGAGAATAAGCTAGTGTGCCTAAATGGCAGTGCCTTGTTTTCATGCCCATAAGGGATGCATTAATCTGCTGCCACAGGTCCACTTATCCTATATCTGTATGTGAATGTAACAAGAGAGATAACTCTAACACTCTTATATTGGCTCCAGTATAGCATTAATTCTCCTTCTTGCAAGCTCTTCAGTGGATGTTAAGCTAAATATGTACAACTATCAGTTGTAATTCACAAAATAAATGTTCTTTATTGGCATCTATAGTTGCACAAAGAACCTTTAAAGGTACAGTAAGTAATTTCTGAGAAACACAGTTGAAAGTGGATCACACCAAGCACCACAACACACTTGTTGAGTGTCATTGTTTGTCTGGAGATGTTGTGCAACTTACCACAAACTCTTGCTTACACATACTCTTACTGTATGGTCATTTATTGTTCTTCCTTATCGTGCATATTCACTTTATTTTTCGCAAAGCATTATTTTGCTTTGCTCTAGCTATGAATAAGAGACATTCACTCTTGCATTGTGTTCGTGCATTTTGGGGGCGGAGCAATGATGGAAGGGGTTTGTTTTGTTTGGGTTGATTTCAAATATCAACAGTGTTTCTCATAAATCAATTACTGCACCTTTAACATCTATGGAATCTTTCCATTGCACAAAAGGTTCTTTATAGTAAAACAAGAAAACGTTATTTAGATCATTCAAATGTTCTTCACGCTAAGAAAAAATAAAATATTTTAAGAACTTTTCACTGAAAGTTTATTTGGGGAACCCATAAGGTTCTTCTATTGAATCAGTCCTCCTTTTGGGAACCTTATTTTTAAGAGTGTAAAGTGCACATGGAAAAAGCATGTAATATTTAGCTAATATAATATGATTTACTTGCAGTGCATTGATTTGATGTGTTTCGTTGTTCTTTTACCCTTTGCCTATACGTTCAAAACAGTAACTCAAAAATTGTATTGGATGATTTATGTTTATGGGCATTCATGGTGTTATTTATTGATTCATTTCACCATCTTTCATGTTCTATAAATATGAGCCATACCTGAACCTTGGGGACATCTGGTGAACACCAGCCCAGTCTCAGTGAAGGAGACATGTGATGCTGGATTTATGTCAGCAATGATAAGGCACAATAAGCATCAGTACACCTCATCAAGCACTGCCAGTACAGCTCTGTGCTTGTGCCCTTCCTCTTGGCCACTCACTAGAAAGATGATGTTCTGGCAACGAGGAGACAGATCCTCCGTCTCGGCTACCAATAAAATGTAGCTTTTAAGCATCAGTTTGAATCCAGATCAAATTAAAGCCGTCGATTTATTTTCTCTACCATCGTTGCCCCCTTCCCCTCCCCTTCCCTTCACTTCCCTTCCCCTCCCTTCCCTTCCCTTCCCTCCCCTCATGCATATTTGGAGTACTCAAACCTCAAAATAACCTACTTTAATAGTCGAACGGAATATAACAACATAACAGCGGCACACCCAAGGAAAAAGTCAACAGGAAGACATGCTCCTGAAAATGGCCCATAACTCTATTAGTATCTAACTGGAACAGGAAATTAAATACATGAAAAATCTGTACCATTCTGCTGTCTTCTTGAATGCAACTGAGTGCTATTCAATCCAAATATCCTGTCCTAATGCTGTACTACATGCTCTCCAAGAACAGCTCTCGTACTATAACAATACACTTTAGATGAAACAGCTTTGTTTTGTTTGTTTCACATAACTTTTTCTTTATCACCATTATTAATTTAGTTTTCCAGTAGCCCAAATTAAGTTCATATACCTGTTTTTCTGTAGTGCTAGTGGAATGGCAATGAAGGAAGAAAACAAATATGAACAATGTAAAAAAATATAGAGGGCTGTACAACAATGACAACTAGTTCTCTAGGGCACCCACTCGTTTCTTGAGTGCTTTGTTTGCATGGCATGTTTCTATGGCAACACATTTTATGCTATCAAGATCCTTGTCCAAGTGCCTTTAGCCTGAAGTTGTGTGTGACTGAAAGACTTTCAAAAACACTGCTCTTATGTTATATTTGTATTTTTTAATTATTGTTTGTGCAATGTATTTCGTTAAACCAAAGTCTCAAAAGAAAGTTGAAAAAATTCACAAATACAATAATTATTTGGCTTTATTACTTATTATTTTAGTATTATTTACTTTTATTGTTATTTTATTATGTTTATTTATTTATACACTACCTTTCAAAATGATGTAAAAAAAATACACTTATTTTATTAACAATGCATTTGTGGCGAGCAGGGCCAAGAGCCGTGAGAATGGAGTGAGACTGGTGGTGTGATTGCTAATGAGTGATTCTTGCAGTCTTGAACATTGTTACAGCATTAAATTGATTAAAGGTGACAATAAAGACTATTACATACACTTTTTGCTTCAATCTGAATAAATTCTTTCCGCGAATAAATAAAGTGATTGGGTTGATGTGCGCGTTTATATGTCACAAGCTTTCTGATCAGATTTAATTTTTTAACATGCACGCATGCTGTACGAATATACAGAGTTTCCCCGCTGTTGTTGCATACTAACCAACCAACCAACCTCCTTTTCTTTGTTTTATAAAGAAGACCTAATATTTATCTATTTCAGCTCCTAATTAGGGAGCCGTTGACGTGCTGCTTGTAATTATCAAGCAGTAAAAGTGCCCTTTCCCGTGCCCAAACCAATTGTTTGTGGATGAGAGTCTAAAACAAGGACTGGTGGGACGTTGTCCTGCTCCACTTTACAGATGATGAGTGAAAGGAGAATTTGAGAATGACACGACCAGGGTTGCCAGGTCTGTGCACCAAAAGTAGCCCAAAAATAGGCCAATGCGATTTTCCCCATCGGTTGGCCAAAATCTCCACTGAATTTGTACGTGTGGGGTTGTTTTGGGGTGTTGGAGCGCCGAAATCATACTTAAGGGGTTGGAAATCAACCCGTGGACAAATAAAATTCCCTATGGCAACAACTTAAAAGTAGCCCAATTCCGCCGAAAACCCCAGGACACAACAGTCATTTATGACTCAATTCAACAGGAAAAAAATGCTCTTTCCGCGCATCATACATCATAAGTTATTTTCTGTATCATTGCACTTGCACAGTACTATCCAGTTTTGTTTTTTAGTCTGATCAAGTGTTTACATGCCCTCTCGATCGGATTACAAGAAGAATGATATCAGTATGAAATAAGATCTGGCCAATTCATTCCGATTAACGTGGTTTCATGTGACTTTTTTATTCCGATTGTCCTACTAGTCCGAATACAATCGTATTATTAGGGTCCATTTAAATGCAGCTGTTATTTTTTTTATGCTATTCTTTTGAACATTTTATTCTTCAAATAATCCTTAAAGAAACAAAACTGTTTCCAACATTGCTAATACAACCCCAATTTCAGAAAAGTTGGGACAGAGGGAAAATAAAAGTGAAAAGATTAGAATATCAAAGTTAAACTGTTATGAAACAGTCCACAATTAGCAGGTGAACTGGTAGTAGGTGAGGGTATCGTGTTTGGGTATAAAAGGAGCATCGATTAAAGACCCTGTCTTTGCAAGTAAAGATGGGTCATGGTGGCTCACCATTTTTTGAGAGAATTGTCAAAAATGTTTTAATTAATTTCTCAATGCAAGATTGCAAAGTGTATACTGTAGGTATCTCACTATTGACCATACTTACAAAGTTCTGTCATGAAACTCTAGATGGCGCAGGCTGATAGGCCCTTAACTTAATTTGCAATCACATTGTTATCTAGCACAGCTGATTGGTTCCCATGGTATCAGCAACTAATAACCTTGCTGCTCAGCATTTCAGATACTTGGCATTGTTTGCTGTTAGCAGTCTGCAGCATCCTTCAGACACCCTCTACCTTCCCTAGCTCCACCTGTATAGATCTGCAATGGGGTTATTTCATGTACGTTATACAGTGAGGAAAATAAGTATTTGAACACCCTGCTATTTTGCAAGTTCTCCCACTTAGAAATCATGGAGGGGTCTGAAATTGTCATCGTAGGTGCATGTCCACTGTGAGAGACATAATCTAAAAAAAACAAAAAAAAAAAAAAAAAAAAAAAACAGAAATCACAATGTATGATTTTTTTAACTATTTAGTTGCATGATACAGCTGAAAATAAGTATTTGAACACCTGAGAAAATCAATGTTAATATTTGGTACAGTAGCCTTTGTTTGCAGTTACAGAGATCAAACGTTTCCTGTAGTTTTTCACCAGGTTTGCACACACTGCAGGAGGGATTTTGGCCCACTCCTCCACACAGATCTTCTCTAGATCAGTCAGGTTTCTGGGCTGTCGCTGAGAAACACGGAGTTTGAGCTCTCTCCAAAGATTCTCTATTGGGTTTAGGTCTAGGCCACACCAGAACCTTGATATGCTTCTTACAGAGCCACTTCTTGGTTATCCTGGCTGTATGCTTCGGGTCATTGTCATGTTGGAAGACCCAGCCTCGACCCATCTTCAATACTCTAACTGAGGGAAGGAGGTTGTTCCCCAAAATCTCGCAACACATGACCCCGGTCATCCTCTCCTTAATACAGTGCAGTCGCCCTGTCCCATGTGCAGAAAAAACCCCACAAAGCATGATGCTACCACCCCCATGCTTCACAGTAGGGATGGTGTTCTTGGGATGGTACTAATCATTCTTCTTCCTCCAAACACGGCGAGTGGAATTATGACCAAAAAGTTCTATTTAGCTTCTTCCATTTTCTAATGATTGCTCCAACAGTGGACCTTTTTTCACCAAGCCGCTTGGCAATTTCCCCGTAGCCCTTTCCAGCCTTGTGGAGGTGTACAATTTTGTCTCTAGTGTATTTGGACAGCTCTTTGGTCTTGGCCATGTCAGTGGTTGGATTCTTACTGATTGTATGGGGTGGACAGGTGTCTTTATGCAGCTAACGACCTCAAACAGGTGCTTCTAATTTAGGATAATAAATGGAGTGGAGGTCGACATTTTAAAGGCAGACTAACAGGTATTTGAGGGTCAGAATTCAAGCTGATAGACAGGTGTTCAAATACTTATTTGTAGCTGTATCATACAAATAAATAGTCAAAAAATCATAAATTGTTATTTCTGGATTTTTTTTTAGGTTATGTCTCTCACAGTGGGCATATACCTACGATGACAATTTCAGACCCCTCCATGATTTCTAAATGGGAGAGCTTGCAAAATAGCAGGGTGTTCAAATACTTATTTTCCTCACTGCATGTGCAGCAGCAGCATTTCTTACATGCTCACATCAGCATGTTTATGAATGTGTTGGCAGTAGCAAGTCTCTATACTTCATAATCAACAGCAGCAGCTTAGCAGATCAATTATGCCCAGACCAAATACAATAATATTTCCATATCCATTACCATGGCAGATATTTTGTGTGTTCTACCTCAAGCACACCTGGTGCATCTAATGAAGCCCTTGATTAGTTGCATCAGGTGTGCTTGGGACAACACCTGTTTTGCAGATGTGTGCTGTCATTAGGGATTCTATTTAGGGGGTTGAATAATTTTGAGACTGCAGAATTAATTAAAAGTTGCATTTTCAGTTGATTTTGGGGAAACAACTTGAAACATTTGTTGTGTTGAGGTATTTCAATTACTTTTGCTTGATTTGTTCATTGTAAACAGCTGAAAGTCTTCATTTTGCCAATAAACCTAACAACAGTGTAAAATTACAACAGTATATCATATTTTTTCAAATATAAAAATAAATGTGGCCTTGGTAAGCATATCAGAAGCATTAAAAGAAATCGTACTGACTGCTTATATAATCATTTATTTATTTTCTGTGTAATTCTTTGGGCAGTATTGTGAATTATCGGACAAATATCTGAGCACAGGTGCAGTCAAAGCATAGCACCTCTAGACCAGATGAGCATTAAGTGCTTTGCCGAAGGGCAAACTAGCAGTGGTCACAGGAAGGGCCTAAAGCGAAATTTAAACCTGAATATTCCAGGGCACGGTATACAGCTGTTCCCACTGAGCCACCTGCCCACTGTACATGAGACCTGAAAACATATATAAGTCGATTAACTGTAATGCCACTGACAGATGATTGACAAGGTGAGTTCAGCGTCCAGTGAGGAGGCCATCTTCCTAGATAAAGCTCAGTCCCAGCTCTTGAACACTCCTGTGTGCCCTATGTTCACCCATAAGCCATTGTGTTGCAGGATAGGAAGTCATACATTTGTGATGCATTTAAATCTCAGTAGAAGAAATGGTGGCTTCATCTACTCTCTCCAGTCATCTTTGACCTGTCTATTGCCAAGCATAGCCAAGAGGAAGAGGTACAAAAATACAGCTGGTAATGTGTGATGAAAATCATGCATATTGGGGCTAAATGGTTGTTTACTAGAATTTAGGTATGTCTCTCTATGTAAGCAATGACCACCTGGCCTCATGTCTCTGAACCCACTACCCTCTCTGACTGATGCATTTGTCCTTCCCAGCACAACATGGACATTCACATTACCCATACAGAACATTTCTTCATCTTTTCACCTTGTATTACTTTGATATGTTTCACACTAGTACCACGGTGTCAGGCTTCACTCTGTCTTGTATCTATGGACGATATGTTGTCTAAAGCAGACACATCACATGTATTGTACAACAGACACTGGTCATTGGATTAAATCATAAATGAGATGAAAAATCTATTTCTTTTTTCCCTCAATGAACTATGTATGAAAAAAAAAATATTATATCAAATATGAGTAAAAATGCAGTGGATTAATTTGTTCCTGTATAGTTGTTACTGTATAAAAGTTTGAAATTGGTAAGATTTTTAAATGTTTTTGAAAGAATTTATTTTTGCTCAACAAGGCTATATTTATTTGTTACAGTACAGTAAAAACAGTAATATTGTGAACTATTATTAAAATATCCAGTAACGATTGGCAAGGGAGATTTGCATGTCAAGCCACTCCCCCTCTATATAAGCTGATCGGCAACTCACTCATTCAGCTTTTTCCTTCGGAGATGAGCGGTTGTTTTACAGCGCTCTTCCATTTGCCTTCGCTTTAAAGGGCACCTTTTATGCAAAATTCACTTTTACATGCCGTTTGAGCATAAATGTGTGCTGGCAGCGTGTGTACACAACCACCCTATAATGATACAAATCCACCCAGTGCTTTTTTTTTAAATCCCCATAAATCATAAGCACTGTCTCAGAACAACCAGTTCTCAGCGATTGGCCTAACGTTACTGATCACAGCAGAAATGAAAGTGAAGTGAAGTGAAAGCTCATCGAGTCGTTTTACGGATATAAAGTTTACCAGTTTACCCAGCACCCACTGAAAAGGTGTGTATATAGTTTGTTTACTGTTAGTTTACTGTACTGGCTGTGTACAGTATGTTTATAATAATGAAAACTAACACTTCATCTTTTGTGTGATGTACAATAAACTTCATTGTACTCATCAGTATATTTCTGGCCATCATTCGGACGCGGTCCGCTACAACAGGCTTGTACTAATAGTGGATAAAAGCAAGATAAAAAATAAGCTTTAACCATAATTAAACTTGACTATACCTGTCTATTTCCATACAGCATATATTCTCTGGCGCTATAGGCAATATTGTTCGACTCCGGGTCGAAATGAACACCGCTTCTAAGAGTTTCTGTTCTGATATTATCATTCCTTGAGAGATTGTCCTGACACTGAAGTGGAAGCTCGTGAGGCTCCACCCTCTGGGCCGACAGCAGCTGCCCTATTTGCATTTAAAGGGATACAAACTAAAATGGTGAATTTTTCTGAGCCCCCAAAAAGTGACAATTTAAACATGCTGTAAACAAGTATATGGTGGGTATTTTGAGTTAAAACTTCACATACACACTCTGGGGACATCAAAGACTTATTATACATCTTGTGAAAGGGGCATTATTTGTGCCCTTTAAGAGGAGACGTTTCTGCAGTTGGAGAAAAGTTGCATTCAGCTGTGTTTTCACCCCACAATTGCATAGATGAGTGCAGCGATTTTACCCCTGGGCACTTCAACACAAAAGAGCAGTTTCCTTATAAGAGCAAAGCATGGGTGACGTTGCGTCTTTTTCAAGATGATATTCCACCCATGTGTTTCTGGATGTGGTCGCTTCCAGGCCCCCATCTGACAGCCATGATCAATGACTCACGTGTCTGGGCCGTCAATATCCCGAGGCATTTTTCATTGATGGTTCATGTTCTCACTGCGGGAATATGACCAGTGCGTTGTTAATATCGAGACTCCAATACCTTGAAAAAGATGGAGTCTCCTCTGTTATTTCCCCTTCTGGTTTCTCTACACCGCATAGAACCACTTTGGTTAATATGCAGGGTGATTTGAGGATTATAGTGGGACCTCTACTGCCGGGCCAGTGCCCACGGGCTTCCCATTCCTCACACACATTCCAGGCTGTGGAGCTTCCTGATGAGCCTTTGGGTCCTTTGCATGGGGGACCCAGCATCTCATTTGGAGCCCCTGTGGAGGATCAGATGTCGATTGCTGCATCACAGGGTTTGCTTGAGTCCTCCGAGGATGAAAACTCAGCAGTGCTGCCCCCTTCTGGGAGAGTGGCGCAGGTTGAGTCGGACCCAGAGTTAACTGCCATGCTGTCCCGGGCCGCTGCAAGCATCGGGCTTGAGTGGAACCCTTCACCCTGCCCTAAATGGGGTTAGACAATTGGTTTCTTGGGGACTCAGCAGTACAGATCGAGGCGATGCTGACTCAAGCTGCCCCTTCGCCTGCCCGTCACATAGGGTGTCCCCCTGTGACGTCTACATCTGCTCTGGTGTAGCCTAAGCTGCAGGCTTCATCCAAGCTGAAGCATCAAGCCCCCCGCAGGAAGGTCATCTCATCCACTGCTAAACCCTCCAAGCGGTTGGCAAAGCAACATCCTTGAGATGGGCAACCCAGTGATGGAGGGAACTACTCTTATCCAGGAAATGGTGAAAGCCCAGACAATGCACTTCCTCACTCTCAACCCCCTCTTCTCTCGCCACAGTGCAGGAGTTTGTATTGTGTTTCTCCAGCCAAACCTTTGATGCTTCCATGGAGTCAGGTAAGAGTCAAACCACACTGCCTCTACTTAGGGGTGATATTCCTCTCGGGTTGGGGAAGAATGCAATAAAGCCGGTCCCTCCAGCCGAGATGAAGTTAGTGTTTTACAGCCCGTACTTCATTGTACCCAAGGACAGCGTTGGGTTACTGCTGATCTTGGTTCTGCATGTCTTGAATCGGGCCTTCACAAGCTACCGTTCAAGATGCTAACTCAAAAATGCAACCTCATGTGTGTTCGCCCCCACGATTGGTTTGCAGCAATCGACCTGAAGGATGAGTATTCCCATGTTTTGATTTCGCCTCGACACAGACCGTTCCTATCGTTTGCTTTCAGGGGTCAGGCATACCAGTACAAGGTCCTTCCCTTCGGGCTGTCCCTGTCTCCCTATGTCTTCACGAAGGTCGCGGAGGCTGCCCTCATTCTATTTGGATTCAGTCGACATCATGGTGCATCTCATGAACGAGTGCGCCCAGTCAGTTCTGAACTGCCTGCATTTAGCAGGACAGCGGTTCAACTGAAACAATTTCAGGATTTGACGCAAATGAGACCGCTTCAGCACTTGCTACACGGGCTAGTCACGAGATGGGCATGGCACTCCAGCACAAATCATCTGATCATCACATCGGTCTGTCGATCCACGTTCAGCCCATGGTCGGACCTTGCCTTTCTATGGGCCAGAGTGCACTTAGAACAAGTGTCCAGGCACTTTGTTGTCACAACAGATGTCTCCAGAATGAGCTGTGGTGTTGTATGCAAGAGGCACGGGCACGCAGCCTCAGGCTCTTGGTCAGAATTGCCAGAGTTGCTAGCAGTTGACCCTGTGCCGGTTTCGACTGTTGCTGCAGGACAAGCACGTTTTGGTCCGGAAGGACAACACAGCGACTGTGGTGTACATCAACCACCTGGATGGTTTATTGTTACGTCACACCTTGCCTCAGCACTGGCTCAGGTCGCTCTGTGCCATTTACATTCAGGGTAACTTCAATCGTGCGGCTGACCTGGTCTCACGACTGCTTGCGATCCTGGGAGAATGGAGACTGGAGAGGTGTACCAGCTGATCTGGAGTCTATTCAGAGACGTACACGTAGACTTGTTTGGTTCTCCGGTTTGGTTTTCCAGTATCCTCCCATTTCCAGCTTTTTTTATTCCCTCAACACGGATGCGTTGGCACACAGCTGGCCCCGGGGCCTATGCAAATATGTGTTTCCCCCAATGATTCTGCTCGTACAGACACTCTGCAAAGTCATGGAGGATGAGGAGCAGGTCTTGGTGGTTGCGCCTCACTTGCCCACTCGAACCTGGTTCTCGGACCTGATGCTCCTCACGACAGCCCCTCCCTGGTCAGCAGAAGGGAAAGGCTGTCTCCAAACAGAGTTTGGCCCACTGGATAGTGGATGCCTTGGCGTACCAAACTCAAGGCATGCCATGCCCCTTCGGAGTCAGATCCCACTCTACAAGGAGTGTTGCTCCCCTACTGAGCATTAGTATATGGCCCCCTTTAGGAGACATCCTGCAGAGCTGTCGGCAGGGCGACACCTAATAGCTTTTAAAATCTCCGGATGGAGCTAGTTTCTTCTCGTGTGTTAACAGTTTAAGAGGTAAGTGTTGGGAAAGCTGGCTTGGTGTCTCGCTTGCAGCGCCGTTCCCCTCTATCGGGAAAAAAACAAGCGCTTTCTAAACTCTGCAGGTAAGTTCCCCAGTTGGCGAATCCTGGATGGAGCTTCAGCAGTTAGATGCGGCGGAAATCTCATTCGCCAATCTTCATTGGCCTATTTTCTTACTACCCAAATATGATCGGGCTCTCCAGTGAGACCCCTTGACGTCAGTCATTGATGTAACATTTCGATTCCCTCCTTCAGGGAACGAAGGTTACAAAAGAAACCCATTTTTTTCATATTTATTTAATGAATAGAAAGTTTAAAAGAATAGCATTTATTTTAGATAAAAACAATATATATATATATATATATATATATATATATATATATATATATATATATATACAAATCTTTAGAATAGACAAGTTTTTGAGCCGTTTCCGCTCTACATTCTAAACTCCTCCCATCGATGCAATTCACTTCCGTTCTGGCGGGCTTGGTTTGTTTTGCTAGCTAGCTCCGACAAAGCGCTGATATCGCAGTGACAAAAAGGGATAACAATGAACTTACAACATGAAGAAAAGTGGTTCGGGAACGAGTGGTTCGGGAACGACGTATGCGGTAGTTGGTTGCAAACACTCGAGAAAGCACCTGAACGAGTGGTTAGATAGAGAGTGCTACGACCACAAACCAGCTACGAAGAGGCAATGTCCATGCGCTCCATTGTTTACATTTTTTCGCAAGCCTGATACCGACTCAGAATCAAGGACCTGGTTGAAGGCATTGAATCTAAAGAAACCACCACGCAACCTTTATGTTTGTTCCTATCACTTTGTTGACCAAAAACCAACCAAGGATAATCCTTTCCCAGAGTTGTGGTTGGGATACAATCGCCCTTCCCAGCCAAAGATTCTTCAACTCAACCAGCGGACCACTGTCTCCCCCCAGATAAAGAAACGCAGACTTGAATCTAAGGGTAAGTTCAGCAACTTTAGCTATGAAGCAGACAATACTGTTAATTATGAACAAGTTATCATACACTAACATTGCTACCGGTATTTTGCTGAGGCAGTTGATTGTTTTGGACATGGGACAAACAATGCCCACGATAGCTACATCATTAATTGTGTGTGTGCGCGTGTGCCTTAGTCTACATCATAAATGCAATGCAAGGTGGCAGGCTGTTGTGATGATGATTGTGTGTGTGTGAGTGCAATGTTGTAATCCAAATTTTGCCATTGTGATATTTGTAGTGTTGTGGAATAATTAATATTTTACTTTTCTTATTATTTACTTTCTTAGACGTTGTGATTTTTCTTTCAATTCAATCATGTGTTTCTCTCCTGGAATGTATTTGTACCTGGCAGGAACAAAGAGACACACAGTAAAACAAATGGTCTATGCCTTCATTAATTTTGCTCCATCCATGTTTTCTCTTCCCCTTTTTAGATGCTCCTGAAACCTGTCAGCCTGCCTGTGAGGCCGAGCCTGCTACACCAAAATTTCGAGATGCCCAGACCCAATGGGAGGTCCTACTGTGACTAGCACCACGGTCATTGATGATGCTAGGTCCCGGCTGTATACAGGAGTGCGTATGGTTCAATTTTTCACCCTGGTGACGGTGCTGTTGCCTTTCATTAAGCTATCAATAACCCTTCCTGTTGTTGACCAAATCCTGATGACCTTGATGAAGCTAAAACTAAACCTAATATTAGGAGATATTGCTCATCGCTTCAATGTGTCTACATCCATGGCAAGCATTGTGATTAGTCACTGGATTGACGTGATGGGTGAACAGTTCAAAGTCCTGATCCCCTGGGTTCCAAGAGAGACCATTCGTGCCACCATGACCTTGTCGTTTCAGAGGAACTACCCTCGAACCACCTGCATCATTGACTGTGCTGAAAGTGCCATGCAGAGAGCCACAAACCACGACTCAAGGAGTGACACTTTCAGCCAGTACAAATCACGCAATACTGTGAAATATCTCGTCGCTGTGGCCCCTAATGGGCTAATCATGTTTATATCTGATGCCTATGCTGGCAGAAGCAGCGATAAGTTTATCACCATGGACAGTGGGTTCCTAGACTATCTGAGGGCTGGTGATGAGGTCATGGTGGACCGTGGGTTCACCATTCGAGACTTGCTTGATGAGAAAAGGGTCAGTTTGAACATCCCTGCATTCACCTACAGACGCAATCAGTTGACCAACGAGGAGACGACACGCACCAGGCGAGTAGCCAATGTCCGCATACATGTGGAAAGAGCAATCCAGAGACTGAAGGTCTTTAAGATTTTATCCCAGACCGTTCCCATCAGCATAGCACCGAAACTTGACAACATCTTAACCATCTGTGCTGGCCTAGTTAACCTGAAGAGTCCACTGATCAGAGTGCCATGTGAGGTTTAAAATATTGCCTTGTGTCCCTGTCTACCAACACCCAGCCATGTTGCTCATTAAATACAGATAAACACAACAAATACTGCATGCATTGTATTTTTTTATATTATATATGAATATTTTCATAGTTATGTAATTGTGAGGGCTGCTTTTGTATTTGACTTTTTAATACCTGTTAGGATTAAACACAATCTTTCTTGTTGAAGCCATTTGTTTACTCAAAACAATTAATTCATCCAGTGTTATTTATGTACAGTATGAGCTTACTATGAATGATGAACTGTGTTAAAAGAAATTGTAGCACTCTAAGGAACATAAGGCCTATAATTCATGATCGTAGTTCAGTGCAATAATTAAATGAAATTTAATATATATATATATATATATATATATATATATATATATATATATATATATATATATATATATATATAAAAAATAAAACTTTATTTACACTCAAACAGTACTGGCAAACATCTGTTGGCTCCTGTGGGCATGACCTAAATGAGGCAGTTTATTTTGGTTTTAAAATGCTGAGATATTTACTGCAGAACTGTAACCTTCCCTCAACAAAATCATCAACAATTTTCGGGAGCATGTGGGCAAAGTAGAATGTGCGCAGCCTTATGATATTCCCCAGGACAAAGCCTTGATCGTAGGGTACTTCAATTTCTAGGTGCTCAGTTTTGTTCCAGATCACCAACTTGGAGTGCTGAAGCCCTGTGCAGTGCATTCCAATTTGTACCTGCATATAGTAGCCTTTTGGACCATTGCAGGCAATATGGTAATCTACTCTATCTATGTTTGCCACAGTTGTGATTTCACAGTTCTTTGTTGCCAAAAATTCTGCAAGTGACTTGTTTCCCATCACAGGTAATTTGATCTCCAACAGAATGTCTTTGTTTATCACTCCATCGGGAGATGCTGCAAGCCACGGTTCCTTTTCGCACACCATTAAGCCTTTGGTTTCAATGCTGTTGCCCAGAGTTTCCAAATAGTCCCTCGCAGGTTCCTCCCCCTCCGCTCCTTGACGGGGTGTGGCATTGCCACGGAAGGATGGGTGTAAGTGATCTGACAAAAACTTGTCAGGCGCTGTGGTTGAGCGAGTGGGCACCTTTCTAGCCGTGCTCGCTGTGATGCGCACTCTCGGTGCATCATGCCAGACCTGTTCTTTGCTCTGTGCTTTTGTAACCTTCTCAATCTCCTCAAGCTGGGCTGTGGACATGTTAATGTATTCATCATAGAAGGTTCTGCATTTTACACAAGCCAGTGGTGTGTGGTGCTCATCATGGGTTAGGAGATGGAGGCCTGGACATGGTGTTGGTTCGATGATGGAGGAGGTATTAGCATTAAAGCAGAGCTGCAGGAGGCCATTCCCAGGGCAATTGAAAAGTTTTGCCATTGGTGAGGCAAGTGCGTTCCTCCTCCACTCTTCATGAGTCCTAAAGAGTGTCACCACCTGTGCCGGTTCTGGAGTGGTAGAGGATGGCTGTGAAGTTGGTGGCGGCTGGTAGAGATCCTTCCTGTTGTGTCGTTTGAAGTGCACATACTTCATCTTCCTCTGACCAGCATTTCTTTTAGACCCAGCATTCCACTGGTTCTGTCCGTCTGTGCAGGCACGCCCGGTTTTCCCCTGTCTCACAGCATTTTCCACCTAGAGAGATATAGTCAGAGATATAGTCATTTTGACTTGCAAGGCCCCGGGGCCAATTATCTCAAAGGGCCCCCGTCCCACATTTTTTTCCCTGTTATTTTAGCTGCGTGTTCACAGTAGCTAATCCCCTGCGCTAAAAATACAGGCCTATAGTGTACAGGGTTTACAGAATCGGGGCATAGGATTATAATAATAATCAACAATGCACTACATTGAGGTGTATGAAACACGTATTTAATGAATTAACTTCAGATATACACTAATCAATATACACAATTAATTAAAATACATTTACAATGAAAATACAATTAAAATACATACAATTAAAAACACATTTAATGCATCACATGAATCAAATTATTTGTCACAATAAAAAAATAACATGCCTGTAAAGTTTAAACATTAGATCATCAAGCAAGAAAATGCAATTTAATGGATAATTCCGGTATTTTCCTCTCTCTCTCTCACACACACACAGTTCGATCGCGCCCGCACCTGCCTATCTCTCTCTCTCTCACACACACACACACACATACACATACATACAGTTCGATCGCGCCTGCGCCTCTCTGCCTCTCTCTCTCTCTCTCTCTCTCTCTCTCTCTCTCTCTCTCTCTCTCTCTCTCTCTCTCTCTCTCTCTCTCACACACTCACACACACACACACACACACACACACAGTTCAATCGCGCCCGCGCCTCACTCTCTCTCTCTCTCTCTCTCTCTCTCTCTCTCTCTGAGACTGCGTTGTCATGGCACACACACTCTAACCAAGTAGCCTATGATCTAGTTCGGATACCAACAATAAAAAAGACATTGGCCTAGGCTACAATGGTCAAATAATCTAGTTACCTTCCACAGGATCGCAGCTGAGTGGGAACAAGATCTCCCTGGTCCAGCAACACACGTACATCCCGCAGTTTTGACTTCGCCAGCTTCTTCAGTTACCAGCACCCAAGCATTATGCCACGCATTGTTCAAACGCTGGCTAGGCTCTACATTTGCTTTTAAATAAACAAAACGATCATGTTTGTATGACATAACACAACCGATTTTGTTGCTGTGCAGATATTGGTATGCCTCGGAGGCTTTCAGATTGTCCATTGCTTTTCCATCTATTGCCATGGATTGCATGAAGTAGGAGCAAATCTGGCTGTACGTTATCCTGGGCCACGTCGTCATGTTATCCTCCCAGTTCTGTACTGAATTCGGGTGGGGGATAGTAACGCAATCTCCAGTCAAAGTAGTGGAACCGTGTTCCCAAGCTAGCATTTTAATAGCTGTGTTTACACTGGCAGACGCTGTGCAAACCACTTCCGGCGGAAATGAATTGCATTTGAGCAGAGTAATGGCGGCGCCCATGATTTGGCGCGTAAACTTGTGTATAGCTTTGGATTAATTTAATGTCATTGCTGAACATCATTACTATCTTTCCACATATACATATTTATATGTGTTATATTTATATACAACATTTACATATAATCTTTTTTTATTATTTTACAAATGAAATAGACCATGCATGCACAGTGTTAGTATTTTGCAGGTTGAACACTATATAAAACAATGGATGCAGGATATTTTTAATGCAATGGAGCCAATGTTGGTATGCTAGATTTTCATATCTGGAATATCATACCATATCACGTAAGTTTTTTTTTTTTTTTTTTCTGTGTCATCAGGTGGAGTCAGTTAAAAAAAAGGCCAATAACGTTTAACGACAGCACTTTAGCATAGCAGGATTTTTAATGAGTCTTTTGCGTGCGGATATTTCTCGATTTGTCATGGCACTTCCAAGATTTTCAGACTGTGTTATAATCTTTCATATCTTTAAAATCAATGGTGCATAAACTAGCCATTTACTACTGGTCCTCATTAAACCTTTCTATGGCTTCAGCTACTGTTTCAGTGAAGCATTTACACTAAAAATCAAGTTCTAAAGACTTGGAGAGTCAGTTTTTGCAGTATACTCTCCAATCTCGATCACATTGGTTATGTCTGAATTCTTGCAGGATACTGATATATTATTACCATCAGATGTGAGGTGACAAAGGCAAATATTCATTCATTAAAAACCTAAAGGTGTCTGAGAGGTTAACAGATGTGTTTTAACAATAGCAACAACGGCAGCACAGAACACCCAAGTGACAAATAGCCACTCTGTTTGTTGAGTCTGTATCTACGTGTGTCCCCTAGGTGACAGCTTTATGTGTCTGGGTGATCTGCTCCGCTTTGGAGAATGTGAATCTGTTATTTTTATTCAAGACAAAAGCAAGCCATGGTTACTATTTACATGGAAAGCAGTAATGGTAATGCTAGAGACAAAGGGTTCTTTGTTTGAGCCAGTAAATCACTGCATTGCTTTTAATGTTATGAATATTTATGGGTTTTTTGTTTGTTTGTTTGTTTATTATATTTTCACCAATTAATATGCTAGTGGTGAACATGATTTCACCAAGTACATCATTTTTCTGGATCAAGATCTTTATTGATCCATGAACAACATTTCAATAAACCAATCAGATTTGAGGGACAACTTTATAGTTTATGTCAAGTTTAGGCTTACAACCAGGGTTAGGTGCTTCTACATCAGTGTTATTATCATGTCATTTTCCTCAGATTTTAGGAATTATTTATGGATAGGGTTAGGGATACATTTTCTGTCTACATTTTCAGACAGAAATGTTTACTTTGCCGAGTAACATGTTACTCGGAGATGACCATATGTTAGTGTTCTTTTTTGTGCTAGTAGAATGTGCAGTTTATTCTCTCTTTCTCAGTTCAGATGCAAGATAATTAAGGACACAGTAATGTTACCTGTGACACCCGTTAACGGACAATGTCAATTTTCTTTGATGATCACCTTTACCTCAGAGCCCACAGAAAGCATCTCACACCAAATAATAGTTATTTAATGGCACCAGTGACTGTATTGACTGCTGTTATTAGAGTTGGCACATTCTCTGAAAATGAAATGTGACATTGTCACATCAAGCTGTGAAACCTGATCACCAATTACCCTTAGATAGTCAGTGATGTCACTAACGATCTGCATGTATGTACTTAAATACATCTTGTACATTATTGGTTGTTTTATTGTTCATTTTTGTTCCGTTAAATTGTTCCCTAATGTAATAAAAAAAGATTGATTTTCCACTTTATTCATATAGCTGTATTTTTTTAGATTAGTTCATGTTGCAGGTTGCAACAAAACACTTGTTGAAATTTTCAATATGTGTCATGCTGCAGATCTTTGTTGTACCTGCTGTTCCATTATTAAATGACAATAAATCTCTGCTCAAGTGGAGCAGAAGTAGTCAATATCACCTTGTGCACCATATAGAGTTTAAGCTCAGATTTGCTGGTAGCCATCAGCAGATGTACTGGTCCTCCAAGGACTAGCTCATCATCCACAGCTCAGGCACTGAGGCAGAGAGACAACAAGATTCCGGATTGCTTTCAAAAGAGCTGTTGTCTCATTATAAGTTGAGAATCAGGCTTCTGAAAGGAGTGGGCTAATTGTAGAGTACACTGACCAAATGTTAGGACTTGCTAATTTAGTGTTCTGTTCAAACATTTTAAAAATGTTTTTTGCTATGTTGGACATAATTATGAACTTTCACTTCACTTCATTTTGTTTTGTTGTTATTGTAAACTATACACTATAACACTTTAATATATAGAAATGAGTTTTTATCCTGCATTTTTTTTACCCACAAATATAAAAGTTAATAATCTTCTACCAAAGTGCTTTTCTCATATTTTAGCATTATATAAAACATATTAGTCACAATAAAAGTCATGCATGTATATATTTTTTTCAAATAGGCCCTAACTAAATGTTGCTTGTGCCAGAGGAGGTAACAATAACAACAGCTCACCACTCACCCACTTATAATTGCAATCAGTTTCAGGTGGCACATCGATACAGCATAGGTCAGTATCAATTTATTATACATTTGCATATAAAAAAAATATGCTTAAAAGTGTTTTGTTTATAGTATTATTTTTTTAGATAGTCTTTTACCCCCACAAATAAATTAAATTTTAATATTTACATTTAATATTTTAACATATAAAATGTATTTAAAGTACATAATTCATAGACTGCACAATAACAATAGCATTGTCCAAACTAGCCAAATATATTTATATGAACAAATATTTCCATATTGAAGAGTTTTTTTTTGGTTTTGTTTGTGTGCATCAAAGGATGAATTAATGATGTGGATACTGATATTTACTGTCAGTTATACATTTAGTAATGTTTTCTGGTGATGTTTAGAGTTGTCTGTCTCTAGTCTATATAAAACTGATGAACAGAACATCTTTGCAAGATATTTTCTTCTTCAAAGATTAAAAAACTAGCGTGGAAAGGAATGACCACAAAATTAAATATGAATGTGTTAATGCTAATCTGTAACTTTTGTGTTCTATGTCAGTAACTGAGAGTTAACTTTAAACGAGACTCAAAAAATCACAGCGAGGAAAAAAAAACTTTTGGTGCACTGTTCACACCATTTCTTCAGTGCTTGACATGATTAAGAATTCACATTAATATGACATAGTCTGGACTGGTTAAGATGTCCTCAATCAAAAGAGTTGATTTAATTAGCATGTGGCTTTATCTGGGGTTAAACAGCAATGCATTATATGCATATTCAATTAGACAGATAAAAGTCAAAACCACACTATGGGGTTGCTGGTTGTAACTGTGCCGCAGGGCTCTGCTGGTCCTGCTTGCACGTCAGGGATGATTCCCAGCATTGAACATCATGGTGAATTTTTGTCTCTGAAATCTCAAGACATCTCCTCCAGGACATAATATAATAGGCCATATTCGTTTAGCTAATCAGAGCATGCACGGACATTTGCTTGGAAAGGCAAATGGTGCTATTCAACTAAGACTTGCATCCAGCATGAAATAAATCAAGGATTAATTTTTCCTCTTTTTGGCTTATTGCACTGCTGGCTCATGAGACACACAGGCTCTTTTTTTTTTTTTACTTTGATAAACTGCTGATAATGGCAGTTTTACGGTCAATTAAATTTTCAACAAACACAGTTGCCTGAAGTAATGTTTAAGGTGACTAAAATGCAGACACAGTACATACATCTTTTTTTGCTTACTCAAATAAAAGAAATTAGTTTGGATGTTGAGCATTAATTTTTCATTACTGATGCAGATAATTCCACAAGATAGTATTAGACAGTATGTACAGTTTTCTTTGCCCTTATTGTCCGAAAGTGAAAACAATCTCTGTATTGACATTGATCAAATGAGGTCTGGAACCGCCTCAGGACCCTCGGTTCTCCGCCTAATTCTATGTAGATCACATTAGCACTGACATCCCTCCTATATCATGCCAGCTTGAAGGAGAACAGATTGATCCTCAAAGATTGAACCACACCAAAATTAACTCTTCTTTGGCGCATTTGCAGTATAAGATGGATTTATACTAAAGTATTTTAGGTATGGGCATTTTGGCTTTCCTGGAAACTTGGCTGCCTATACAATAAAAAGGCTAAAACATGTTTTAAATTGGTAGTGCTGACTTGAGAAAACAGAGAAAAAAGGCTGTTGTCTTCTCTTTTGCCAAATAAGCAGGAAAACTTCAACACCCATAATGCACTGGGCATACAAGTCAAGTCCTGCATTGCTTTAGTAGGAAATACTTCTTAGCAAACTTTTTATTATAATGGTGTCGACTTGTATTGTTTCCATGTGCAATAATCCAGAGTAAACGTTTAGGAGGAGTGAGTTACTTTCGTTTTCCTGTGAAAGATCCAGCGCAGTGTAGGCAGTGGCTAAAGGCTGCAAAGAACCTTGAATAAGGAAAGAAGGCCACAATTGGAAACTGGATGACCATGACTACAGTGTTTTAGGCCAAATGGAAGGTGAAAAACTGAAATAAACTTCCCTTTTGTCCTACCCAACCCCCCAAAGCAAAATGCCATTGCAAACAGGCAAGAAAGCTGTTGTCATAGTGCTTCATTTTTACCATAATGCTGTTTAAAGATTATTTAAAATTATTTCAGTAATAAACCTACTCGTACAATAACTGTTTTGTGAACAACTCTCTGCCGATCCAACTAATGAGAACAAACAATGAGCTGAAACTAAAATAAATAAATAAGTAAAAACGATAGAGAAAAAGAACATGAGGGAAAGATGTTAATCTATGCATCAGTTACATTTTACAAATCTTGTCATGTGTTTAAATATGTTTCATAAGAAATGTTAGGTAATGCAGGGTGCAAAAATTAGATGGCAAAGTTTTACAGTTGAGACACACACAAGATATATAATGTATTTTTTTAAAAACTTTATTTTCTATAAAATGTATATTTATTTGCAACAGTTATGTTAACAGCAATAATGCGATATTTCTAATAATAACAGCTATTCAGCTGATTGACACCGTGTTGTGTTGTCATGGGAACATCCCAGGTGAAAATAATGAGGAAATTGTTGTCTTTCGTTGCTCCCTTTATCAAGTGCGTTCCAAACGGCTATACATAATGGCACACAAGTGCCCTGCTCACTCCAAAGTCCCCACTTCAAGGGCTCTGCCATCTGCCCTTCGAAGGGAGTAGGGCATAGGGATGCTCACGAGCAATAAGCATGTCCCGGCCGGGTTCGTCACTTATTGGGGTCACCTGGAAACATTTCCATTGTTGTCTGTTCTATTTGCAGCACGTTTCTGTATTTGGTTGTGCTGTGAACTTTTGCAGCGCGTTTCTGTACTTGGTTGTGAGTATTTGGAGCACACATGTTTTGCGAAACTGATGAAGATGTTTTCTTAATTTGCGGTTGTTTTTCTATTTGCATGTGTTTTCTTCAGTTGCAGCACGTTGAGCTCTCTCGGCTACCGTAGAAACGACTTTTTCTGACAAATAAATGTAAATTTCTCAGTCCAGGTAACACAGAAAACAAGTAAACATTGAACATTTGCATATACTACCAACATTGTAACAATACAAAGCGGGTTAAAAACCGGCAAAGTTACACTTTAAGGGATGCTATTCAACAATATGGCCTAAAATGAAATAAATAAACAAAATGTGCTTTTATGAGAGCAGAGCATCAGATATTATGAGATTTTCCACTTCATTGTGAGGTTTTCTGGATGGGGACCTCAAAACACTTCTATCTATCTTTTCTTACAAAGTGTTACCACACATAATTTCACAACAATGCCAAGACAAACATGGAGTTTGACAAGCAAGAAAGACTGGCTCTACCTGCTTTGTGTGATATATTTCACACTGAAAAGCGTAACAGGAAGAGAAAGGTGAGATACACAGCTTCAATGAGAAGGCTGCAGTGTCATGAGCAGCATGGGTTATGTTTTCTGAGTACACATTTATATTTATAAATAAAGTGCTTTTGACCATAATTATTATTATGTACATGGTGACACTTTACACTGTCCATGTTACACATATGACATGCACATATAATTTAATGCAATAATAACAGTTCTAGAAGAATATCTATTTTAAAAAATCTAGTACCTAATATTTAGTATGTAGTAATTTGTTCATATTACGACAATTAGACTGTAACATGAACATTGTAATAGGCTATACAAAGGCCAGTGTTGTAAACTAAAACGTTTACAATTATATAGATAGATAGATAGATAGATAGATAGATAGATAGATAGATAGATAGATAGATAGATAGATAGATAGATAGATAGATCTGCATTTTGCCTCGGCAACTAGCAACAACAAAAACATATATATAAATTAAAGCTAAATATAATTGTTTTTAAAAAGCTAATTCAAAATGACTAAAAATAAATTTTAAATAAACTGAAATATAAGAATAAAAGCTTATTGAAAATATTAATAAATACTCTAATAATATATTTTCCTGTAAATAATATTAAAGTAACACTGAAAAGTATGTCAATCAGTTACAATATTTAATCACAGGTAATGTCATCACATTTGATTCTTTTGTATAAGGAAAGAAAACCCTCTCTACTATTTTAGCTATAGATGGAATGTCCATAAAAATAACCTTCTGCCATTTTACAATTACTCAAATGCACATTATAATATAATACAATTATAACATTTTGCTCAGTTTGTAAAGTATCAGCATATTTCATAGTGATATTCAATCTCCTCTTGAGAATATTTACCAGCTATGCTGAACAATGAAATGACAACCCTTAGTGTGCTCCATCCCATCAGTATAGAAAATAATGTATGCACTGCAATGAAAAATAATTCAGAAAGACAGTTTAATAGCAATAACAAATCCATCAAGTGGAGGCCGGACTGTGCAATGTAAAAAAAAAAAACATTTGTTTATGACTGACTGCTATTGATAGCCATTGATTAAATGCTCTGATGTGACATAAACTACTTTACATCTATTATGAAAAACTCACTGCACAAGTTTAGGAGATTGCACAGCAATATGACAACGAGTGTCAGCAAAAGCTCTCAAAAAAGAGCTAAGTGTGCTGTTGGCCAGTGTCATGTCAAAACTGTATGTTCAATTTGCTTAAAAACAGCAATAATAAGGCAGACAATGTGAGGGTCATGTGTCAAATGGTTTGAATGAATATGCTGGGCATGACTGAGTCAGGTGCAGAATATAAATGCTGTTACTGTTTATATAGGCCTCGGCAGGTGAATGAACAGGTAAAACCTCAGCTTGACCTGAAACAACAAAAGAGACATTGCATTGCCCTCAGGCTAGTATATACGTGGATAATTAAAATTCACTCAATACAGAAGTTTGGCTTAAAGTCTCAACAAGACTGCCAACCTCTAGATCATCAGTTTAGCATTTAACTTGACATGTTGTACAGCGATACTGCATCGCAAAATAGTTTAAACAAAGCACATTAAGATGATGTGACTTTCCTCACAGTGATTTAATGCTTTGAAGCCACTCGAAAGTGCACTGAATAATTACACTGTCAAGTACCGTTTTCACTCTTTTGCCATCTCTGTGACATTTCCGTGATAGACTCATGAGAAAATTACCATTAAGACTATCAGGAAATGTGTGTTGCATGTTATTAATTAGTATCATTGTTAGAAGGTTAACGTTATTGTTGAATACTATATGTCTCGTTCATTGCATCAAAACGAGCGGATAATGCGTTTGTGCATCTGTCTGCTTGTGTTGACTATCACTTCAACTCAACACATTTCATCTCTTTCCTGCTAAAGAATTGTGTCTTTTGTTCTTCCAGCAAGCTAGGTAACAATGGAGCCGAAGATGAGTGAAGGAAAGGTGAATGATTCTTCTACTTGCATCTCTGAGAACAAGAAGAAACATATCAGTGTGAGGTTGGGTTTGAGTACAGTCACATGGCTGACTTGTTTTGTTTGACAGTCTAATTTCTCCTCAGTCTACAGAACTATACACGTCTTGTCGGGAACCAGCAGGAATAAAAGGTAGATTGAATTCTGGTGTTAAACTGCACCTCTCAAAAAGAAAAAAAATCTCTTTTTTTTTACACCCTCCATTGTTAAGCAATCGCTGTCTAACAATCACCTGTTGTCTGTAGGCTTTACCTCTGCAGAGTCTTTCAAAGTCTCCGTAATCTGTTTTTAATTGCAGAGGTGGGTGCCGTTATCCTCTTTGTAGTTCTTCTTAGCTTAATACGGCTCAGTCTTTATGTGAATCAAATGATGCTAAAGGCATCAGAGTCTTTCAGTAAGAGGATATTACTGCGTACATGATAACAAGATTGAGTCATGTTTACTATAATCTACTTGCAAGTACAGTTATCTGGAGTGTCATCAACAAATATGATCTGAGCTGCAGCTGCTGATTCCTTCAAATGACAAAAAAAAAAAAAAAAATCAATTATAGTTACCCATATGGCTCCACTGCTTCTCCATGCACAAAGAGCTTAATTGCATGTGGATTTGTTAATAAACAAATACACAAGGCCCCTCTGGGTGAAGACCCCTGTTTTATCAGCTTACAGCAGCGCATCCTTGACTAAACACTGGAGGAGCTAAAATCAAACACTTCACAAACATTTCAATATCCTATACAAGAGAGAACATACCTGTGTTTCACACAAACACATTAAAGACTGTTTTGACTCCTAATACGCTAAGTATTTCAATCCTGGGAATCAAACCCATGATCTTGCCGCTGTTAGTGTCATTTTTGGTAACACTTTATTTCTACATTCTACTAACTATAAATAACTTGTCAACCATCAGTTATTAGAGTATTGGTAGACTACCTGTAGGGTTAGTTCACCAAAAAATAAAAATTCTGTCTGTAATTATTCACCCTCATGTTGTTCCAACCCCTTAAGGCTTTCATTCATCTTCGGAACACAAATTAAGATATTTTTGATGAAATCTGAGAGCAACCTTAAGTTTATCAAACGACGAAAATAATTGTTGTGCGCAAAAAAATAGTGTGCAGAACAACATGCCTTTAACTGTAGACCCCTCCACTACCTTGTAGTCTCGCAGATTCAGTGCCTTTCGTGTTTTTTTCTATATGTGTTCATTTTGTTAGCTATTTTTATTTATTTAGTCTTAGTCCTGTGTCACATGTACTTTTTAGTTGTTATCATATTTTCGTTAACCATGTCCTGTATTTGTTTAGTCTAGTTTGCGTCAATTAACACATTTCTGTCCTGCTGTATAATGGTTAAATTGATAATCCCAATTATGCTCAAAATTATAATCCAAACGATAATTGTAATTTGAGAAATGTATTTCATCAGACATATTGCACTTATAAAGCTTGATATAAGCACAAATCAAGAGAATGTCAACCCATACACATGGTTTATTTTACCTCATCTAGTTTCCTGATTTGTTATAGGCTATTTATCATATAGATATTATTATAGCCTAACTGGTAAAACAAGAAACTTCTCTCAAAAATTAAAGCAGTGAAATAGTAATCCAATAAATCCAAATTACTTTAATGTTTATCTATTAAAACAACAGCAAAAAAGACTTATTGTCACACAGAACTGCACAAGTGCAGTTATTCAGCAACCACAATCAATAGGCTTTAGTCAAGTTTTTTTTTTTTTTTTTTTGCAGTTCATCACTGAGAATGTCTGTTCGCAGATTTAGTCGCAGCAAACAGCGCAAGCCGCTCTGTCAGATCACAGACCGAGTGAATGACACTTTCATTTAAGCAGAAAATCTCAATGGAGAATGGAGATCGCTAAACTGCAGGTTACTTGTTAGTTGTTTTGTTCAGATCATCCGCTCTTCTTCAGCAGTGTAGCGAGAGCGCGTACGCATGGTTGGTAGATTTCAAAGATTAAGTAAAACACCAGAAAACGTGTTCTTTTAACAGAAAAGCTCTGATTGGGGGATTTAAATGCCTTTTTAAAAACGTTAAAAGAGGGCAGTCATGCTTTTGCTCCGGGACATATTTTTCATATCGCATCCACATCGCAGCCTTTTGCAATTAGCTAATCGCAACGTTTCAAATTGCGATTGCGATTCGTTTTTGAATAATCGTTCAGCCCTAACGTGGACCCTTGTGAACGCGTAAAAAAAAAAAAAAAAAAAAAAAAAGTAGGCCTATGCTTTACACTTATGTATGAACCTTACATGTTTTTGAAATGTCTGCAAATCAGATCCAGAAATATTCCATCTTATTTGTGAACAAAGCCACGAGGTTAACGGTTTGAGTATGCGTGAAGTTAGGACGTTCTTCTGACATAAATTGTTTTTTTCTACACAGGACATGAGCACATCATGTTGAAACTTCATCGCTCTTCTTTATTTTAATAAAGATAAAGATCAAGGCTAGAAGTGTCTGCTGTTGCATTTCATGTAGGCCTAACAATGTGCCTTCAGTTTAAAGATGCCCTTTATTCTGTGCTGCTGAGCAATTGTTTACTATTTTATTCATCAACTTCACAAAAAAGGTATCCAATTCTATTTCTGTCAAATGACATCACAGTTTGAAAGCATAGATGTGGTAGGCCTACATTTAGTGGGACAGGAAATGTTACTGCAATTGAAAGTTTCATGTGTGAACGTGGCTAGCATCTACACACTACACCAATCAGAGTGAACTTTATGCCAGGTAGCACTTTTTTCAATCCATGTTCACACCGAGGGAAATCTGATTTAGTCTGCGAGCGGGAATGATCCTATATTTGAGCTTGCCTTCCAACACGGAGAAGAGATGTCTGATAGGTTTTCACTTCAAGGATACTTCCACTTCTTCAGGCCCAGGAATCTTGTTATTTCCAAAGCCCTCATGCTGCCCTAATTGGCCCCAGTCATTGTCTTGTTAGATAGACATGGTCCAGCCTGATATTTTGGCTCTTCTGAGGGCCACTCATTTTTGCAATACCTCCTTGTTCTTCACAAGATGTCCACTTTGCAGGGAAAGGTTCATGATACTCTTGAGTGTCATTGACAGAAACCCTTGTCCGTGGTATCAAGGAATCCTTTGAGTGTATCCGAGGATCAAAGAACAAGGAATTTCAGACGGATTATGGAATCAGGACTTACAACAATACATTTGAATATATTCTTGTTTTGTTTTTTTAATCAACACTCCTGTACATTGAATTAAATCATACAAAATTAAGCCAGAACCTGGTGGCACTGCTCTCAAATGACATCTCTTTCCACTGTAGAGACATTATGCAGCTAGTCACTAATAATAGAAACCACACCTTCATCTTATCTCTTGCAATATCCTGTTGAGCAAATATGATTGCATAATTGCCATTCTAAAATGCAATATCTGGAGGTTATTGAAATGAGCAACTTGGCTAACATTTAATTGGTTTTACTTAGTTATCCAAATCTGATACTTAGCATGTCTTTATAGACTGTGTGTGTGTGTGTGCGTGTGTGCAAGCAAAGACATAAACTTCTGAAAACAAGGATTTTAGAGCAGTTAAAGGACCACAGGATTGAAAAGGGAACTATCACCGTGGAAAAGGGAAACATTAGCAGCTTTTTCTGCATGTTACGGAACTATGGCATTATTTCTGTATTCTGTGCTTAAGGGTCGATATCACTTTCAGCTGTGCTTTGTTCTCCTACATGTAACCCATGTTGTTTTTGTATTGTTGTGTTGCCATGGTGTTGCAGCATATATGCTTGTATGCCTTTTTTCTTTGGTGTGTTTGTACTAATGTTAGTGGCCTAAAAAATGTATTAGCACAAATCCAAATTGATTAGCTGACAGAAAAAGTATAGTAAGTAAATAAATCAGCTAATCTGAACTTAAATTACATTTGTATATATTTGTATATTTATAAATATATTTCATATATAATATTATATATTTCAACTGTATATTTAATTGATCTACTCTCCTAAAAGTAATTCAGGGGACCCTTTAGCACAATTTAAATAAATGCATGATTGAAAGTTAAAAATCCTAATTTATTGTTCAACTTTTTAAGTTGCAAAAATTATTTTGTTGAATTATGTTAACATAATAATGTTGATCATAACATCAACTTAATATTGTGTGTAATTGTAGTAACTTTAATTATTTAATAACTTTATTAATTAATAACTTTACGGTCTGGAGTTCTAGTTCCCAGCATGCTTTGCATAGGACTGGATAATGAGAATAAATGTTATTTTAATTCTATATATTTTTAATTGTTTAATTGTTTGTTTGTGAAATAAAAACGTTTGTAATTAATGCTGTTATGTTTGACATTTAAAAGAGTTTCTGTAATGTTGAAGTTTTTGTGGTTACCATTGTGCTGAAGAGTAGATACATGAAAATGAAACACTGCTAATGCAAGTGACATTAATTCTTACTTGTTCAATAAAAATCCATGTCTTATAAGTTACATTAAACATGTGCTGTGACAGCTGTAGATGAATTGGTTCCTGTCACAAGGAAAAAGATGATAAAGACAGATGACAAGCTTATAAAACATAGAAGAAGGTAGCAAATGTAACAGCGTGTGTAACACACACACACAAACACACAAGCTTGTTGGTCGAACATTATTTCACTCAAAATTGTCATAAAAAAGGTAACACTTTATTTTGATGGTCCCTTTTGAATATTCTGTTGACTAACTTTACATCTACTTCTCAACTAACTCTCATTAGAGTATTAGTAGACTGTCTGCTTAATATCTGATAACTCTTTATTGTGATGCTCCCCAACAGACATTCTACTGACTATAAGTAACTTTGCAACTATATGTCAACTCATTCTAACCTTAACCCTACCAGTCTACTAATCCTCTACTAACACTAATGAGACTTAGAAGACATGTAGGAGCAACGTTACTTACAGTCAACAGAATTTGTTAAAGGAGCCATCCAAATAAAGTGAAACCAAAAAGGGATGCAAACTGTTGCGTTATTTTTGTTTTGTTGAGCCAACACAATAGAATAGAAATTGAATAAATATATATATTTTTTCATTTGATAAATATTGTGCATTTAAATAATGTTAATGAATTGAACCCTATAGTACAGTCTTACTGTTTCTCTTCTCTCTCTGGTATCTTACTGTAAATGCATCCTATCTTTTGCCAGCCCTCTGCTGCTGTGTGACCAAGGTAAGAGTTCATAGGCAATATTATGCTTTCAATATGCAAAAATGGATATTTGATGAGAGCCTCCTCTTTCTCAGGCTCAGACATTTTTCTTGACTGCTCTTTCCTTTACGGGGCATGGAACACCTGTAATAACCTGCTAAGCCCTGGAAAGCATGTACCTACCTATTTGTATTGGGTTTGGAAAAGAACTTGATCGCTTCCACCTTCTTCCTGCAGCTTCATTATACTACATCTGATCTGAAAGCCAGGTTAACATGTTCCCTATAACCTCAGACGTCGCTTCTTCAAGCAATTATTTGTGCATGCTCTGAACTCTTATCAGATGCTCTCATAATGGACATTTACAGCTTCTTGCTAGGCTGTTGCAAAGTCATGATAGACTATTACATTCATCAACAGAACCAGTGGTTAGGGGTCTCCAAACTGATCTCTGATCATCTCTCATGAGTTTTCCTCTGATTGTTCCTCAATGTCAACCATGCCTAGGCACTCAGCTGAGAAGTCTTGCAAGGTGAGAGCGAAATGTCTTGAAAACATTTTGACAATGCTTGCACCGTCAAGCTAGTGGCCTCAAATGGTCATAGATTACACCTCTTCGCCTGCAATAAATAGTCCCTGCCAAGATGTAAGAAATGTGTTGTTACTGTATTAGGGAGCTAGTTTTAACATTATACTAAGAGAGCATATATATTTGTGTTGGTTCATTATTAGCTATATGTGTTGGGCTTTGAACAGCTATTTCTCATGGTTTGTGCCAATTCAGCTAGTTGTAAAGCAACTAAAATTCACAGCTTCAAAGAAGGAAAACAATATAAATCTGTACGGGTCAGCCATCAACCATCATGGACATGGTGCTCTGGGGTTTTCAAACTGGTCCAGGCCCGAGACTGTAGCAGATTAGAGGGAAAAACTGTAACATGCACATGAGATATTTACAAAAAATGTTTTAAAAAAATTAAGCTGGTTTCTAAAGACTGGTCAGAAATTGCAAGTGAGATTATCTGCAATTATTTCATTCATAGCAAAAGTTTTTAACAGTTAGAAAGAAAACAAATCTGCATATTTTGTGAGGAAAACAAATCTAAGTGTTAATACACTGTTAATAAGATAATATTCCAGATAATATTTTAACACTTTTGTATAATGACAATGTAAATGTATTTTAGAAAGGTCATCATATTTAGGGATTCTTAGCATCCAAAAAATGTGAAACCCCTGTTGCATTTATTTATTTATGTATGTATTTATTTATTTATTTATTTGATGGATGGAGATGACTTCTTGATACTGTTTTGCAAAGTCCATCGCAGCCAATATATATTCATAACCCCTTGCGTATAGTGGCCCTATAAGATTTGCTCCAATTGATTCAAAGTTGACATAGTGGCACCGGAGGGATGGGTGAGAATGGTCCAGTATGGTTGCTGCCTTGTTTATTCCAAGAACCTTAGAAATGGCTTTGAAACCAAACTGGTTTCTCTGAACAACTTATTTTTCTCAGCTGGTTTGAAGTTTCTTTTATAGGTCCAGCTAAAATTTTGTTGATTTCTTTTTTTTTTTTTCAAGGGGATGTGATTACTTTTTAACAAGGGAAATATGGTTAAATGGTATTTTCGTTCTATAAATAAATAGAATAATTAATTAAATACTATGCTCTTTGTTTTTTAGATTACTTTTTATTTAAAGGATGTATTTAAGTATTGAAGAGGTAATCAGGGTGCAAATATTTTTGCATGCCACTGTTTGCATGATTGCCTTGTTTAGACCTGCAACTTTAAGCTCACAGTTGATCTGACGAGGCGGTTGCCGGGTTTCCAGGGTGGTCTGGGTCAATCAATCTGTGTGGGAAGGGAGAGTCTCTAACAAAGGTATCTAACCCCGCCAGAACACATCTTTATCTTCATTTGGCTCTGCATCGTTCTTGATGCCGAAATTTACTTTTAATGCACACATACATGTTAAATAAAATAAATCATGATCGCTTAATAATCCGTGCACCATTAGACCATATGAGTTAATACTGAATTAAAAGTAGAAGAAGATAGAAGATAAAGATGTGTCCTGGCAACTGGCGTGTTTATTGAACCAATCAGATAAGAGTAAAACGAGAGTCAGCGAGAAGCTCCTTTGATTGGCTACTCCTCTTTGTGCTTGCAAAACTCAATGAGTGAGAAAATCGTGCCAAAACTGTAAGCACAGCTAAAAGAAAGACCCAACTACAAATCGGGTTATTTCAGGAACTTTTTTGCCTCATGTACACTACAAGTCATTTAGACATTTGCAACTGTTTCTTTTTTTTTTTTTACACAAAGTTTGATTTTATGCGATCAATCATTTTTGCAGTTTCTGACTCTGTTATTTTGAGTTGCAAATTGTTGCACAGGCTTACAGTGCTTTTGGCCGTATTTGTGCAAAATAAACATGCCCGAAAGTGTAAGCGCGGAAAAATGGAAGTCAGAAGATTGCAGATCATATTTATTTTGCGTAAGCATGAAGCTGGAGCTTCACAATACATACATTACACTTACGAATCACAGTAAAATTGCTGCATATATTTTTTCTTACACCTTTACAAATCTTTTCTTGCACAAGCAAATTTTATTTAAGCTTGCAATCTTATGTACACTTTCACAAATCTTACCCTGCGCATGCGTTTCTTTATGGCATAATATTACCTTCATAGAATTAATTTATGCTTAACAAATGCACAGATAATCTTGGATTAATGTATGACTCACGATGAACAAACACTACAAAAGGCAATAGAACCCATTATAAGCAGCAATGCTGTCTACACTGGATGCAGCGCGATGCAACAAATCCCAACAGTAAACTTATGCCCCGTTCTATTTCTGACATACTCTAAGAACTAGCTCTACTTCTGAGACGAAGGATCGGTCACTTTGTTTGAGTCCAGTAGACAGCTGTTGCACCGTGATGCGACAATCCATCTTAATCAGATAATCTCTTTATTGGTTGTTGATGTGGCAATCATTAATGAATTACATATATGAGTCATAAATTAACTCACGATTATAGCCTACTACAGAGCTGCCGAATGCTTGAATCTGATTGGATGTCAAATGTTCTAAGGTGTGTCATTATTTTCACGGAAAGTCACAGCTAAAGTAATTCCAGGCAGGTCTTGACCACATTACATGTTCATATCACTTGCCAAATAATTTCAGTTATTCCAGGTCCTTACAGCCTACAACAGCAAAAGAACCAAAACTCAAAACTACACTGACAGCTAATAACTGCACTGTTCTTGAAGCAGATAAACGTACAGTTTCACTATTAGTAGAGATGCTGCTGCCGAACACTGTTGAGAGATGCAAAGCAAAACTCAACTGCTTTAGTCTGCTATCAATGCCTCAAGCCTTCATTACTAGCTCTAAAATGATGTTTTAATATTAGCAATGTAGGTGTGGAATGAGATGTTTAAAATAAAAACCTTACAAATGTCTTGATGCTCCGTCTTGGCAGATTTACCACCTCGTGTGTGCATTATTTTCTAATAATTCAATGGCTTGTCATCAATTAATCATTACTTATGTGTATTAGTTAAGTATTAATTAATGTACGTTTGTGCACATATATTGTGAACTGTTACCATTTTGATCTTGGCTGAATCCACTTTTGGCATTGTGTTATTTCTTCTCGTCCACAGTTTTTAGTTGTTATTTTTTACTGTTTTTTGCATTTTATTTGAGATGCCAGAGCTGCCCCAGCCTTCACACTAGATGTGTCAAATTCATCTTGTAGTAACTTCATCTTGCAGAAAACTTTTCTTATATTTCAACAAAAATTTTTTTTTTCTTCTGAAGATTGTATATTGTCTATTGTATTACTCTTAGGTCATACAGTTCAATCTTCAGTTCTCTTATGCATGCACATGGTGTTTCATAACATATTCATTTGTTTCATAGCATATTTCATTTAGATATTTTATATGAAACATGTATGCATTTTATTCCTCAAAGTTGTAGACTGAATGGTTATTGTTTGTTCGATTGTATTTGTCGACCCTGGAGTTAGAACATAGAGATAAACACTGTGTCTCCGTGGTTTCAAAAGAGGAGATGATATTCTGCTTATGTATTGATTTCAGCAATCCTTGAGACTGTATTCAGTGAAAACACGATTTGAAAACCTTTGTCACGATGTGTGTCACGTTGACTGGCGTACTCAAAATAACTGATATTTTATACTTTTCTTATTGCAGAAATAAACCATCTATAGATGCATATTCTTTTATTGTCTTCGTTTTAAGCTTTTGTTATATAACAAAACACTTTGATATGCTTTAGCACACACTTGGAGCAGAATAAAAATGGTTTAACTTCCTGTAATGGTTTATAGGACAGTTATTTCTTGTTTTTCTACCATCTTCTTTTGTTATTTTGGAGAACAAAATGACAGTCAGAGTCTCATCTTTGTTGATAAGACTCATCTTTGATGATGCTGAGAGTTATATTTGTTATACTGCATCCCAAGTGGATTGTTAAAAAAATAGGACACATGAACAACACACTACAGTATATTGACTTTTAGTCCATTATAATGCTCAAACTTGTCAGAAAGTGAACACTTTGCCAAAGTTACATGATGTTGTTTCTAACAGCTAAGTCATTCCTGACTGGCTCCTGTTGTATGTATGTGGTTATCATGTATTGACCTGGAAAAACATTGTGATTGCTTGGAAATACAGGCACAATCAGTGAGAACACTTTTTTAAACAGTATGGACTTACATATAATGCAACTTTTTTTTGATCGGCCATGCTTTCCCATCATCCATTGCTGTGTGTGCCAATCATTTAGTTATGATAATTTGGAGGACACATTTGAAAGAACACACAGCATGTCGTGTAAATGTGTTAACGATAGCAGTAATTTGCCTTTATAATTTAAATGCATCGACAAACAAAGAGATTTTTTTTAATCTTCTGGTAAAAGTAGTGTATTTCAGAAAAGGGTTATTTATCATAAAAAGGAATATTTGTCCATGGATTGTAATGCCCCTTGTACAATATCTGGCACGCGCACAGTTTTTGTGGTGCACTTAGTAGGAGGTGGTGAACGTTGTTGTGCACTACTTGTTTTTTACGCATTTTGACGCATAACACATCATAGGGCGAGTGCGCTTTGGCAGTTTGCCTTGCCCCAAGAGCTACATTAGGATAGTAATAGCTGGAAGTTGACCAACGCTTGTTTTTAAATGTGCATATTTATTATTTTACCCAGTAGCCTGTGGGTTAGCTGTGGCAATACTTGTTTACTGCCAGACGTTTTGTAGCTGACATGATACAAAAAAAATAGCTCTATTATACTGTACAATCTACGATTTACAAAATTGCTGAATACGTACACTTCAAGTTCAGTGCTTAAAAGTACATGTAAGATGTTTGTAGTAAAATATTCAAAAACTACTTACACAGTGTGATATATTTCATGCAGTTGTGTACTTACAGTATCCCAAAAATTCCCAAGGATTTGTAAATCCAGAAAAATTCCAGTTTTAAATAATGGTTCGTCCCTTGTCATTGTCGCCTATCAATGCCGTAATATCTGCGCTATCTTCGGTTTCCGCTTGTAGAAACCATATATACATTTACATATACCTCATTAGCTGCCATTTCAATGGGCAGCTAATGTATCTCGCATGGCGCTGTTGTGTCGTTCAGTCATCATGGTTAATGATTATTGATTGGCGAGTACAGAAAATCCCAGAAAACGTAGGCAACTGAGGCAAGCAGGCTTTGGGAAAAGCAGAGAAATAAAACAAGGATCAATATAGGAGCGGCGTTTTCGAGATGGAGTTTCGCGACAATCTTGGACCTGACAGAACCACTGCTCTCGCATGTGTTTTAATAGAGAGGTAAGCAAATATATATGATTTATTTTTGCACATAGTTATATTGCACTTTGTTTGTACTTCAGTAACACTTTTTATCAAGTCTGATGATCAAGTATATGGCAGTTAATTTAAATAATATTTTGCCATTACTTGCAGATACTGTGGGTTCGTATGATTGTTTTAAACACATGTAAAACTGTGCAGCATTAAACCACCAAATCATGAGACAAATATTAACAGGGTAATATAACATTACATTTCACGTTCCTTGCAGCTAGTTCATTATGATGACATAAAATAGTGTGATCCAACGTACAGGTAATACAAAAACTAATTTATTACCTCATCCGTGAACATGATTTGTGAATTCCATATATCTCTGGATGGTGAAAACGACATCTCCCATCGTTTCACTCTCCTTCATAGCATCCTCAAGCTTCGTCTTTGTTATTGTTTTGAAAATGTGTCCTCTGGCAGCGGAAACTTACATATTGTACCTTTAATCTTATAAACACTGTCACACAAACATCATATGATGACTTGCAACTGAATATACTGTCATATTGTTCACTGCCAGAGCCTAAATAATAAAACATGGCTCTTAAGGCTACCAGGGACCGCTGCGTTGCCCTTATAAACAATTAATTGTATGACTGGTTATTGGGTATTACTTTTAATGCAATTGTGAGAAATTATGTATTAAGCCAATCTTGCTCTGACAGAAAGATGAGAGAGTGCAAGGGCTTTTGAAGAGAGAAAAAAAAAATCACTAGACTTTAAAAGCTATAAATAAAGTCCATTTCCAAAATGGACCATCACAGATATGATTCATTCTCAGTATCAAGCAAGGCAAGATGCATTTGGGTATGCATGTTTATAAAAATGGATATGGTCCACTTTTCAAATCGGAAGGGCTCTTCTTTAAACACAATTGTTTAGCCTATCATTTAGAGGCTTTGTTTGCAGAAATTATATGAGAAATTTAAGTCAATTTGACAAGATCTTATCAATGGAGCTGGCATCAGAAATGTGTTTAAAAGCAGGCTGCTTTCACCATTAAAGGGTAGCGTAGGACAAATGGTTACCTTGATCTTAAAGTCCTTAACTTTACCTAAATAAATAAAATAAAAACGTGTGTTTTGTTCAATGAGCGGAGAATTGAAGACTTGAAATGCAGTCTACACAGCTACTCCGCTTGCTCTGTCAACAAGTCTGACATTGAACACCTTACAAACGTTTGACCTTCATGACAGTAATTAAGCTCCTGGCCTTCTTGCAATTGGATGAGCTTTCACAAAACCAAGTGCTATTAACCCATTATTTTGTGTTTCATAGTTGCAAGAACTTTTCCTTGCTCTGGGAATTTTTCATATTGATTTAAATCTAAGTGAATAAAAGATAACATACAGTAATTGGTATTTTCTTTGGAACTGACAACGTGCAGGATATTTTTTGAGGTCTCGGAATATTATTTTAATTCTTTTATTTTATTTTTTACAGTTTTCTAATATTTCTTTTTGCTAGTTTATGAATGTGCTGCCTTTTTCGTTTGGGCTCAGCAAGTTTATGTTCACCCTTTTGGCACAAACCTCTTGTATGTATGGTCATAACAGTGAGTAGCAGACTAAAAACAATGGGAGGGGGTGACGTGCTTTTTTTGATTGAAATAGTAAACAGACTCTATAACTCTTTATAGGATCAATATCGGCGTGGCGTTTTCGAGATGGAGAGAGCTTCACGACAAACTTGACAGAGACACCGCTCTCGCATGTGTTTTAATAGACAGGTAAGCAAATATATACTATTTATTTTACACATACAGTTTTATTGCACTTTTTTGTACTTCAGTAAAGATGTTTTATCAATTCTGGTGACTATGGCAATGAAATTAAATACAGTATGTGTTGCACAAAAATATTTAGCCATTACTTGCAAATACTGTGGGTTCGTTCAAATGTACTTTTAGCATGATATAGTGAAAATAGTAATAGTAAACAGCTCTTTATAACTGTTAATTTTATTTGTCTGTATCATCGCTGTTAACTGACTAAAAATGTATTTTAATTAATTACATGATATATGTATTTAGCCTAAATTCAATCTCTTCATCATATAAAGTGATCGTGTCTCTGCCGTCCCTGATACGCTTACACACAAAGAAGCGGCAGCCTGCCCCTCAGCTCTATAGGACTTTGCGACAAGGGTTGACAAAAACCCACAGGCTTTGGAGGGGTGCTTTGGGTTGCCACGGGAGGAGGCCCTATGAGGACACAAATGCATCGCAACAGAGCGTTCCACCTGGGGAACCCCAGTGTACCCATCGGCCGCGGCCTCATCAAGGGGAGGAAAAGCTGAGAAGGTCGTCGAGCAATCGCGGGAAGACAGTGGTGTCTTCCAGGACCTCGTGACCTCCTCATGCACCTCGGGAAAGAAAGTTATTGGGGGCGAACGCTGATGGGAAACAGCGCCCGCAGTTCCCCAAACGTCCAACCGTGAGCGCTCAGGACAGGGTGGAGGATTGCACGCTATCCCAATGCTCGCGGCTCCCAGAGAGAGCATGGCTATCATTTCGGGATCTGACTCGGACAATGCTGGCACACCAGACGGCGGCAGCACAGCCGAATCGTCATCTCCCGATGACTCGGCTCATCTTGTGATGCCGCCATGGACATGACATCATCATCTGGAGGATCGAATGACACGCGTGGGATCTCAGAGGGCGATCGCGCGCGTACATTTGGTACACTCGTTGCATGCAAGAGGGGGGTGTGGTCCGAGTAATAATCATCGGCGCTTTGTTCCACACAGACTTTTCAACCCTCAGGTCACTCTGGCCACCAGCCGAAGTACCACCTCGCGAGGAGGTTGTAGATCGGGGTGTGGATGAGGGGACTTTCGCTCTTGTGAGCTCATGGAGTCTCGACCGCAGTGTCGCGATGTTCATGTTCTCACAATGAGAACATGAAACATCCACAAAAGTTGCTTTAGCGTGATCAATGCCCAGACATGCAAAGCAGCTATTGTGCCCATCAGATGACGAAACCACCCGGCCGCAACCAGAAGTGTACGGACGAGACACGTTTCACAGTTTTGTCATTGGCTCGTTTTGTAATAATCGAAGTTGATAGGCTTTCTAAGCGAAACCCCATTTCGTCATCATTCGACGTAACTCGAAGTGACTACAAAAGGGAACATAGATTATCCCAGGTTGCTATGGTCACGCAGGTTTATTTATGAATTTAACCCGTTCCCATAAAATTAGATGTCATCAAGGAGTTATGGTCATTAGAAAAATGTGTTGTTCCCACAACATCAGATCTCAAAGCCATGACTTCACATTTCATGGCCACGGCATATCACGTTCCTACGAGTTATGACGTGAATTAATAGGCCTATCTTGTGGCCATGCCAGAACTAGGTGACATGTCCTAGTTGTCTATAAGATAAGAACCATATCATATGATTCATCTCTGTTTTCAGTGCATCAAACAGCATGTTCACATTCTAAAGTATCAGCCCCAAATTACCTTTGGGCTCAGGCTTTTCCGGTGTCGTTGAGAGGCAATGAGGACCGTTTAGCACATTGTGTCTCCAAGGCCACTGGAAGAAGTATAATTGAGAAATCAGCAGGCCCCTTCACTTCCCACAAAGTCATTTGCTTACATACTGCGTTCCCACCCCAATCACCAGCTTAACAGCTTAGCTGTATTTGTACTTGAAGATTGTATGTCTAGTGGCACCCTCTTCTTATCCTGGCAGGGGCTGCTTGCGAAAATGGCAAAGTTTCAGTCTGGCAGGAAGCAAGTATTGATTTATTTGTGCTATTATTTTGTCTTTGAAGTTGAATGAATACAGATGTTGTGCTAGAGGACTATTTTGGAGTGTAATCTTGGAGAGGACAGTCAGCCTGTACTTTTGCCTATTTGTCTGTTCACATACTGTTCACATACTGAAACAAGACGAGTGATTTCTGAGTCTCAAATCTTGTCAAATGTTCTCCACCATGACATTTTTTTTATTTTTATTTTTTTTCTTCTTTCAGTGGATGTATTTGGAAAAATTAATGGACATGAATGGGAATGGATTTTACACGTTATCATCCTTGCGAGAGAATCTTAGAGATGATTACAAACAAGAGGAGGACAATTAATTAAGGATGTCCATTTGTTACTGCACTACAGGTTTGTGCGCACATTATACAATGACATTCAGGGAGGTTTATGCTTGGAAAGAAATTTCTATAAGAACAAAACATTTTCAAGAAGCATACTGTTGCTATGGTCACCTCCTCAGGTGAACAATTTATCTCTCAATTCCTATTTACTACAAGATGAAAATACAAGACCTGACTAACTTTGTTATCCAACTTCTGGGGTTACTTCAACATTTAAAATCCCTGTTGAAGCATAATAGTTTAATCTTATAGAAATGTGTAGAAAATGGTATGTAATTTTTAGTTATTATGAACAATATTTCGTACTGCCGCTATAAGAGATTTTTTTAATACATATTTGGATTTAATTTAATTGTTTAATTGTTCATTTAGATTACATTTGTTTTCATTCAATGCTTACTTAAAGTGAATCTTTAAAAAACACTAATAATTTAATAACACTGTTAAATGTAATGTAAATGTCAAACTTAAAATTGCAATGCTATTTGTCATTGTTTTTAAATTAAATTAATACATGCATGCAAGTGTTTTGTGCTCACAAGTGCCCAAGCTTTCATTAGGTCAATGCACATCTTGTGCAGCATGTCTGAAACAATGTTATCAATTAGTCTAACAATTATTATCTCATTCACAGCAACCGCTTCACCTAGGGGCATTTCCTCCATGAAAGCAAGGAAGGGAGAAAGTGTCTCCTCAAAAAGAAAATACAAAAAAATACAAGAATACAAAAAAAAATAATAATAAATATATATATATATATATATATATATATATATATATATATATATATATATATATATATATATATATTCCCACCTCTTGATTTTGTGTGTTCTTGAATCAGCCTATAAATCAAGACAATGATGGCGTTAAAGGAAAGACTAAATAAAAAGTAAGTAAACAACTCAACCTTATATCATTCATGTCAAAATCAAACTTGAAATGGCCTGAAAACATGATGATTTTTTATTGAGCAATCAGCTTGGGGAAATTGAAGGTATATCTTCATGCCTGTGACCAGTGTTTACAAGCTTGATGACTGCTAAAAATAAGTTGATTATGAAAGGTGATTTTATGAGAAGAAAAGCTAAACATTAGTTCACAAATAAAATATATTTTATTATATTGTTTATTGTTACTGCCTATTATAGCGCGATTGAGTCCCGGCTCGCGGACCTTTCCCGATCTCGTCCCCCTCCCTCTCCCAGCTCGCTTCCTGTCCACTCTATACTGTCCTATCATAATAAAGGCAATACTCACCAAAAAAAAAAAAAAAAAAAAATCTTTAAATTGTTACTGCCATTAGTTATTTTGGAATAAATGTAAAAATGCATAAAAACACTAACTTGATTAAATACTTGATAAAAATACAAAATGGAATTGTACCTGGTTTATCTTCTTTATGTAATGTTTATTTAACCAGGAAATGTAGGTGTAAACGGGACATGAATTTACATTTGATATAAATACCGGTATAAAAAAAAGTTAGTTACACTGTAATTATACATTCAAGTACTGAGTAATATTAAGTAACTACATGTACTTACTATAGGGTTAGGATTAGAGTTTGGTATGGGGTTAGTTGCATGTACTTTAGTTATTATTATAGTAACTAAATGTAACATGTAACAACAATGATACTGTAAAATTGTGTTACCACATATATATATATATATATATATATATATATATATATATATATATATATATATATATACATATATATATATGTGTGTGTAAAGCGTAATTGATCATGATTAATCACCCCTATATAATTGTGTGTGTTTTTATGTATAAGCGTGAAAGAGAACTCAATGTGGCACTGGCGCGCTCTGTGAAGCGGTTTTCTGTGCGCATTTTCTGGTGCATTTTCACAGAGAGCTGCAGAGAGACAGCGTGCCAATACAGTTTTGAGTTGTTCTTTTTTGCAGCTTATTGTCCTTTAATGGTTTAATAGAACTTGAATAACTGATAGAGTGATCATATACTGTAGTGCAGCCAAATGATGGCAGATCAACCAAAAAAATCGGATGCTATTAATCGCATTCAATATTTTAACGCGTCAAACTGAAAAAAAAAAATCTGAGCAAAATTAACACAATAATTTTGCCCTAATATAATTTAAAAAGCCACACACACAAAAAAAAAAAAAAGTGAAATGAAGATGAGTCCTTAATGCATTCGAAGCTCTGCTTTGTATTGCTTATTTAGAAAGTTTTTGTAAAAATAGATCCGATTAAAAAAAACAGCAAGCTAAAACTGTACGTGATGGTCTCTTGGTTAAGTATCTGGGCCAACAGGTTCAGTTTCTAATAGGGGTGACCTAGGAACTTGTGAGATTTGGAGATCTCAATCCCACTCTATCATCACCATTGTGCCCTTGAGTGAGGCACTTAACCCCATGTTGCTCCTGGGGGACTGTCCGGGGACTGTCCAATTACAGTAAATCACTTTGAATGAAAAAGCGTGTGATAAAATGCCATGTACTGACTGACTGATTTGGATTAATTTATCTATGAAAAACAAGACCATCGACATGATATTTATTGCACAAACAAGGTTTTCAATGAGTCAGCAGATATCATTTCATTTGCCGGATCTTGGATTCTGCTTGTGAAGACATTTACAGTATTGCTGGATACTTGAAATAACAGGTGTAAATGAAGATCAAATAAAAGTCATTTCAATGACACAAACCTCATACAAGCAAATGGAATCTGGCAGGCTTCCATGATGTGCTGCTGTAGCTTCAGTCTGGCCTCAGTCCCCTCGCATGTGATCCCAGTTAATCAACCTCAGCTGGGGGTGCTTCATTAGTGGCTTCAATGGCATGCCTTCAAACTTGTAAATTACTGTGTTTTCAAAGTTAACACCCTCTCGGTGGTGCTGAAAGATTTCGGGCGGTTGCCATAGACCCATAGCTGATCTTCGCTGAGTGCTTTTAGTTTTAATACTGATCACATAAAATGTCTATTTATACATTCAAATGTTCCAAGCGATCTAGACATGTAGTTAAAAGCAAAAAGGGCAAATGTCAGTGACCCCGTATTATTTCCCACATTATGCATTTTTAAAATACAGTACCCTGACTCAGATATGCAGCAAGTGCCCCATCTTACATAAAAAAAGAAAAGAAAAAAAAAGTGGTTCATAGAACTTTTAAGTAAATGGTTTGGCTGAACTAAAAATGTCATGTAGACTTTGGCAAATGGTAAAAATGAGGAAACTGATAAGCAATGAAGTCATATCAACCAGTGCATTCTGGGAAGAGGACGAATTGGACTGAATCACATAACCTGTTTACCCCTTTTATTTAATCTAAGCATTTGTGTTTGTGTATTAAATTATATTAAGTGTATTATTTTATTATAGTATATTTGTAATACTGCTATTCTATGGGGGAAAAAAACACATTAAATGTTTGAATAACAGGGAAGGTTATATAGTCATATATTGTCACATATTAATAATAAATATGGATCCATAATTTCACAAATCATTCATCTATGTAATTACAATTACATGATGGTCACATTAACATTTGGCACATACATACATATATGTGCTCACAGTGTTACTGACTGTATTTTAGATTTCACAGATTTCAATGTCTGTGTACAGAATGTTCACTGTAGAAAAAGAAAAACAGAAGAGAAAGTCTCAAGAGAATGTCTCGGAAAGTCTCAAAAGAAACAAGTGATTCTAAATATTAAAATCCTTGTTTTAAATCATTTCAAACACCAATTCAAAGACACCCTGACTTCACCCTGAAAGAGGTTATTTTGGTGTTGGCTTTGGACACTTGTAGTTCAACCATTAGTACAAACTAGCTGGATTTTTACCATGGGATTAAAAATTAATAATAATAATAATTTCAAAACAGTAAATATCTGCACAGAGGCACATTTCATTTTCTGAAGGCAAGTGAATTATTTAGTGTAATCTGGGAAAGCGCGGCTGTGCATCATATTATAATGTGATACATCAGGGAGCTATTCTCCCAATGCATTTCTGCTTTCCGCATAAGGGCACATCCACAGTCAATCATAGGATTTATGACTGCTGGGGAAGAAAAGAAAGGCTGTAAAATTATGGTAGACTTTGCACTATATGGTCATGAAATGTGCATGTAATCAGAATTTGGATATATGCACTGCATAACAATCGCTGGTCGACAATGCTGGAGTTTTTAAACAAAATGCAAAGGATTGAATAATAATACACACTTTCCTCTATTGCACTGTTTTTTTTGTGTTTTTTTTTTTGAGGAACACCTGGAAAAGGTGAGAATTAGAAAGTCAGGACAGAACACTCACATTTGTGAGTTGTAGACTGAATGGTGACTCAACAGTGAGATATTGCCTTTAGGCTCATTTGAATGAACAGCTGGTGGGTTAATGAACAGAAAACAACATGTCAATGGGTTCCCATAACTCCTCCTGAGATGTATATGAACATTTTTAGACAGAAAGGAAAACTAATGGCAATGCTTCATTAGCTTTATTTTACGCCTGTGTGACTTTTGAACATCAATATATGTGTATAAACATCATATGAAGTGAAATTGTTGTGTTTAATGTGTTGTCTGTAGACCACAGTTCAATTATGTACAAATGTTGAGCATGTTTTGATATTCATGCTATTAAATATTGAATATGTTGCCCATGTTTCACTCAAAGCACATTAAAACTCCAGTTGAAAGAATTAAATGGTGCTAAACTTATTTTTTTAAAAGCATCCCTGATCCATCTGCAGGGACATTCATATACAGACTCAAAAATAAACTGCAGAGAGTGATGTTACTCCTATGAGGAAGGATATGCTAGAGATCCTTAGTGCCATTTGGCAAGATGATGAAAAATCCTTCCCTGTACTCCACAGCACTTTCCAATTACTCTTCTTCACACACTAGAAATCTTGGCTGTCACTCAGGGTGACTTGGTTCTGACTGTAATCCCTCTGTCCAGCCCTTACTGGGGACTTTTTGATTAGCCAATTAAACTGTGGTCTCCCTGACATTTTAAGACCATTGGTATTTATTTCTATTTTAAACATAGCCAGGCTCCCAATCAACCACTTACTGAAACAGCACAATCTTATTGATGTTTTAAAGATATAACCACAAACAACATTTTGTTTGACATCAAAAAGTATAAAATAACAACTTCAGGTTAAATATTCTTCTTTTTTAAAATCAAGTCATAATCAAGTTACACAATCTAAAACTGCAAATAAAAACATGCACAACTTATCTGTGTTTGAGAGTATCAGACAGTCTGTGTATTTCAGTGAGAGCCAGTAGATAATGACAAATGACTTTCTTTTTGAGTGAATCACTGAACAATTAATTTAACCGAATAATATAAAAGTGCTGAGTCATTCAAGAACAAAATAAGTGACTGTATTCTTCAGTGAGTCATTGAATAATACACTCAACCGATTAATTTAAAAGAGCTGATTAATTCAGGAACAATACAACATCATTAGATTTCCACTGTAAAAAAAAAATAGATGTCTCCAACTCAAACATTTCTAGTGACTGGCCACATCTAAATTGGCCTAAATTAATTTATGTGAATTAAATTTGATCAATTTTGGCAACAGTCTGTTAAGATGGGCTCAGTCAAAAATAATATGTTATGCCGATAGGACAAAAAAAAATGTTTACCAAACCGTGTTGTTGGTTCAATTAAATATTTTAAATTGTAGTTGCAATGTTATTTCTCACTGTCCCAAAAGAAAAAAGAAAAAAATATGAAAAACATAAATAACTCTTTCCTTGCCATTGACGGAAATGTCCATCATTTTCCAGCTTTCCATGTTTTCACTGTTATAAGGTAGGGGCACTATGACACTATGATCTTCTGAAAGAGTACTGAATCTCCTGATCAAAACACAGAGGAAGAAGATGCACAAACAAGTGATGTCATACGTAATCAAATGCAATCACCAACATTAAACAGTCAAAACTGCCTAACGTTATCGACCCAGGACGAGCTATAGGACTGTGCAAGCATTAGGAGTGTTGATGAACTTGATCTACTCCATTTATGCTTTGATCATCGTTCTGAATCCGATCTGGATGTAGTCTTTGACAAAAATGTGACTTTCTCAGCTTTTTGCTAAAAATGTTGTTTATTTATTAAACTTACCCACATCCAAGTGATGATAAAAAAAATTCATGAAGCTAGAACAAAACTTTATTTATTTATTTATTTATTTAATTTTATTTTTTATTTACTAAAAGCAGAGACTTCTTTTGATGTATTGCATATTCAGATATTCATACAAAAAAAATATTCTGGGGGCCATGACACTTTTGTGAAAATGGTCAAAAACGCTGGCAGTGGCTGGCAACTTATTATTTTATTTTTTTAGTGGGGAAAGAATTTGGCAAACAGAACAACAATTAAGTTACAGAACAACAAGGTTGACATTTTATCACATCACTTTATTAACAAATAAATTCCAAAACAGTATAATTGGTGAAAATACCTTATTTTAAATAAGGAAAAATGCTGAATAAATTCAATAAGTCTTTTGCATAACAGGATGTCTTGATGTGGTGAAGAAAACATTCAAAGATGGCACAGCATAGGTTAAAAACCTGAAAAAAACCCTACAAAATAACATTAATGACAAATTCCTGGACTGTTTAAAGTTATTGACAAAAGCTTTCCATTAACTGAACTATAAATTGATTCAGCAAAATGTGAAAAAGTCTGCCTCCAAAACTTGGATGTCCATCAGGTCACAGCTGAATAACTCTTAGGATAGCTTCTTGCCACTCCATAGACTTCCACAAGGTACTAAAATGAACATTTGGTGCCTTAATTTGACAGCCAACTCCCTCTGCTGGGTCCTTTGATAGTTTTAGTTGATGGTTTAAGTTGCGCAATTGAATCAGATGTTTCACTTGACTTAAAGAACATGATATCAAACACAGACTGACTGACATACAGCATGACACAACACTGGTAGGAAACATAAAGACAATACTTCTGCACCATAGCAGACTAAAAAGAACATCCAATTCAATCCTCTTGGTCCAGTGTTGTTTGATTTAACATGCTTTAAAGCTGCACGAAGCACAGGTCTTTCCAAAAGTCAGTCAGTGTCCAAGTGCTTCCCGTTTTAGCCAGCCGTGACATGTGGCTGGCCCTGCTTCAGTGGGCACCAGTGAAGTGGGTATGCAGGAACAGCTCGAACACTCAGCCAAATCCTCAATCTCACCTGGGAAAAGGTCAGTTTGAATTGTAGAGATGCCCTCCCCCAACAAACAAACAGAAAAACGTTCCACATTTTCATTTCATCTACATTTTCCTCGTGGAATAGCCTATGGTCAGGAGTTAGTGACCATGATGCCACTGCAGTGAGCATAATGCAAATGGGTTCTGTTTCAGACAAAAATGAATGATTGGCTCTCACAGACTGTTAAATCATTTTCAAGTTTGCTGAGTGTGTTTGTCATTCTTATCACTTGCAGGGTTCAGGGAGAGGTACTGGGGGCAAATGAAGGGCAGATGAGCATGCATGCGGCGGAGACTTGTCATGTTTTCATTACCTTGACAGATGATCCGTTGTCTCCTGAATTGTTTGGTAATACAAAGCAAATCACCTGTATTATTAGATTACCGGACACATTCTCTTTCAGATATTGAAGTTGTGTAAAACATCTGTGTCACTGAGTCGCAGATGTGATTCGTGCTTGGTTTGAATTTAAAGGGATACTTCACCTAAAAATGTAAATATTGTCATTATTTATACACCAGAGTGTCATTTCAAACCTGTATGCGTTTCTTTTCTTCTTCTTCACACAATTCATAGTGATCAATATGTCAAATCACGAAATAGAGCTCCAAAAATATTTGTAATTCTTTCATTTTAATATAGCGTATTATGTACTACTTTTCATGTGGACTCGTTTTATGTTTATATGGTTCTTTTCGAAGCTCGACAGACAGCCTGTATCCACTATGAACTTGTTTAAAAAATATAATAATAATAAAAAAAAGTAAAAATTATTTTCGTTTGTTCCATATAATACTAACAGCATTGAGGTTTGAAATTACATGAGGATAAGTAAATAGTCAAGTCACATTTATTTGTATAGCACTTTACACAATACAAATAGTTTCATTCATAGTAAAAAACAAAACAAAACACATTTGTTTCCATTCTGTCAAAACTTGCGTGCACAAATTGAAATATCAAATACAATTGAATATTGTTTAATGTCATTCAATCGCCTCAGTGCCAGACACAAGTCAAACGAGCACGGAAAAGGTACAGGTTTGTGAAAGAGTTATTATAACATGATTAAAGATGGAGGTGATTAAAGCATGTAGCGTCAAACCTGTGCATGCATTTATTTGTTATATGCGTCACATTTAAGAACATGCCTCTCAAATGCAAGGGCTAAAATACAGCCTACTGCTATATAAGATCACAATTTAAGGCACAAATTGATATGTAAAAAATGTTTTACCTGTACTGAGTAATATTAATTAATTACATATTGGGTTAGGGCAGGATGAGGGTTTGGTTTAGGGTTAGGTGCATGCAGTTATGCCTAGTTATTGCTATTAAATACATGTGTAACAAGGACACATTCAAATAAAGTGTTGCCCAAATTACAAATTAAAATTACATTTAAATACATAATTAAGTAATTTTGCATGGTGGCATTTATGTGCTGCCTGCTTCCGCCCTTGTTATATTTACATTATTGCACATGGGGATTAAAAAAAGAACACATTTTTTTATTTATAAATTTAGGTATAGGCTATGAAACTGATGCAATCAGTTTATTTTGACAAACCAACCAAGACCTTACAATCTAACCCAGAATTGTTGAAGAGTTCATTGATTATATAAAATTCAAAGAAAGTTGACTAATCTTTGAACTATGTTGTCATCTGCATGTCTCATCCATGAGGATGCAATGATGGAGAACAAGGTTTTTGGACCAGAGCCAAGCTGACTGAGCAAGTTGAACTTTAGCTATAGTGCGAGCTTCTTTTTTATTAATATGCCTGGAGGTGAGGAATAACACAACACATGTGAAATTCACTCAGTATTACTTGATGTAATTCATAGCATCTCAGTTACAATTACAAATGAAGTGTGTTCAGTTGTGCTGTAGGCACTAAAACAGTAAAGTACTGTAAGTCATGTTTATGTAGAAATAATGACGATTTCTGTACCACCCCTATTCAAATATCCTGGCTCAGCCACAGCTCTGCAGAAAATAATATACTGTCCTTATTCAGTTCAATATTGTTTCAGTTCAGTTCAATAACTGTCAATGCTGCTTGTCAAAGTTCATGTATTACTATAAATATATCAGTAACATACCGGCAGTTACAGTAAAACTGGCAATGAGTTTTTACGCCTTTCTTTGTTTTCACCGTTAAAGTGGCCGCTATTACGCATCTCCTGATCGAGGACAGTATCTCCAGATCAAAACGTAGGCAAAGAAGAAGCAGAAATGAGCGATCTCATATGTAACAGATGCATATATATATATATATATATATATATATATATATATATATATATATATATATAAACAGCATAAAAATCAAAATGGCCTAATATCATAGGACTGTGAATCATTAGGGGTGTTGATGGACTTGATCTATCGATGTTTTGATCATTGTTCTGAATCATTGTTTTTTTTTTAATGAAACTTACACATTCATGAATGCATGAGGCTAGAATAAAACTATGTTTGGTTCTTTGTTTGTTTGTTTAAAAGCAGAGGGTGTATTCTTTCTTTTGATATTGTATGTTCAGATGTTTATACAACAAAATATTCTCTTCAAATTGTTTTGTGAAAATGACCAAAGATGCTGGCTGTGGCTGGCAACTTTTTTGAAAAAAAAAAAACACTGGTGGGGAAAGAGTTAAAAACACTACTAATTTAATAACACTGTTAAATGTAACCTTTATTGAATCTTAAAATAATTATGCATTTTTTTCATACTTGCCTCCATTTTTAGTGTTGGATTTTTCTTCATAATATTTTTTTTTAAGTTAATAGTTAATTATTAACAAAATTAAGAGTTAATATCTGGTTGTTTATCAGTTATCAGTGACAGTTAGAATTTTAATATTGGTGCATTCCTATAAATAATGACATTTTGGCTGAACCGTTTCTTTAGCACCACACAAAAGGTGAATCTGAATCATTTAAATTAATAATAACAAAAATAGTAATTATAGATTTCAGGATCAACAGTACAATTTGCAATCTGTGTTCCTAAACCAAAACCAGTGTATAAGATTAGTGACTTTCAACCAATGAGAAAAGCTCAAAAATCAGCATGTGTGTGGCAGGGATATAATGGATGATATGATTGTTTGCCTGACATGGGCCAAGGTTTACTGAGCTCTTGTCTCGTCTGCCAGCGCTGAGGCAACCACTGAATTTATAATTAACTTGTGAGAAAATGTGGTCATTTTTCTATTAGAAGAGACATCTTGTCAATTACAATCCTCACAAAGACAGTCGCAGCACTTCCTGTTGGAGGAAAGGTCAATAGCTGAGCATAATGAAAAATTGACTTAAAGAGATGAATTTTTTTTCTGATGGAGAACCAAATGTGATTTTTTTTCTCCATATCATTTTCGCTCCCTTTTCAAAGTGTTATACAATCAGCTCTTAATAAAGTACTGTTGTGGAGGGCAGTCCATCAAGACTAAGAAGTGCAAAAATTTAGTTTTAATGGAGAAATGACAGAAGCGGTGTCCGTATGAGTGACATTTATAAGTAAAGACAGCCGCAGGACTAATGGCCTCTGAAATTTTCAGGACAGAGAAAAATCGGCTCCTCACTTTACAACAGAGCAGATGTAGCCCTTTCAGGATTATGAATGAAATGTGCAGTAAATGGGTTCTTATCCATGAAGAGATTCAGGGTTGCATCTTGATTTGGCTTAATTGATGGTAAAATGTCTGCTGCCTCTGCTGCTGTTGTTGAGAGCATCTTATTTTTTATATTAACACTCCACAAGGCCAGCCAAAGCATAAATCAAATGGTTTGTAATTAACAAAAAAAGTTTTGTAACTGAGAAAATATGGCTTCTTTAGTACCAATTAACTGCCATGATGGGCAAAGCGTGAGAAGATTAAATAACAATGTCAGTATCATAACAATACCAAATTACATTGTGAAATATTTGCTGTTGAGACATATAAATACCAGAACTGAGACAAAAGAGACAAAACCTTGATAGAAATATGAATTAAAAGGATTGTGAATGGTGCAAGGTACTGGTACATGAAGTGTCTCTCATTTTTATGTCCTATTTTTAAATTACATCCAAATGCAATTCATTCATTATGTTTTTGGAGGTAATATTAACATGTGCCATTGTGGTTAAATATAAATTAACTGGTTTTATTAACATCAAAAATGTTATTTAATCATATTAACATCAAAAATGATTTTGTGAGTTGAGATCAAGTAAAAATACATCCTTGGATAACAATTGCAAGTTACCTTTTTTTCAGTGAACATGCAAAACAGGAAATGACATCAGAGGCCCCCTGCAGACCCCCACGACTGTAACAAGGTCAGTAAGTCTTTTAAAAGTTCAGAAAATATGAGATGATTGGGTTGGTTCATTTTGTAAAATGTATTGTGGGGTGACTCCTCAAAAATGTGATGATAAATTATGAATTAATAATTTTACAATATAAAAAATATCTTGAAAAATATAATTAAAAATTATTTTGAAAATAATGGTTAAGTACACTTACAAAAATGTATACTCCTCAAAAAGAATTTTTTATAAACGAATAATTCATAATATTTTAAATACAAAATACTTTTTACCTTGACAAATATATACATTTACAAAGTATCAAAGGAACATTTGTTGTTACATTTTACCTGATATTTACACCACATGCAATTTTTAGAGTCATTACATATTTTTGAAGCAGCAGGAATTAAAAAAAAAAAAAACAATTCTATAACATTTTACACTTTTTTTTGTTTTGTGGAACCTCATTGGCCAAGAAACAAAACAATCAAGCATGATTCAATTATGGGTTCTCTGGTTTAAATGGGTTAAATGTTTTAATTGATTTTTTAAACCCAGCGATTGGGTTTGACCATATTTGACCTAAACATGGGTTGAAACAACCCTGCATTTTTTGTAGTGTGCTACCAAGTGCACTCATGTCACAGGCTAATTATTAAATGTGCTGAATGTAATTAACAATATACAGCTCAGCATCGAAGCTTGTCTTTTCAATTAGATTTTGTCAAAGGTAGGAATGGTCCTTACCCTTTAATAGTTACTTAGCAACCTGTTTTCCCTCCATCTGACAAAATCAGAGATACACAAATGAGCAAAAGGAGCTATTGTATAACCAGCCGTAGCCGCAACACCCAGCACGGAGCCAGGACCCAAGCTGGGCGCGCTCCAAAATGCTCAAATCGTCGCTGCCGTTGTGTTGGGCACAATTCTGAGCAAGCCAGGGCAGATTGAATATCATTTTCAGCAATATTGTGTGCTGACTCCATCTCTCTTTTGACTGCTTTTGCATTTCTTTTAATGTTCACCAGCACCTGCTAATGTGCAGGCTTACGTGCAGGCTTTTGTATCACCACTAGGTCAGCAAATACATGCGACGGTGTTCTGTTATCAGTATAAACAGGAAACAAGAAGAAAAAAAGAATCGGGTCCTCGCAGTCGTGCACAGTGCTTGAAAGGTGCTAACGGCAAAGCAAGCACACTGCATGGCATTAGTGTCTACAAATGTTAGACAAGGTTGTTCGAGTTTGGCATCGTTCCCACCGTATTATGTGGGGAGGACCACATGTATAATGCTCTGTGAAGTGTAAGGCAAAGTCGTCTAAGTGCTTTTGACAGGTCCCGGCAGGTGAAAGTTTAGAGAGCTGCGGGTATAGAAGCTTTAGCTGCTTTTGATGACAACGGCAGCATGTTTCTGAGGCGTTTGAGAATTCAAATGTTGGCATCCTGCTTACATTTCGCCGCTATTTGGAGATTTATTATGATGTTTAAATCATCATAGAAAATACAATCCGTAACTGAGATTTCAGTTCTGCCGTATAGGGCACTCATCAAAGCTGAGGTACTGTAGGCTAAATCGCTAACTGAACTAGCATGGGCGATCACACTTACATGTACTGTCATGCGTTATATCAAGCTGAAAATGATGGTATAACTGCTATGACAAATGAATGGGCTGTCATGCTAGACAGTGTGTGCCTCACGTCATTGTTTTATAATGTCAAAGACATAATAATCTCTCAACTGAAGTCACTGAGATGGAAACATTTACAACTTTCAGTTTTATTACCTAACTGTATTAACGACATGCGTGTTCTACATTGTCTTTAAGGAGTAAATATTAATGAATTAATATTCCCAGCTAAATTTTGAGGGCGATAAGATAAGGTAAGATACGATAAGATTAAACTTTATTTATCCCCTAGAGGAAATGTAGGCATTACAGCAGCACAACCAAGACACAAACAAATATTACACTTAAGAAGAAAAAAACATATTGCAACTATATATTCCAAATATAAATTATGTAGGAAGACCAAAAAAAAACAACATTATAACAGAAATACCATTAAATATAAATGTAAAATATTTAAATAAATAAATATCGTAAATATAAGTATATGGGTAAATGTACTCTCCTAAAACAATAAAACTGGTCCCATAGTTGTGTCAATAGTGAGATATGCTGATATTAAAAAGTCTAGTTGCTGTTGGAACAAAGGATCTTCAGTAGCGCTCGTTCTTACACTGGGGGTGCAACCGTCTCTGACTAAAGGAGCCACCTAAGGCCCCAACTGTCTCATACAGGGGGTGGTAGGGGTTGTTCAGGATGTTCGATAGCTTTGCCAACATCCTCCTCTCACCAACCTGCTCCACTGAGTCCAGAGGACCGTCCATGACAGAGCTGTCTCTCCTTATCATTTTGTCAAGCCTTTTCTTATCCCTCTCTGATTACACCACTCCAGCAGACCCAGCCCGATCTCACGGCAATTCGTACAAATTTTACGAGGTGGTTAATTCGTAACAATACATACGACCTCACTCGTACGGATTTGTACGTTTTTTGCTAAATCGTACATATTTTACGAGTTGCCAAATTCGTATGAATTCATACGAATGACCTACCCCTGACCCCGCCCCTAAACCTACCCATCACGTGAGTTTAGACAAATCGTACGAATATGTACGAGTGAGGTCGTATGAATTCGTTCGAATTAGCCACCTTTTAATCACTCGTACAAATTCGTACGAATTGGTCGTGAGATAGCGTTGGCAGACCACAGCATAAAAAAATTTGTGCTAATTTGACTGCATGAACTCTGGATTGTACTGAATTGGATAAATGGTTTCTTATTAGTGCACTGATTTTTTTTTTATTTATTTTTTTTATGTGCATTCCAGTTAAATTTTGTGTCTGACTTGGATATTAACCTTTTTTTTAAGAAGTGCTACTATTTGTGGCCACAATTATGCCACAGTTTCTATTGTATATATGTTCATTATGTGTCTTTTGTTGTTATTTTTATTTATTTTTTATGTTATTTTGTGTGGCTCCAAGATAATATTCAAAGGCTTGCATAAAGGCTTAAAGTAAAGTGTTACCACAATTGTTTATGGTTTTAGTCTTAGTTGACTATAATAACCCTGATTTAGAGGATTACAAAATCATAATAATAATAGGATTTATTGCAATCAGGCAGTGTGTACCAACTCATGTTCAAGGTTGGCAGGTGTGGGAAGAAACTAGCCGGAGCAAGATGGAAAATTAGTCCATGCAGACCTCTACATGCAGCAGTGGAAAACGAAAGTCCAAGTGAGAGTTCAGCAGTGCATTTCCACTAGAGAAATGTAATGTCGGTTTAGATGTTATTGGCTCACATCCTGAATTTCAGCATTTCTTTTACCTGATTTCAAACTAATCTTGTTGCCTTTGAGGTTTGCTGAGGCTCTCTAGTGGACCCCAGTCCCTTGCTGGAGAACCACTGCAGTAGAAGTGGTCATGAACCACTATTCCACTAAGACATCATATATCAGAAGGTTTCTGATGATTTCATGTACTTCCTTTGTTATTTCTGGATTCCACATTACATCAGACACTTGATATAAGGCAGTGTAAGGCTACCATTGTCCACAACAATAGTTCCTAAATATTTTTTTTCCTCACAATTTCTACTCAAAATATTTTAGAACTTGTCCACCATTTGGACCTGTTTGTATCATTTTAAATGAGTCATATGATGCTATTTAAAAGTGCATTATTTTGTTTACTGGGTGTAATAAAAAGGTTAACATGCTTTAAACATATTTTAGCACATTATTGAAGTGCCTTTATTCCCAGTCTGTCTGAAAAGGTCTAATGGACCCTTTTCACATTTCCGGGGTTGTCAAACGGTAGTTGTCATAGTTTGGTAAGCTTCTATAACAGTGAATATGAGATGACAGGAAAAATAATTTGCATCTGCTCTAATAGAAAACAAAAAAAATTGCGATTGCATTTCCACAACTTTCCACGAGAGAGATTGATTGCAGAAGTCAGAAGAGAAAAAATATGTCAAATTTGCTGTCACTCCCTTAGCCATTTAATACAGGTGAAACTTGAATATTGTGCAAAAGTTATAATTTTGATGATTATGGCTTACAGCTTATGAAAAACACCCTCACAGCATCAGTAATGTTTTTTTTTGTTAGTTTTTTTTTTTCATTTACTGCCGATGTCATTTACTTTTTTTCATTTAAAACCAACTTAACTAGGTTTGCGATGTTGATTACCGTGGAAACAAATCATCCCAGTCCGTGAAAAGGGTCAATTGAGTTCTGATTTCTACAAAGCCCCTCCCTCCGAAAAGCTCTGATTGGCTAGCTGACCCAGTGTGTTGTGATTGGCTAAACACCTTAACAATGTGTCAGAAATTTTATTTCCCATACCATAATCGTGAGCTTCAGCTTCCAATGGTTCTACAATTGTACACTATAACAGTTAATGTTGTCGGTTTTACCATTAGACCGGAACCCACTTCGCAAGCATGACATGAGCAGAACATTTCACAGTGGTAAGATTTTATTTTGTAAACTCTCTTACCTTTCAGATACGATAAACGTAAACATGCTGTACACAAGCATCGAGTTGTCCTGCTCAGGAACAGCGTTATAAATAAATCTTAACCACTGATTAGTGGTGCTTGCAAAGCAAAGCAACACTATTGTTTTTCTCCATACTTATTAGTGGTGCTTGCAAAGCAAGGCAACACTATTATTCTTCTCCATACTTATTAGTGGTGCTTGCCAAAGGCAAGGCAACACTAGTGTTATCTTGCAAAAATTATTCCACACAAAGTTTGGCGCGTAACTCGTCCCGCACCGTTTATCACAGACCCCTGAGTGAGGCGTCAAATCTACCGGCTCATTGAGGAGAGGTGTGTTATGACTTTTCTAAGCGATCGGGTGTACGATGTTCGCACAGCGGATGAAAAAGCGGTCAAAAAAGTCCCATTGACTTAACATTGCGGAATGTTCGGAAATTTAAATCCCAACCGACATTTTCACACACACAGACACAAAGGGCCTGACAGCCCTGACAGCCTCTCTCTCCCTCAGAGGATTTATATTAGCCAGCAGCCAATAAGTACTGGCCTAAAATCTTCATAGCCACACCATAGCAACTAGTTACAGCACCCTAGCAACCATAGGCACGAGGCCGCAGGCCGAGTGCGGTACTAAATGCACTTGTTTAATAACGATTTTTAGAATAAATAGGTAATAAATTATGTAAATAAATACATGCCGACATCACAGACCCTTGAGTGAGGCGTCAAATCGAGCGGCCTATAGAGGAGAGGTGTGCTATGTCTTTTCTAAGAGATCGGGGGTACGGTGTTCGCCCCAGGGGCAAAAAATTGGGTTAAAAAGCCCCATAGACTTAACATTGTGACAAAATATGACGACTCGTAGCACTGAGCGAGGGTTTCGCAGAAATGTGCGATTTGCCACATTTGAAGAGGCTGACAGGCTCTGTAAGAACATACCTCACAATGGGGTAAAAGTTGCACCTCTGGGGGGCAGGAGCTGCCCAAAGTTTCCCCATTGACTTACTATGGTGAAGGACGGCCCATGAAACGCATGTGTTTTTCCTACTATGGTAAATTGCATAGGGATTTTGTATTGAACATAGCTCTGGATCACAGTGTCATAGAGACAAGGGGGCGGGCTCATTTTACTCAGACGACCAATCAGTCTCTCAAGATCATTGTGAAGCTATCAAGCCACTCCCTAGCAACCATGTAGAGCACCTTAGCAACAATTAGACTTCTATTGAAAGAGATAAAAGGGATATCTCCGGATAGAAGTGTCATAGAAACATGAGGGTGGCCTCTTTTGACTCGGGGCAGCAAACAGCCAATCATGAATCACCTCAACAATTGCTGGCCCCTCCCTAGCAACCATTATCTAGCACCTTAGCAACCAAAATCCATAGAGGGATATATTAAATTCTGAATGTCACAGAGGCATGGGAGTTGGTTTATATCATTCAAACTGACAAGCCGCCTTTGGAGTTTCATGATTGGCAACTGCCAATCCACTCCCTAGCAAGCAAACAGAGTACCCTAGCAACCATTTTGCAAGAGCTAAATCTCTGCATCAGAACATTGTATCGCGATGGGTGTTGGGTCTTTTGACTCATGCTAGCACACAGGACTTCCAACATGCTACACATGCTAGCTGTGAATAGCTACATGCTAATAACAATTAGTTAAGTGCTAAATCATGCCAAGAACATATTAAGAATTCTATAAAACTCTATAGTAACCATCTGGGACAACTACCAACCACCTAGCAACACCATAGCAACCACCCAAAATACCCTAGCAACCACCTAGCAACACCATAGTAACCACCCAGAACACCCTAGTAACCGCCTAGCAACACCCTAGCAACCACCTGAACAACATGAGTAAGCCATATCTCAGCATCAGAACATCGTACAGATATGGTTGTTGGCTCGTATGCAATCATGCACAACACCCTAGCAACCGAGTGGCGAGTTTTGCCACTGCAAGCACCACTTCACATTTTCTTCTGGAAATGTACATTCTATTTCTTCTTCTTATTATTCTGGACAAAGTTTGGCGCGTAACTCGTCCCGCAAATTTTGTCACAGACCCCTGAGTGAGGCGTCAAATCGTGCGGCTCATTGAGGAGAGGTGTGCTATGACTTTTCTAAGCGATCGGGTGTACGATGTTCGCACAGCGGACGAAAAAGCGGCCAAATAAATCCCATTGACTTAACATTGCGGAATGTTCAGAAATTCAAATCCCAACTGTCACTTTCACACACACCCACAGAAAAGCTGTCCCTCCCCCTCTCTCTCTCCCTCAGAGGATTTATTTTATCAAGCAGCCAATAAGTAATGGCCTAAAATCTTCATAGCCACACCATAGCAACAAGTTACAGCACCCTAGCAACCATGGGCGATATTGTGGGTGCCATACTAAATAACTCTATAAAAACTCTATAAAAACTCCATAGTAATCATCTGTTAAAAAATACACGCCGACATCACAGACCCCTGATTGAGGCGTCAAATTGTGCGGATTATTGAGGAGAGGTGTGCTGTGACTTTTCTTACCAATCGGGGGTACGGTGTTTGACCAATAATTTCTCAGAAACTTGTAATTTACCACATTTGAAGAGGCTGGCAGGCTCTGTAAGAACATACCTCACAATGGGGTAAAAGTTGCACCCCTGGGGGGCAGGAGCTGCTCAAATTTGCCCCATTGACTTACTATGGTGCATAGAGTGCATATGGTGCATCCTTACACATTGCATAGGGATTTTGTATTGAACATAGCTCTGGATCACAGTGTCATAGAGAAAAGGGGACGGGCTCATTTTTCTCAGATGACCAATCAGTCTCTCACGATCATTGTGAAGCTATTAAGCCACGCCCTAGCAACCATTTAGAGCACCTTAGCAACAAGTCCCGTAGACTCCCATTGAAAGAGGTCAAAAGAATGTCTCCGGATAGAAGTGTCATAGTAACACAAGGGTGGTCTCGTTTGACTCGGGGCAGCACACAGCCAGTCATGAATCCCCTCAACACTTCCTAGCCCCTCCCTAGCAACCATTGTCGAGCACCTTAGCAACTAAAATCTATAGAGGGATATCTTCCATTCTGAATGTCACAGAGGCATGGGAGTTGGTTTATATCATTCAAACAGACAAGCAACCTTTTGACTTTGATGACTGGCAGCTGCCAAGCCATTCCCTAGCAACCAAATAGAGTACCCTAGCAACCATAGCAACCGCCTAGCAACCACCCATAATTCCCCAGCAACGCCATAGCAACCACCCAGAATACCCTAGCAACCACCTAGCAACACCATAGCAACCACCCAGAACACCCTAGCAACTGCCTAGCAACGCCCTAGCAACCACCAAGAATCCCTTAGCAACCGCCTAGCAACACCATAGCAACCACCCAGAATACCCTAGCAACACCATAGCAACCACCCAGAATACCCTAGCAACCGCCTAGCAACCACCCAGAACACCCTAGCAACCGCCTAGCAATGCCATAACAACCACCCCGAATACCCTAGCAACCATAGCAACACCATAGCAACCACCCAGAAAACCCTAGCAACCACCCAGAATACCCTAGCAACCATCTAAAACACCCTAGCAACCACTCAGAACACCTTAGCAACGCCCTAGCAACCACCTGAAAAACATGAATAAGCCATATCTCAGCACCAGAACATAGTACAGACATGTTTGTTGGCTCCTATGCAATCATGTACCACACCCTAGCAACCGAGTGGCGAGTTTTGCCACTGCAAGCACCACTTCACATTTTCTTCTGGAAATGTACATTCTAGTTCTTATTATAATCTCTTTTCAGGAGGCCAAAATACGGGGTTTTGTTTTTGCATCCAAACACAAAGCATCTCCACATATGGCGACAACACTACAGTTCACTGAAGCCTCGTCTTCTTTTTTCGCTTATTCCTTTGAATGGGCGTTATGCTAATATTTCTCATTGTGACATAGACATTCCTGGAAGTAACATATGGGCTTTGATCAATGAGTTTTAGGAAGGCCTGGATCAACATTCTCTGTAAGATATAATAAATCCCTTTGTGGGAGACTATGAGCTTTGAAACTTTGCAGATTATACATGCACAACATACATTACACACTAAAGGAAGAGGATAACATTAAAAAGCATCATATGACCCCTTTAAGACACCTCTGTGTTTCCCAACTCTGACCACTGCAAAAGATGCGGGGGTCACTGGTAGTAACCATGCATACGTTTTTATTAGTAGAACATGGACATGTTTCTAGCATTTGACATGCTGTTCATGCACTGAAACCTTCGCAGTCGCCATTACACATGGATTTTCTGCCAACAGGTTATACACTTTCATATTTGTTCAGTCCACATGCCTGCAGACATTTATCCAGAGTATAAGAATCCACATTAATTCTTCCTCTGAATCAAAAAACGAAATGACAGAGTGACTGAGAATACATCAGACTTCTCGAGTCTCCTCTTGACATTTTGCTAGTTGTTGTTGCTCTTTTTCCTGATCTGCTCTGCTGCCAATCATCTTCCCCTGTATGTATCAGAATCCCGCTGTTGGTCATCCGTCGTTCCCTATGTAAATTCTCGCCACTTAGAAAGTCATTAACTTTTACAAAGGTGAAAGGGTTCAATTTATATGGTGGCTGAAAATTTCAGTTGAGTGGGCCACAGTGTGTGGGTCTGTCCTCAAAGCTTCTTCAAAAATGAAAAGAGCAGGCGGCTCGCTAAATTATTCAAAATGAAATAAGAGGCTCTGCCACAGTACAGTGCAGATCAGACAGGAGAAAAAAGGAGATACTTTTCAACAAGAGGGAGTGCATCCATTTTATGCATATTTCAGTCAGTTGCCAGATCTATGAAACATGCAGAATGCCAGAATATAATTGTCTGTACTCTAATGCGCATGGATATTCCAGCTGCACCATGGCGATTCCATATTGTGAAATGTGTGGTATTTGTTAAAATGATAATTTTTAAAAGATGAAAATGTAATAACTAGTTAAATGATCTCCTTTCATAGAGATAATGTCATCCAGTGACGTTCAAATTTTTTTTCTTTTTTTTTTTTACTACTAGTCATTTTCAGTTACATTTAAGAATAATGCTGATGGTACAATATAGTTTCTATGCATTTGTGTACGGTTAGTGAAGAACAGTAATGATAGTTACCAGAATATATTTTTTAAAGAAATTAATATTTAAGTAATATTTTTGTTCAGCAAGAAAGCATTACATTTATCCAAAGTGACAGTAAAATATGTAATGTGACAGTAATGTAAATGTTACAAAAGATTTATATTTCAAATAAATGCTGTTCTTTTAAACTTCCAAAGATTCTATGAATCTGATTGCATATATATATATATATATATATATATATATTAAGGGCTGTTAGTAGATTTTTCAGTATTTTTTTATTTCTTTCACATACTTATTGTGCAATTAAGCATACACCATTTATCTCACATTTGTCATCAATTACTTACCCTTAAGTTGTTCCAAACCTTTATGAGTTTCGTTTTTCTGTTGAACACAAAATAATATAAATAACGCTGGTAACCAGACAGTTGACTGTAGCCATTGACTTCCATTGTATTTTTTTCTACTTTGGAAGTCAGTGATTACTGCCAACTGTTTGATTACAAACATTCTTCAAAATATCTTCTTTTGTGTTCAGCAGAAGAAAGAAATTAATTCAGATTTGCAACAGCAGATTTGAGGGTGAGTAAATGATGACAGTACGCGGATCCATTCTGAATGACTAAACACAGCAACATACACATGACAGATAAAAACACTAATGCAATCCTCACCCATCAAAACTTCACTAGTTGATTTGCTTAATCCAGCTAAGCAACCTATTTTGTGTGTCATCTGGCCACACTACCTTTTCAATGATTCTCTGTGACAGCATGATAGTAAAAATACATATAGATAAAACATCAATAACTCACATAATGTGCTTCTTCTGTTCTTCATTAAGCTTCATTAGTGCTAAACAGCTTTCTCAGTAACTCACTGAATGCTGGTCACGACTCAAGATTAGGAATTGTGATGTTCAAATTTCAGTGTTTTTTTGCAGTGCTACTTGCACTTGTCCATGATTATTGCTTTAATAAGCATTCATTAAAATTTCGATATCACATGCATGGCTTGTGAGTTTTCTTACAATAACCCTAAATGCTTCATTTACCAGCATCTCACAATACATTTTCCTCTGCGTTAATTAAAAAGAAAAGACAGACACATGATTGGGGGGACAATTCACTCCCTTGCGGATGGGACACGTCCCCTCAATTCTGGGCCTATGTCCTAATCTAATCTCAGTCATGCATTTCCTCATGGAGTGTTTTGCTATGTGGGTTCATGTTTTTGTTGTTCACAGTTTGAGCGAAAGTGCAATTTCCGAGGGACAATGGAACAAATACCAGCTAAACAATGAGGCAGTCTATTGATTTTCTTGTCATTTGCTCGTTTTTTTTATGATCTTGATCACCATTAACTAGTACAAAGGGAGTGCCATCTGCATCTGGTCTGATTGTGAGACAGCTGCAGTGAAAACAAGAGAAACTGGGTGAAACAGAGAGCGAGAACGAGAGAGAGAAAGAGTAGAGTGACTGTTGTGTAGTAGAACAATGCGAATGGTAATCCTTCACAATCTATACTGAGCAGTTACCTGGCCAAGAATGGGATATTGGTTCTCTTGTAAAAGCACTCTCTGTTGGAAGCAACATTTCTGTGTCAATTTCAGGGCTGTTGTTTTAGCTTAATTAAGACATCTTGTACAAAAGAACACTTTCCATTTGCAAATAATGAGGAATTTTGGAACGTTATTGATCTAAAGTCTGTTTATGTACATACTGTAGTGTGGAGTGTTTGTATGCATGTGAGCTAGTGTCTAAAGAAATGTTTCAGTCTATTGGCAGCTAATAACTACTTTCATCCATTTTCTGCTTTAAAAAAATGAACTGGCATAAAAACAAATACATAAACAAGTTGTTGCAGCAGTTGTCTGGCTTGGAAATTGTTCAGCTAGCTGAAGACATCATTAGGATGATTTATGGATATTTTGTGTGACATTACCCAAAAGATTAAGTTTGAAATATAAAATCTAACACAGTTGTTTAGTTAGTCTCTTGTTTATTATGTGTGTGTGTGTGTGTGTGTGTGTGTGTGTGTGTGTGTGTGTGTGTGTGTGTGTGTGTGTGTGTGTGTGTTTGTGTGTTTGTGTGTGTGTATGTTTTTCTATTTTTCAACCTGAATTCACACTGACTCATTGGGACTTGTGTCACTGTGGGGACCTAAATTGAGGTCTCCATGAGGAAACAAGTTTATAAATCATACAGATGTTTTTTTTTTTTTTTTTTTTTTTTTAATATAAAAATGCAGAAAGTTTACTGTGATGTACCATTTAGGGGTAAGGTTAGTGTAGGGGGATAAAATGTACAGTTTTTTTTTACAGTTTTTACCGTGTTTCTGTGTGTGCGTGTGTGTAGCTTAGATCCGCCCACATAGATGTCATTGCTACCGAATACCACTCCACACAACAAATATACTGTTTTGTCATTTTGTGACATTTATAATGTTTGCTAAAGGTTTCCATTCAAATAAATACTGCTTTTTTTTTTTTTTTTTACTTTTTATAATGATCAAATAATCCTGAAAAAAAAAATCAGTTTCCACAACATAAGCACCGCAACAGTTTTCAAATGTGGTGACAATAAGAAATGTTTCTTGAGCAGAACATATTATATATAAGAGCTAAATAAATATGCTATAAGAACATATTAGAATGAAGTCTGCTGAAAATTCAGCTTTGATATCACAAGAATATATTACTGTCATGGGTTGTTCCACAAAGATGAAGATGAGAGAAGCAGTAGTTCAAATAGTTAAGTAACTTTAATAAAACAACAACAGCAGACTAAGAACTGGAAGAACTGAAAGGCTTATACTGTATACAAAAGATAATGAACTGAATACAAACAGGTGCATTCTAATTAATGAGTAACCAAGGAGTCAAACTAGTGGCGGGAAACTGAGAACAAAAGGAAAACGTCTCGGGTTATGACTATAACCCTTGTTCCCTGAGAAGGGAACGAGACACTGCGTCGTCAGAAACGACTCTTTGGGGACGCTCCCTTAGCGTGCGCCTCTGAAGTATGAATGAAACTTATCCAATCCTGATTGGTGTTGCGTCATGATGTAACGTGACGGCACATAAAAGTGACGCCTGCACACACACACACATTAGCCTAGCAATGAAGCAAGATGCTCACAGACCTCGAGGGGCGTGGCAGGACGAAGCAGTGTCTCGTTCCCTTCTCAGGGAACAAGGGTTATAGTCATAACCCGAGACGTTCCCTTTCGAGGGAACTTGAACTGCGTCGTCAGAAAGGACTCTTTGGGGAACGAATGCCCACTAGGCCACGCACCGAAGAAGGCCTGCCCTAGAGTGAAACTGATCTCAGGCACTAGCTAGGACGAGAGCACATATGCACCAGGCATACTTGGGAGGTGTAGACTAAAAACCTGATAAAAGTGTGCGGGGTAGCCCAACCGGCTGCTTCACAGATCTGCTGGAGGGGCACTCCCGAGAGGAGGGCCCTAGAGGACGCCATGCCTCTAGTAGAATGAGCCCTTGCTGCCAAAGGTGAAGGCAAATTGCGCACCTTGTAGGCCTACTTATGGTTTGTATAGCCGGGAACCCCTAATAGGTGTTTCGGACACAGGATGGCCTTAACTCTGCCGGGGGCACACCCCAAGCAAGCAGCCATGTACACCCTACGTGTGGATGGGGAGAGATACGCAGAGAAACGATCTTGAAGAAACTCAAGAACTGAAGCCATTGGGCAGTTAACTGGGCCTAACTCAAGTGCCCTCCGCCTGAGACAACAGATCCCTCCTCAGAGGAATCTGCCATGGTGGAGCTATCAGGAGTGAAATTAAGTCTGAAAACCATACTCAGGTCGGCCACATTGGGGCAACCAGTAGTAGACTGATGCCCTCCTGACGGACCCTCTCCAGGACTCCCGGGAGCAGAGCGATCGGGGAAAAAGCATACAGGCGAAGCCTCGGCCAGGCCTGTACCATGGCATCCAACCCCAGCGGGGCTGGATGAGTGAGGGAGAACCAAAGTGGACAGTGGGACGTCCCTCCAGTCGCTTCCACTTCCATTGGTCCCAACCTCCGCCATATCAACTCCACCACCTCTGGATGGAGTCTCCATTCCCCGGGCCTCAGCCCCTGCCTCGACAGGATGTCTGCTCCCTGATTCAGAACCCCAGGGACATATATTGTTCCTATAGATAATGTTTTCCCTTGGGCCCATAAAATGATCTGATGCACCAACCTGGATAGAGGGCGCGATCTGAGTTCCCCTTGTCGGTTCAGATAAGCTACCACAGATGTATTGTCCGAACGTATCAAGACGTGGTAACCTACGATGTCTGAGAGGAAGCTCCTCAGAGCCCTGAAAACAGCCAACATCTCTAGGCAATTTAGATGCCAAGAGAGATGATAGTCCTGCCACAGACCCCTGGCAAAGCGGCCATCCATGACCGCGCCCCAACCAGTGAGGGAGGCGTCTGTCGATAAGGTTTTCCGGCGACATGATGCTCCTAACACTGGTCCTTGGGACAGAAACCAAGGTTTCTTCCATATTAATAGGGAATGAAGGCATCTGCGCGTAACCTTTATTATACGGAATGGATTCCCCTTGGGGAAAAAAAAAACCTTGGCTTTGAGCCACCATTAAAGGGGCCTCATGTGAAGCTGGCCCAAAGGAATTATGTTGGATGCCGCTGTCATGAGGCCCAGCAGTCTTTGAAATTGCTTTACAGTGATGGCCTGGTCTAGCTTTTATCCCGGACGCCATGGCCAGGATGGATTCGATACGAGCGGGAGACATACGTGCCCGCATCGTAACCGAAGAGTAGTCTTCTGAGCTGGGTCCAACACAATTTTCTTAGTGTTGAGTCTCAACCCCCGGTTCTGAATGTAGCCAAGGACGACATCTCGATGCCGAACTGCCATTTCTCAAGACCGGGCCAATATGAGCCAGTCGTCGATGTAATTCAGTATACGGATGCCCTGAAGCCTCAGTGGAGCCAGAGCCGCATCCATACACTTAGTGAACGTGCAGGGAGAGAGTGCTAGGCCAAACGGAAGAACCCGATATTGGTATGCTTCGCCCCCGAAAGCGAACCTCAGGAACCTCCTGTGACATGGAAGGATGGAGACATGAAAATAAGCGTCTTTTAGATCTATCGTGACAAACCAGTCCTCAGATCTGATTTGGTTCACGATAATGGGAATAGTAAGCATTTTGAACCTGTATCTCCTCAAAGAACGATTCAAAAGCCTTAGATCTAAAATCGGCCTCAGCCCGCCATCCTTCTTTGGAACTATAAAGTACCAGCTGTAAAACCCGGACTCCCTGTCTGGTAGGGGAACACTTTCTATGGCCCCTTAATTCCAGTAGAGTCTGTACCTCTTGTTCCATAACCCGAGCCTGTTCTGGAACCACTGCAGTCGATACCACCCCAGCAAACTTGGGAAGTCGGTGACCGAACTGAAATCTGTACCCATATTTTATAATATTCATTATAATGGGGGGGGGGGGGGAGCTGGTTGACGGCTGAGGCTGGCCACTTGGACCAGCCCTTCTAGATCCAGATATAGAGCGGCGAGGGAGATACTGTTGGAACGCCGCTGACTGTTTTTTCGCTTCCTGAAACCTGTCGACGACTGTAGTGACAGCGTCGGAGAAAAGGCCAGAAGGTGATAGCGGAGCGTCGAACAGAAAATATTTGTCTTTCTCTTTTATACTGGACAAATTTAGCCACAGATGTCTCTCCATAGCCACCATAGCTGACATAGCGGCCTATGGCACGTGCCGTATCTTTAGTGGGCCGGAGAGACAATCTGTGGCTCTTCTCAACTCCGCAAAGTCAGCAGGAGTTGGTCCCTCGCCCTCATTTATATCTTTAAGAATATCAGCCTGGTACGCCTGCAAAATCGTCATAGAGTGCAGGCACGCACCAGCCTGACCAGCCGCCATATAAGCCCGGCCAACCAGTGCAGAGGTGTCCCTGCACGGTTTTTGGGCACCGCCGGGGCTGTAAGCAAAGATGCCGCATCAGGAGACAGATAGCTCGCTAAAGCTTCCTCCATCTGCGGCATCTTGCCATAACCCACCTCTCTCGTACTCACCACATTCGAATAATAATATAATGAATGTGATGAGATACGTAAAGAGTGGGGCCTTTCCCAGGATCTAGACTTTTTTTTATGAAGATCTGTAAAAACGGTAAGCCCCGGCGCTGAGGTTGTGAACGGTGCTGCAGGAATCTCTCGTCTAGCTTGCTTTGACGGGGATCATCCTGCTTATTTTGTGGCCAGCTGATATATATACATATATATTTAATTATTTATTTTAAGACTGGACTCCACAGTATGCATCACAACCTCCACAAGCTCTACATAAGCAGAAACATGAGCCGGCGAGTGTGACTCATGTTGCTCATTCCCGATGCTGAGCATAATCTACTTCCCTCAGAAACAGATAGCTCGAGCAACAGGTACTCGTCACGGTCAGAAGAAGCCGCATCGCGGGCTTCTGCGTCATGAACGAGTGTTATAGAGTCTGCGGATGATGAACGAAAAAGTGCCTCAGCAGTCTCGTTCTCATCCGCGAGATCCTTCTGCGATCCCCACGATCTAAACCGCCGCGCCGCCTCAACGGATGCGGGACCCGAATCGTGGGGATCGCGAGCCTGGCCATTATCAGAAAATAATATAGCCAAGCGGGAGCGCAGCACTCTAATAGGAAGTGCTTAACAGTGTTCACAGGCAGCCCTCTCGAGAGCTACCTGTGCGTGCTGCGCACCTAAACAATACACACACAACTGATGCGTTTCCCCACCTGTGAGATATCTAGGGCAGGGGTGCACACACTTAGTGTATTGTTCACTCGCCATAATATAGAGCTTTGCACAGACAAAACAACACCAAATAAGACAGACAGTTTCACAGAGAGCGCTTGCTGAAGAGCGAAAGCTAATGTGTGTGCCGGCGTCACTTTTATGTGCCGTCACATGTTACGTCATGACGCAACACCAATCAGGATTGGATTAGTTTCATTCATACTTCAGAGGCGCACGCTGAGGGAGCGATCCCAAAGAGTCGTTTCTCACGACGCAGTTCGAGTTCCCTCGAAAGGGAACTAACTTGATAACAAAGGCAGGAAAACAGGATCTGAACACAATGAATATTGAACTAAAACTGAGCATAACTGTGTCAATTACATTGCAAAATATATTAAAATAGAAAACTGCTATTTTAATTTTTTATTTAATTTAGTGAACAAATCATTTAGATGTAAAGAAGCCACGTTTTTGTCTCTTTTTCTCTTCATCTAACTTGATGGACACAGACCCATGCATATGACTGTTCATAGCAAACAAGTCATAAAAAAAAAATAAAAAAAAAAAAATTACATTATGAAACTCTCAAATAAAAAGAACAGTAATACATTAATACATTTAACACATTTAATGGGATGAGTCACATTTGAAGCTGTTGTGAAATGCTGTAGCCAATATACAGGTGAAACTCGAAAAATTTAAATATAGTGCAAAAGTTTGTCTATTTCAGTAATTCAAATTAAAAGGTGAAACTAATATATTTAGTATATATAACTATACATATGCATGATTATACTTTGCAGAGGGCCGACATTTCTGTATTTAAAATCCTTTTTTCTATTATTGATTTTATGGAATTTTCTAATTTTCTGAGATTTTGAATTTGGGGGTTTCATAAGCTGTAAGCCATAATCATCAAATTTATAACTTTTGCACAATATTTTATTTTTTTGAGTTTCACCTGTATGCACACCTGTAACTGCACATCAGTTGAATTCTAAATGAATGTGGCATGTTGCAACACCAGATATCAGCAACCTTCAGTTACAATGGTCACAAGCAGTGTGAAAACATACCCATTCCAACATATTAAGACATTGGAAATGCTGTCTGTGGTATAGTTTGGAAAATAGCTTTTTGAATCAGGTACAGCATAACCTACTTTTTGACACATTTCTACTGGATTGGGTTGTGTATTGTTGTTAGGACACTGTGTAAGGATATTGCTGCTGTGAGTACTTAACTTTGGTTGAGTGGGCTAAAATTGGAGGGACTGCAGAGCCCGCTAGTTCTAGCATCTCTATACAGTTTTATAGACAATAAGTTTTAGATACCGTATATCTGAAACCACATGATCTATATGCCTCCGCGAGACTTTGTGATCTCACTCTATGGAACTTCCTTCATTAATTTGGTTAATGTCAGTTTGCTTTGATAAAAACTGTATTTATTCAGCAGGTAACATGCTTCTCAAAAATATGTCTGAAAAAGATCACATATGGATGTGGTGCATTTCTGAAATGGTTCAATACTAACATCAATCTTCATTTAAGTTATTTTTCTTGCGATTTCTGTTCATTTTCAGTATTTCTAGGCATTTAAACATACAAAATCAGGTAAGATGGTGCAATTGAACTATTATTTGTTGGTATCTAGGCTTACAGGTTTCACTGCACCCAACTGGAATATTAAACAACACAAGCCTGTGACTTTGCACCGATATGCCCTGTTTGTTTTACTCTTATTTATACACTGACATGAATGTAGGTGTCTACGGAAGTCACCCATTTCACCTCTTTTGAGACAAAGAAGTATTTTTAAAATCAGAAGCAATCATCTTGAACATGCCCCTGATTGCATCCCTGTCAATTGCACTGAATGTACCATACAGATAAAAGACTTTCAGCTGATGCCACAGGGGCCTTACCTAGCAGTCATCAGCCTCTCAGCAAGGCAGGAACAAATGTAGACGTGACAGCCATCATAAGCAAAATGTGACTAGATAATAGAGTTTTGGTAAAGGCCAACCTCTTTTACAGTTAAACATGAATTTGAAACTCACATTTTAAACAGAAATTGACCCAATCAGTAAAATATTTATCATTTTAGTCTTAAAGTCAACTGTTTTGATAATTTGATTTATTAAACAATAAAATGAAGGACGGGACCTGATGGACCCGGGTTCACATGCACAGGATTTTCAGAAGTGGAAGTAATCATAGTTTATAGTTGTGAACGTAACTACAAACAAATATTTTTTGCATTCCCATTTGCTTTAATAGCAAAAGAAACATGGGCATGTGGTGGGTTATAATCTTGCAGGGGTCAGAATTCGTCAATTACTTCGCTTATACTACTGTTACCATGTCTCATGACTAATCAGATGTTTTATTATCAAAATATTCGACTGGTTTTTGTCCTTAAACCAGCGTCATTTTAGAGCTAGTAACAGATCTATCGAAGCCATCGATATGCAGACTAATGTAGTTATTGAAGAGAGATTGATATATTGCGTAAGCGTGTGTGAATTATCTGCATCTGTGCTCCTCTCAACAGTGTTCTGCAGCAGCATCTATACTTATAGCGAAGCTGTAAGTTTAACTGCTTCAAAAACAGCGAAGATACTTCCTTAATATTTAAAAAGTTTTGCAAATGCTAAACTATTTTATCGATAAAGTCGAAGGGCAGCACTTACTGTGCTAATAACTGTGGAAATGCGTACATCTATGAAAAGTGTCCATTTTATCCTTCAGCAATTTATGGGACCATGGAAATTGTCTAGTATTTTTGTGATTAGAAAATAGCTTCAGTATTTGACTGTTGGTTAACATTGTCCAATAGTCTGAGTTCAGTGGAAAAAGATGGTTGTATCAGATTTTGAGGATTAGAAAGGCACTTTTCCCTTTGATGTTTGTAAATAGGATAAATATTGATTTCGTGTTGACTTTGAGAGGATTTTCTAACCTAAATATTCTCCCAATATTGTCCAATAACACGTGTAACTTCAGAACTTTTCTGACAAGTGGCCTTGGTGTGGACTTAACTTTCCACCCTAAAAGCTGTATCTGCTATTCTACAGAGTTTTCCTTTCTGCTAAGGCAGCTCTGGCTTAGTGCAGCGCAAATACGAGTGGGCCGATGATGGAGAAAAGAGCAGCGAAATCAATAAATTAAAGTGCTCTTAGAGCTTTGAAGGTGGAGACATTTTCCACTCTCCGAAGTAACATGCAAATACACTTTGAAGACCACAATACTGGCATAACAATCGTGATGTGTGGTGTGAAAGTGGATTATCTGTGGAATCTTTGTGTCATACAGCTGAGGGACGATGAATGCAGAGTTCACTCCTGACATCCCGAAAGCCCTGCCATCCGTGGTGCCATCAGAGTTCGTATCAGTAAAGGCTCATTAAAGCTGCAATCCAACTGGAGAAAGGGATTTTTGCAACATTAATTTTAACTCTACCAATCCAGTAAATAATATTCTATTTACAGCCTTGGCTGCCTGCAAAAAAGGGTCATTTAGTGTAAATGGTGTCTTGCTCTGAGGCTGGCTTTGGAAATTGTGCTCTAAATGAGCAGAGATATAAAATGCTCTGTTGGTGGATTGGAACACAGAGGTATTATCACCCACTTTTATATATGCTTATGATTTATTAACATGTGATTTATTATTATTATTATTATTATTATTATTATTATTATTATTATTATATGGTGAAGTGTGAAAACTATAGGGGTTTATCTGATTATGTCCTGTAAGGGAGTGTAATAAAAAAAGTATAAAAATAGTGAGGACATAACACCATTCTGCCCGGCCAACACGTACAAATCTACTCTGATTTGGCAGCTGTTTTCAGTCTTCAAATAGTCTGAAATATCTATCACTTCTAATTTTTCTTGCCTGGCTTGTCCTGCCAATTGATGCGCCTGACTGACTCAATGGATACATTCTCAGTGTTGACAATTATTGTCATTGATTTGCCAAGGTGATGCATTTGGAAAAGAGCATTCGTGAGGACATGTAAACAACTGGCAAGCTCTGTTTTAATCAGATTTTTCCCTCCCTGAGTAAATCAATACAACAATTAATGTATTTCAAATAGCAACAGCGAGTGTCCTAAGCTTCAAATTAAAGCAAGGTCAACTTTATACTTAACGACTTTCTGTTTCAGCAATCCACAAATTCTCATTTCATCCTCTGCATTATTTTGTTCCTGTCCAAATCGATAGCAAAAACACAATTGCATATATTATTTATATAGAACTCATGATTAAATCAGCGGCTACTGGTGTCTAATGAAAAACTAATGAAATTTTGAAAGACATAAACACGTGCACGATGCGGACGCCAGTCAGGGCCTTGAAATAAATGTGAAAAAGTTTCAAAGATACTCACGCTATCTCTCACGAACTCCCATTTTCTGCTGCGTTTGCACGGGAAGAGTTAAGCAGGATGAGTGGGCCACACAGGACCAAAACAGTTCAATGAGAAAAGACACTGCAGATGTTAATGATTATAGATTTACAGGGATGGACTTGCATGTGTAATGAGCTGCTCCAAATCATGCAATGCCACCCTTAACATTTCTGTCTCTTTAAGCAGACTGTGTGTATTAATAGTCATAAATGGACTTGAGATGGCACATTTTCTGAATTTCCAAAGCGGCCACAAATTAGCAATGTGAACAAATAACATAACTCAACCAGCTTATTTGTAACTGTTTACCTCTAAAATTGCACCAAAATGAGTAGTTAGCACCAAACGAGTGTGGGGTGGATAGCTGAATACTTCAGATAGATTCGCTTCACTTAAGAAAAAATGACCACCATCTGGCAGGCAAAAGCTACTCACTGGCGTAAGCTTCAGTAATTCATTCATCTTGGATATTGTCTTAACAGTCAACAGACAGATGTAGCTCAGCCGACTATCTCATTAATATGTTGAAAAACAGGAACATAGAAAAGGCCTGTTTGACTCACGCACACACACCATATGCACTCCATTGCATTAAGAGGCATAGTTATCATCCCATTTTCAATGTCACTCTTACATAATTGTGATCTTATCTGATCTTATATATTGATTTTATATGATCTTATATATTTCTATTGGACCAAGCAGCTTTGACCTCCAAAAACATTTAATTCCAGTCACAGCAGTTCCAATCATTGTAGCTTTTTCATTTAAGAAAAGGAAGAAAAGAAAAAAAAATCCAATCTATTCTAATCTATATGTGTATGATTGCTGAATTAGGTGGTGTGTGCAGACATGTAAATTATCTCCTCTAGAACAGGAATCACTCTCTCATTAAAGGGACAGTTTGAACTGTTTCAAAATGAAAATTCTGCAATACTGCATAACCCGCAATACTTTTGTTCATCTTCAGAGCACAAATGAAGATCTTTTTGATGAAATCTGAGAGCTTTCTGTCCCTCTGTTAGCAGCTACGCAACTACCACTTTGACACGTCAAAAAATTCATAAAGCGTTTGTAAAACTAATCCATATAAATTGAGCAGTTTAGTTAAAACATTTCTGAAGAGAATCAATCCCTTTATATAATGAACAGATTTAACTTAGGCTTTATTCACATATAAACATTGATCAGCGAACATTAAGGGAAGCTCAACCGAATCTGAGAACACACGTCTTGCACCTGCTGCATAACACAAGAATGAACCTCACTGGTTCTTGCGGAAGCTTAAACATGCTCCTTAACACACAAGAATGAACCTCATTGGTTCTCGCATGCTTGAGCTTCCGTTTACCACAACTGATGTGTGAGTTAATTCATGTTTATACAGGTCCTTCTCAAAAAAATGTGCATATTGTGATAAAGTTCATTATTTTCCATAATTTAATGATAAAAATTTAACTTTCATATATTTTAGATTCATTGCACACCAACTGAAATATTTCAGGTCTTTTATTGTTTTAATACTGATGATTTTGGCATACAGCTCATGAAAACCCAAAATTCCTGTCTCAAAAAATTTGCATATTTCATCCGACCAATAAAAGAAGTGTTTTTAATACAAAAAAAAGTCAACCTTCTAATAATTATGTTCAGTTATGCTGGAAATCCTTTTGCAGAAATGACTGCTTCAATGCGGCGTGGCATGGAGGCAATCAGCCTGTGGCACTGCTGAGGTGTTATGGAGGCCCAGGATGCTTCGATAGTGGCCTTAAGCTCATCCAGAGTGTTGGGTCTTGCGTCTCTCAACTTTCTCTTCACAATATCCCACAGATTCTCTATGGGGTTCAGGTCAGGAGAGTTGGCAGGCCAATTGAGCACAGTAATACCATGGTCAGTAAACCATTTACCAGTGGTTTTGGCACTGTGAGCAGGTGGCAGGTCGTGCTGAAAAATGAAATCTTCATCTCCATAAAGCTTTTCAGCAGGTGGAACCATGAAGTGCTCCAAAATCTCCTGATAGCTAGCTGCATTGACCCTGCCCTTGATAAAACACAGTGGACCAACACCAGCAGCTGACATGGCACCCCAGACCATCACTGACTGTGGGCACTTGACACTGGACTTCAGGTATTTTGGCATTTCCTTCTCTCCAGTCTTCCTCCAGACTCTGGCACCTTGATTTCCGAATGACATGCAACCACTGAGCAACAGTCCAGGGCTACTTCTCTGTAGCGCAGGTCAGGCGCTTTTGCCGCTGTTTCTGGTTCATAAGTGGCTTGACCTGGGGAATGCGGCACCTGTAACCCATTTCCTGCACACGCCTGTGCACGGTGGCTCTGGATGTTTCTACTCCAGACTCAGTCGACTGCTTCCGCAGGTCCCCCAAGGTCTGGAATCAGTCCTTCTCCACAATCTTCCTCAGGGTCCGGTCACCTCTTCTCGTTGTGCAGTGTTTTTTTGCCACACTTTTTCCTTCCCACAGACTTCCCACTGAGGTGCCTTGATAAAGCACTCTGGGAACAGCCTATTTGTTCAGAAATTTCTTTCTGTGTCTTACCCTCTTGCTTGAGGGTGTCAATGATGGCCTTCTGGACAGCAGTCAGGTCGGCAGTCTTAACCATGATTACGGTTTTGAGTAATGAAACAGGCTGCGAGTTTTTAAAAGCCTCAGGAATCTTTTGCAGGTGTTTAGAGTTAATTAGTTGATTCAGATGATTAGGGTAATAGCTCGTTTAGAGAACCTTTTCATGATATGCTAATTTATTGAGACAGGAATTTTGGGTTTTCATGAGCTGTATGCCAAAATCATCAGTATTAAAACAATAAAACACCTGAAATATATTAGTTGGTGTGCAATGAATCTAAAATATATGAAAGTTTAATTTTTATCATTACATTATGGAAAATAATGAACTTTATCACAATATGCTATTTTTTTGAGAAGGACCTGTATATGCATAAAAGCCTAAATTCAATCTGTTCATCATATAAAGCAATCGTGTCTCTGCAGAAAATTTTGGACAAAACCGCTCAATTCATATGGATTCGTTTTTCGATCTCTTTATGAAGTTTTTGAAGCGTCAAAGTGGTAGTTGCGTGGACTGTCTATGGAGAGGCAGAAAGCTCTCAAATTTCATCAAAAATATCTTAATTGTTTTTTCGAAGATGAACGGACGTCTCAAAGGTTTTGAACGACACGAAGGTGTGTAATTAATGAAAGAATTACACTATACCTTTAAGTACAAAAGATGATTTCAGAGTTAATTGGAGAGCCAGTTTGATATCCAAACATGTCAGTATTTGCTGCTGGTTTGTCTTTGGTTTTCATCTTTGCTTTCCAAAACTCGATTTGCAGGTCACTTTGTGGTTTGGATGCAGTTGTTTCCCTTAGGTGAGGCATTATGCTTTGGTTTTGTTATTTATTGATGGTTTGAGTCATTTTGTTTGTCTGTATATGGAATAAGAACATGTTTGAAGAGTTCTGGTTGTCTTTGTGCTGCATGTTTAAAAACATCTCTGCAGCAAAACCAAAATGTTAATAGGCAAGACAAACTCATTTTTTTCTGTTCTCACACCAGCAACTCATTAAGTAACAAAACAGGTCATTGATTTTACAGCTTTTCTCAAGGTTTTTATGAGAGATAAGTGACCCCTCACAGGATCTGAGCATGCTCCATTAAATCAGAGAGGTTCAAATGATCCCACAAACATTTCAGCCTGATTATCTGGAGGCCTTATAAACCACAAGCGAGGAAGTGTGTAATTTACCTAGGATAATGTGACATGAACTCTAATGTGTAAATCAGGCTTTTAATTCTCCTGGAAAGACTTCTGCTTAAGGTCTGCGTCCCCTTGCCCGCACTATTTGAGAGAGGGTGACACACACGCAGCGCGGCGCTTGCATTCATGGGGATCACAGAGGGAGTTGGCAGATGATGTTGAGACGGCCTCGGCCCTTTCTCAAAATTCATCGGCCAGCTCCCGTGGTCCCACTCACGGGTCGGAAGGCCGCTCTGCGGCTCCTTCCGCCCGTGAAGAGGACCCGATGCTCAAACTATCTGGCTCTGAGGAGTTGGATGTTTTAAGCATTGAGACAGGAGAATGTGAGGATTCGCCACCCCATTCTCCTGCCTTTGAGGAGCTGCTGGAAGTTGTGACCAGGGCGATGGAAAAATCTAAAATTGATTGGCCACCAGAAAAGCAGGAAGCAACAAGAAAGAGCAAGCACGATGAGCGCTTCCTGCAAGCCCGGTCACAGCCTTCATGCCGGAGCCTCCCATTTTTCACTGATCTCCACACCGAGGTGTCGAGATCGTAGGATAAGCCCTTCTCTTCACATTTATCGAGCCCGTGCTGCATCGTCCCTGAGAGCTCCAGTGCTTCCCTCCAAGCCCTGCCGCACAACGGCCTTGGTTTGGAAAGCATATATGGCAGCAGGTCGGGCTGGTGCATGTCTGCACACGATGGGGCTGTTGCAGGCATACTAGGCCGACCTCCTAAAAGAGGTGGACGACAGCGGGGAGGTCGCCCTCAAAGACATTCAAAAGAAGCGACGAGCGGTCGACTTGTCTCTCCGTGCTACCAAGGAGACGGCCCACGCCATCGGCCGCTCTATTGCAGCTTTGGTAGCCACAGAGAGACATTTCTGGCTGAATCTGTCGGGCATTGAGGACAAGGACAGGGCCTTTCTCCTCGATACCCCGATTTTGAAATCGATGTTTGCTTTCTTACGCTAAGTGCGCTTCGGGACGCATCCGTCTTTATTTAACGCAAATTGCAGTGTCCGCCCGAAAATATAGTGGCCCTGTCGAGTTCACTTCCTCTCAAGAGGCCTGCAGAAAAATTAAGTCGGTTAGTTCCTGCCATTCAACTGCTTCAGGTCACAGAAATTCCAAATATAATACCAGAGGCCAGTCTTGAGATTCCCCTAGTAGATTATCTAGACACCTGGAAAGGTCTTCGAAATATATCTCAGTGGGTTCTGCGCACAGTGGAAAAGGGGTACAGAATTCAGTTTGAGTATCATCCACCAAAGTTCAGCGGGGTTGTGCACACTGGTCAGCCCCGAGCAGGGTCAGGTCATGGAACAAAAAGTTCAGTCCCTCTTAGTAAAGGAAGCCATAGAGCAGGTTCCTCCTCAAGAGAGGGAAGTCGGGTTCTACAGCTGGTACTTCATAGTTCCCAAGAAGGATGGGTGGTTACATCCTATAATATATCTCAGGTTATTGAACCGGTCTCTGAGGAGATACAGGTTCAAAATGCTAACTATACCTATCATCGTGAGTCAATCAGGTCCGAGGACTGGTTTGTCACGATAGATCTACTTCCACATATCCATCCTTCCCCATCACAGGACGTTTCTAAGGTTCGCTTTTGGGGGAAAAGCATATCAATACAGAGTTCTTCCATTCGGCCTAGCACTGTCACCTCGCACCTTCACGAAATGCTTGGATGCTGAACTTGCTCCATTGAGACCTCAAGGCATTCGCATCCTCAACTACATCGACGGCTGGCTCATTCTGGCACAGTCAGAGGAGATGGCGGTTCAAAATCGTTATGTTGTTCTGAATCATCTAAGGTTCTTGTGCTTAAGACTCAATGTCAAGAAGAGTTCATTAACTCCTCTACAGAGAACGATTTTCCTGGGGGTGAAATGGGACTCAGTCACGATGCGGGCACAGTTGTCTCCTGCTCGTATAAACACCATCTTGACCACAGTAACGAGTATCAAGCTAGGCCAGGGCATCACTGTCAAACACTTTCAGAGGGTTCTGGGTCTCCTAGCAGCAGTGTCCAACATGATTCCTTTTGGGCTGCTGTACATGAGGGCCCTGCAGTGGTGGCTCAGGACCAGAGGGTTTTCCCAGAGGGGGAATCCATTTCCCACGATCAAAGTAAGGCGCAGATGCCTTCGTTCTTTGGTCATGTGGAAGAAACCGTGGTTCCTGTCCCTAGGCCCTGTGTTGGGAGAACCGCGTCAGAGGAAAATTCTGACCACGGATGCATCCCTCACAGGCTGGGGTGCGGTCATGGAAGGCCGCTACACCAGGGGTCTTTGGAAAGACCATCATCTTTCATGGCACATCAATTGCCTGGAGATGCTGGCAGTAATTCTGGCTCTCAGACATTTCCTTCCGTACCTCAGAGGCCATCATGTTCTAGTACGAACAGACAATACGTCGGTGGTCTCATACATAAATCGACAAGGGGGCCTGAGATCGTGCCCTCTATGCAGATATGGCCCTATCATATATATAAATAATGTATGTATGTATTTTTAACCAGAAAAATCTAAAATGTATGTAGCAACAAGCAGATGGTCAGTTCTGCTATTTTGATTAAATTACGGATTTGCCGACACAGCTTCTCTCTTCATGAACTGCGACACGAGGAAAAGGGTGTTTGGACTTAATTAAATTACCGATACTGATGTGCCCACATGGCGTTTTTCTCTAATGACTAAACAAAGGGATGCTCTGTTTACAACATGTGACCAAAAGACAAGTGACCAAAAGGCTCCCTTTGTCGAGATCACGCGGAAGAACCCCCTCTGGGCTTCCTCCGAAGATGACAAGCCGAACATTGTCAATTCAAATAATGCACACACATGATAACACCCCTGAAGGAGGGGGGGTGAGCCAGAGTTCACTACACCGCCACCGTTCAACGAACTCTGAATACACATATACATACACACACACACACACACACACACACACACACACACACCAAGAGACAATCATTCATGACCACGTGTGGTTAAAAGTCCCCTGAAAATGTATGAAATGCTTTTCTATTTGTGTTCACGATTGCCCATGTAATCAATGACTCTAACTATACGTTTGTGGCATGTAATCAGACTTGAGATGCGTCTAATCACGAAGGATCAAGTATATTTACCTTACTAATTCCAAATATCACCTTGCACGGTATCATTGTGATCAGAAAAATTCAGTGATATCAAATCCTTAAACTAGAGTTCAACACGATGCATTCTTTTATTAATACCAGTTTATACGTGTATTATGACTGAGTTTTCTGCCTCCTCTGCACATTGGCCGGAGGGCGTTTATTTCGCGAACGAAGAGGCTTGTCGCAACGCCTCCTCCCAAACTATTGGATCAAGCGCGTAAGAAAGGTGTGGCCCGCTCCCTTCAAAACACGGAGCGCCACATTCTCTTCTTCGCAGTTCTATGCCAGAGAGAGGTCCACACTTCAATAAGGAGTTCTTTGTTTATTTTCTTTGTTTTAACCTAAGTTTTTCTTTCCATTTGATCTACCTCATTTGAGAGTTTGTCTTCGTTCAGTGTATTCACGAACAAAACGAATTTAAGAGTACTCATATTCCGCGATCGCAACATCTACCTACCTCCGCCAGGAAGAAACCTCAGACATGAAGCTCACGCTTCTTTTTAAACCAGCTGCACAAAAAGAGCCATCTCAAAGCAAGTAATATTACAAGCTAAAATAACTGCTGGTTGTCTAGGATAAACCAGGTGTCTCCTTGTGGAGTGACGTTTTGAAGTGTTCTGTCCTGAGAAGATCTCTCTCTCTCTCTCTCTCTCTCTCTCTCTCTCTCTCTCTCTCTCTCTCTCTCTCTCTCTCTCTCTGCATATTTACTCGAGTAGTCTATGTAATCTTTAGTTTGTGTTTTATTAAATTCCATAATCATTTGAAGTGAATCTGTCTCATGGTCCATAATTTGAAGTCCCTGCAAATGTCGATCTTAAGTTACCAAGCTCTACCTTGTTAAATTTTGGAGATATCTAAAAGTGCCTTACACGCAAATATCTTTCCTTATGGCCATAGAAAATCTATTTTGCTGTTCACAGGCCTACAAATTTTGATAGTGAAGTCTCGCCTCCAGTCCGCCGGACGGACAGACTGCGTGACAAACTAAATTTGAATCATATGAAATTTACCTTGAAAATTGATCTGGTTTTACTGACCTATAGTAATAATTACGACGAGAAATCGTGTTAATTACTCATATATGTTGAGGTTTAGCCTGTTCCCTATTTCAGATAATTTAATTGGTGTATGCGATAAAATATATTCATCATTTTATGAATATTACCCCCATCTGAGTTAATATTCCCCCAAAACAAACTCATTGTCGCTACATGTATTCCCAAAATCGTGCAGCCCTATAGTTTCTCTTGATATCAGCATGTCCACAGGTGTTTATTAATATATATATATATATATATATATATATATATATATATATATATATATATATATATATATATATATATATATATATATATATATATATATATATATATATATATACAGGTCCTTCTCAAAAAATTAGCATATTGTGATAAAGTTCATTATTTTCCATAATGTAATGATAAAAATTAAACTTTCATATGTTTTAGATTCATTGCACACCAACTGAAATATTTCAGTTCTTTTATTGTTTTAATACTGATGATTTTGGCATACAGCTCATGAAAACCCAAAATTCCTGTCTCAAAAAAATTAGCATATCATGAAAAGGTTCTCTAAACAAGCTATTAACCTAATCATCTGAATCAACTAATTAACTCTAAACACCTGCAAAAGATTCCTGAGGCTTTTAAAAACTCCCAGCCTGTTTCATTACTCAAAACCGCAATCATGGGTAAGACTGCCGACCTGACTGCTGTCCAGAAGGCCATCATTGACACCCTCAAGCAAGAGGGTAAGACACAGAAAGACATTTCTGAACAAATAAGCTGTTCCCAGAGTGCTGTATCAAGGCACCTCAGTGGGAAGTCTGTGGGAAGGAAAAAGTGTGGCAAAAAAACGCTGCACAACGAGAAGAGGTGACCGGACCCTGAGGAAGATTGTGGAGAAGGACCGATTCCAGACCTTGGGGGACCTGCGGAAGCAGTGGACTGAGTCTAGAGTAGAAACATCCAGAGCCACCGTGCACAGGTGTGTGCAGGAAATGGGCTACAGGTGCCGTATTCCCCAGGCCAAGCCACTTTTGAACCAGAAACAGCGGCAGAAGCGCCTGACCTGGGCTACAGAGAAGCAGCACTGGACTGTTGCTCAGTGGTTGCAAGTCATTCGGAAATCAAGGTGCCAGAGTCTGGAGGAAGACTGGGGAGAAGGAAATGCCAAAATGCCTGAAGTCCAGTGTCAAGTACCCACAGTCAGTGATGGTCTGGGGTGCCATGTCAGCTGCTGGTGTTGGTCCACTGTGTTTTATCAACGGCAGGGTCAATGCAGCTAGCTATCAGGAGATTTTGGAGCACTTCATGCTTCCATCTGCTGAAAAGCTTTATGGAGATGAAGATTTCATTTTTCAGCACGACCTGGCACCTGCTCACAGTGCCAAAACCACTGGTAAATGGTTTACTGACCATGGTATTACTGTGCTCAATTGGCCTGCCATCTCTCCTGACCTGAACCTCATAGAGAATCTGTGGGATATTGTGAAGACAAAGTTGAGAGACGCAAAACCCAACACTCTGGATGAGCTTAAGGCCACCATCGAAGCATCCTGGTCCTCCATAACACCTCAGCAGTGCCACAGGCTGATTGCCTCCATGCCACGCCACAATTGAAGCAGTCATTTCTGCAAAAGGATTCCCGACCAAGTATTGAGTGAATTGAACATAATTATTTGAAGGTTGACTTTTTTTTTTGTATTAAAAACACTTCTTTTATTGGTCGGATGAAATATGCTAATTTTTTGAGACAGGAATTTTGGGTTTTCATGAGCTGTATGCCAAAATCATCAGTATTAAAACAATAAAAGACCTGAAATATATCAGTTGGTGTGCAATGAATCTGAAATATATGAAAGTTTAATTTTTATCATTACATTATGGAAAATAATGAACTTTATCACAATATGCTAATTTTTTGAGAAGGACCTGTGTGTATATACATATATATATATATATATATATATACACACTCGCCTAAAGGATTATAAGGAACACCTGTTCAATTTCTCATTAATGCAATTATCTAATCAACCAATCTCATGGCAGTTGCTTCAATGCATTTAGGGGTGTGGTCCTGGTCCAGACAATCTCCTGAACTCCAAACTGAATGTCAGAATGGGAAAGAAAGGTGATTTAAGCTATTTTGAGCGTGGCATGGTTGTTGGTGCCAGACGGGCTGGTCTGAGTATTTCACAATCTGCTCAGTTACTGGGATTTTCACGCACAACCATTTCTAGGTTTTACAAAGAATGGTGTGAAATGGGAAAAACATCCAGTATGCGGCAGTCCTATGGGCGAAAATGCCTTGTTGATGCTAGAGGTCAGAGGAGAATGGGACGACTGATTCAAGCTGATAGAAGAGCAACTTTGACTGAAATAACCACTCGTTACAACCGAGGTATGCAGCAAAGCATTTGTGAAGCCACAACACGCACAACCTTGAGGCGGATGGGCTACAACAGCAGAAGACCACACCGGGTACCACTCATCTCCACTACAAATAGGAAAAAGAGGCTACAATTTGCAAGAGCTCACCAAAATTGGACAGTTGAAGACTGGAAAAATGTTGCCTGGTCTGATGAGTCTCGATTTCTGTTGAGACATTCAGATGGTAGAGTCAGAATTTGGCGTAAACAGAATGGGAACATGGATCCATCATGCCTTGTTACCACTGTGCAGGCTGGTGGTGGTGGTGTAATGGTGTGGGGGATATTTTCTTGGCACACTTTAGGCCCCTTAGTGCCAATTGGGCATCGTTTAAATGCCACGCCCTACCTGAGCATTGTTTCTGACCATGTCCATCCCTTTATGGCCACCATGTACCCATCCTCTGATGGCTACTTCCAGCAGGATAATGCACCATGTCACAAAGCTCGAATCATTTCAAATTGGTTTCTTGAACATGACAATAATAATAATAAGTTTTAATAACAACAATGAGTTCACTGTACTAAAATGGCCCCCACAGTCACCAGATCTCAACCCAATAGAGCATCTTTGGGATGTGGTGGAACGGGAGCTTCATGCCCTGGATGTGCATCCCACAAATCTCCATCAACTGCAAAATGCTATCCTATCAATATGGGCCAACATTTCTAAAGAATGCTTTCAGCACCTTGTTGAATCAATACCACGTAGAATTAAGGCAGTTCTGAAGGCGAAAGGGGGTCAAACACAGTATTAGTATGGTGTTCCTAATAATCCTTCAGGTGATTTTATATATATTTTACAGGGACCAGATGCCACTGGATGAAGTGAAAAATCAAACACCTTGAAGATGACAGGTATGTAGCCTACTATGTTTTAGGAATGGCACAAAGGTATTCTCACGGGGTGGTTCAGGGAAGACTGGAGAAGATGGTATAATCCACAACATGTACTTTACTGATGAGACACGGAAGACAGGTACAACAGCGTGTGAACCTATAACAAAGTGTAACACACAAACAATACCGGACACTGAACAGAAGACAGGCAGGAACTAAATACACAGAGATGATTGATACAAATGACAAGCAGCTGTGAGGGAGGTGATCAGTGTCCATGGTAGCAGATTGTGGCGGGAAACTCAGACAGGGGAACACACGCCTGATGGCACGGATGGATATAGCCTGTTGGCGCAGAACCAGAGGCGTCCAGTACCGACAGCCCATGGCAGAGTTGAGGGGGGGAAGAGACCAGGTGACGAATAGGCTGACGGTAGCTGGGGAATGACCGAAGGAGACTCGGCGGCAGGATCCATTGGCGCAGACGGAGAGCCGGTGGACACCAACGACGTCGCTGTACTGGGAGACCCAGGCGACATCGCGGCGACGAGTGCTGGAGATGGAGCCAGAGTACCCGAGAGCAGAGGCGGAGTCGGAGTGAGGGAGGACAAGGAGGAGCCCGCTGTAGCTGAAGGGGTGGAGGGACGGAGCGACAGAGCGTAGCGGACAGACCGTAAGTCTGTGGCGGAGGCAGAGTAACGACTGACCAAGGGGGAGCTGGCAGGATGAGGGAACTCAATGTAGCCGATGGTTCGAAGGTCTCTGGTGGAGGCTTAGGTGGGAGGAGCCAAGACGGACCCGGCAGGTCGACAGGCCGAGATGGAGAGCAGAGGACCAAGGCTGGAGGCGGAGCCACGAGATCCTCATGCCCGGGTGCTGCGGATGGAGTGCTGACCTGCGTCTCGACGTCAGGGGGCCTCCCCAGAGACCATGTAGGGCAGCGAACATCTAGCAGCGGTGGGGCTGGAGGACTGGCTGAGCCTTGTGTTGAGATGGTGGGACTTGACAGGTTGATGACAGGGCGGATGCAGTCACTGGATAGGTCTGAAGACAACGAAGATGTAGATGACGGGTGGGACAGAGTGGGAAACGGTGGTTCATCAGATGAATTTTTCAGCCAGTCCTCATGATCCGTGGATTGGGTTCCCTCGTCTGCAGATGTTGTGGGCTCACTCCCCTAGTCAGTCTCCTGTTGGAGCTCCTCCTCCGGGGCGAGGGGCAGCTCTGTCCTCTTTGTCTCGGGCTCTGGCTGACGTGTCGCGGCGGGTGGTAGCTCTCCGTCTGCGGGGGGCACGCCGAGTTCTTCGCAGTCGAGGGTGGTAATCCGGGCTCTGGGTCTGGCTGTGTGCTGGATCGGGGCTCGGCGCTCTCCAGACACCTGATGACGGTCTCCTTCCAGTTCAGGTTAGAGGTGTCTGAGAGGTCTATGTGTTGATGGAAGTTGGCCCCGATCCAGAACAGGTTTTTCAGGGTTTCGTCGTCGAGGGGGGCGGTGACTGCAAGAACAAAAAAGTCTCTAGTGAATTACAAAAAGTTTTTGCTCTTCTGAGCAAACAGGATACAATCCAAATTATCCATTTAGGGGTCCGGTATTCAGTCACGGGGTGGTTCAGGGAAGACAGGAGAAGATGGTATAAACACAAAAGGTACTTTACTGATGAGACACGGAAGACAGGTACAACAGCGTGTGAACCCATAACAAAGTGTATCATAAAAAAACAATACCGGACACTGAACAGAAGACAGGCAGGAACTAAATACACAGAGATGATTGATACAAATGACAGGCAGCTGTGAGGGAGGTGATCAGTGTCCATGGTAACAGATTGTGGCGGGAAACTCAGACAGGAGAACACACGTGGAAAATCAAAACAAACTGAAAGTCAAAAGAAGCCTACTGGTGACAGGCATGTGACTGTCCAAGTCTCTGTCTTTAGATCAGTGTGTTTACTAATGTGTTTTTTTTTTGTCATTTGTTGTGTATATTTAGATTATGTTGTGTTGTAAATAAATCCAAACAATCTAAAAGCCATTATTTTTTTAATTTCTCCTCATTCTTTGTGAAAGGTTCCTCAGAATGATAGCATCTGATAGGACCATTATGGGAGGGTCTTTGTCTTTCTCAGGTGTGAAACACTAAATATTCATGGTTGTACACGCCTCCTTGCATAAAGCTTTCTTACACAAAACATGTCTTACACATTTTAAATCAACATATTGTCTTATCTGAATGAGTAGTCAGGATGCTTTTCACATAGTTTTGAAGCAAATATTCTAGGCCACGTGATACACTTTTCAAAAGTCTTGTGAAGAAATAATTAGTATGGGTTTCATGACCTTATTTCAGTGACATTTTTTTTTCACAAACCACACATCACCAAGTCATTATCTCAAAACTACAAACTTTTACATACATGCTGCTGACATATTACTGTAGCAGAGTTTGTGCTGAATACAGTGTAATCAGACTTCAGCCATGAAAATGTCACAAGTTTCAGAAATAAGCACAAATGTCAGAGCATGTCAGAACACCTCCAGGACCCAGAAAACATCTCAGACCCCAGAGGTTTAAGGTGTATGTGGCGGCCATAGTTGCCTTCCAAACGCCTTAAAGGGTGGGCACCTTGGGGAGACAACCACTCATTGTACGTTTCCCTCGTAGAGCTAGGAGGATGAGGCCTGTCATCCAGTCCAGGGTCCCCACATGGGACCTGGCAGTGGTTCTTGAGGGGTTATCACTGGCACCCGTCGAACTCTTGGATGAGGTGTCTGAGAATTTTTTTTTTTATCTTTAAAGGTAGCCTTCCTGCTCGCTATTATGTCCCTGAAAAGAGTAGGGGACCTGCAGGCGTTATCTGTTGCTCCCTCTTGCCTCGAGTTCACTCCATTCTCCACCCTAGACCCGGCTATGTGCCTAAAGTGGCAACAAATGTGGCACGTCTGTAATTCTTCAGGCATTCCATCCTCCACCGCATGTGTCGGATGAGCAAGCTAGACAACATCTATTGTCCGAGCCCTGGAGGCCTATGTTCAGAGAACCTCGGGCTGGAGGAAGTCGGACCAGCTACTTGTGTGTTTTGGGTCACCTAAGAAGGGTTCCCCTGCTTCAAAGCAAATTATCAGCAGATGGATAGTAGAAACTATTTCTTCAGCACAGCTTGCCTTCGCCTCTCACGATAAGACCCCCCTCAACCAGAGTAGTGGCTTCCTCTAAAGCTCTGCTAGCAGGAGTGCCCCTTCAAGAGGTCTGTGATGCCGCAGGCTGGGGCTCCCCACACACCTTCATAAGACATTATAGTTTGGATCTGCCCTCTACACCGGGTTCACAAGTTCTCTCGTCTTGAGTGTGCCAGATTGCTTCATGCCAGGGCGCAGTGGGCATTTCGTTCCCCAATGTGTCGATTCTCAACGCAGCACGAGTTCCCTCGAAAGGGAACGTCTCGGGTTACGACTGTAACCCTCGTTCCCTGAAAAGGGAACGAGACGATGCGTCCCTCAGCCACACTTCTTGCGCTCCTGAGAACGATGTGACGTCATGGGTGACGTCATGACACAACACCAATCAAGATTGGACTAGTTCCAAATAGGCTTCAGACGCATCACACTGAAGGCGTTCTCAGGGAACGAGGGTTACAGCCGTAACCCGAGACGTTTTTTTTCTATATGTGAGTAATTTCTTTTGAAACCAACCATTTTATTATTAATATTCTAAGTTAAGGTTGTCAATGTTAAGACGTTAATGGATGCTATGAATTCAAAATCATTAATGAGTTGAAAAAATTTAACACAAATAACGCATTTAATTGCAAAAGCACGTGAAATTGCATTAACGTAATTTAAAGGATCTTAGAAGTCGAGAGATTACAGAAGCCTAAGCACAAGCACGTCACTGATCGATCGCACATTTCAGTACATTCTTGTTGTTTACACACACATTCAGGATAATGTTTTTATTTATCATGTGTATGTTGCTGTGTTGAGTAATTCTGGATGAATCCGGGTGTTTTGGTGTGCATAAATGTAAGAATTATATGGACTTAATTAGGTTGTTTAGTGTCCTTTTTTGGAAAGACACCTACATTTACATTGAAAGAGACTTGATCACCATTCAATCTGATGGTTTACTTTGCTGGATATAGCAATGACAAAATTAACTTGTTGAACAAGATAAATGGTGTATGCTTAATCGCACGATAAGTGTGCGATTAATCACGATTAAATTTGTTTATCTATTGACAGCCCTATTATTATTATTATTATTATTATTTAAGTAGCCAATTCTCTTTGGTTGATTTTATACATGATTAGCTACTTGATAGGGATGGAAAATTCTTATTCTAGAGAGCATATAAAATGGTTTAATATAAAAGTAATTAACAAATCTTAGTTAATCGACATTACCTTCTTGTTTATATAATTATTGTATAAAATGTTGTATTTTTGTTAGTAAATTAACTTCATGCCGGTCATGGCTTTTGCTGCATATATAATCTGACATGTTGGACATTTTCATTCCTATTTCATCCCTGATTTAAATAAAAACAGCTTGTTTAGGCAGATGCATATGGAATAATTATAGCTTTTTCACCTTCCATGAGTGTGTAGCTTTACCCAGAAGAATATGCATCAGTCACTGCTCAGCCAGTATTTCTGCTTCATCAGTATGCTGCAATTGCCTCTCTATGACTACCAGTACAGTTTCTGCTGTGCCTATTAGAAAGGGGGGAAAAAATGCACAAAAAAGAGAAAACATTTGATTTATTATGAAACGTAATCTACAGGGGAAAACATTTGCATGTACGCGTGAATTGCATTTAACATGTTCCTTAAATAGGTCTACTCACCTCCTTTTCTTAAGTTTCCTTACTGAATGGCCAAATGTATATAATTATTTTCAGTGGCAATGACATACATTATAAACCAAGAATGAAAAATGTCTAGTTTTTTGTTAAGTTTTTAACAAAAATTAAATTTGTACCATGGGGCGTTTTGCCCCACAGGTGGTATACATTAAAGGGACCATCCAAATGAAGTGAAACCGAGAAAATATCCAGTGAGTGGCATGCTGTGGCCGAAAATGCCGTGCTGATGTTAGAAGGTCAGAGGAGAATGGCCAGACTGGTTCCAGCTGATAGAAAGGCAACAGTAACAGTAATGTCCATCCTTTTATGACAGTGTACTCATATTCTTACTACTTCCAGCAGGATAACGCACCATGTCACAAAACTCAAATCATCTCAAACTAGTTTCTTAAACATGACAATGTGTTCACTTCTCAAATGGCCTCCACAGTCACCAGATCTCAATCCAATAGAGCACCTTTCAGATGTGGTGGAACTATCATGTTTAATATGGACCAAAATCTCTGAGGAATGTTTCCAGCACATTGCTGAATCTATGCCACGAAGAGTTAAGGCAGTTCTGCAAGCAAAAGTAGGTCCAATATGGTACTAGAAGGCACTAGTGACTGGTGAGTGTATATGGTATTTGTATGATAAAAGTACAGTTGCATGTAACAATTGTAGTTGCATGATGCTTTGAACACATTTATTAATCTTATTGATTTAAATCCAGTGAAATCAACCCATTAAAGGTATTGTAGGTAAGATTTTTATGAAAAACTTTTTTCCAAACTTTCTATATATATCAATACATAATTAAAATGTAAGTACTCTGGAAAAGAGAGTATACAAATCAAGTGTCTTTAGTCCTCTCAGGGCTGCAATAAACCCCAAAACACATGAACGCGCGATGCCGACCGCTCACAGCTGGAGGACGCGCTTACCAGCGCCGAGCGGAGAGGAGCGCAGTGCATGTAGTGACATCATGTCAGACTCACATGTAATAAAACACCTAACTTTATCATTATGAATATAAACAACTAACACGGCTGTTAGTACTCACTATAAAGCTAGCATAATGATACTGGTAAAGTTTAAAATATATTGAGTTTGATTCGTTAACGAGCTAGTAACATAAAGCAAAGGTAAAAACAGGTTGCATTGATACACGTTTTCCCATTACAATCAGTTACACTGTGATGAAGGTGAATTTCGTGTAAGATTCATAACATATACGCCGTGTTTTGCATGTAATTGTGTCTCTTACTAGTCTCTTACCCTCCTCGAGTCAAACGAGTGCGCACATGTAGCAGCAAGGGTTTTGCCATGGTTGCGAGAGAGTGACAGTCACGTAAGCCAATCCTTTGTTTCGTCACGAATGGAAACAATGAGCTGTGTTCAGTGCAGATTAAACGGTCAAGAGTCACTAGATTTTTATACTCTTTTTATCATAGTACTTACATTTGAATTATGCATTGATATATATATAGAAAGTTTAAACAAATTTGGAAAAAAGTTTTTTTTATAAAAATCTTACCTACAATACCTTTAATTCTATTAAATAATTTTTTGAACCTAAAACAAACTGTAAAATCTTAGATTGCAAATGAGATGACTTTTCTGTGAACTAGCCTTTAAAAGGATGCAAGGGGGAATTATATACCTCATTTACATTAATAAATATTATGTCTCAATCCTTGCATCATTTCAATTCTTAAAAAAAAAAACATATTTTAAATATAGCTAAGAAGCATAATCCCACAAGGCATCAATGTGACCGATTAGTTGAATTGAAATGTAAAATGGTTTAGAGTTTCTATTTGTAGGGTTGAGGCTTTTTTTTGTACATGATTCAAAATTGAACATAACACAAACATAAAGGATTTAAAATGCGTATTAAATTACTACATGACAGCTAATTTTCTTAAAGGTTATTGTCATGACATTTAACAGTTTGAAATTAAATAAAATTGTACAGCCAGTTCTGGAAATCAGAGGGCTGCAATAGCACTGAGTCTGACTATGGTCTCTCATCTCTCACGTGGGCTGTACTTTCCCCTTTACCATGGCCGTGCTGCCAAGGCACTTAACTGCAGTGATTAGCGAGTGTAACGTTAATGGAGCCCAGAGGAGAAACTTTTGGAATAATTCCCTCTAAATTTCAAACAGAAATTAGCCTTCTTTTTGGAACACTAATTCCTTCTTTTCTAATAATACTGATCTCAGAGAAGAATAATTTTCTCAGAGAAATTGATTGGGATGAGTGCTCCACATAAAAAAAAAAAAAAAAAAAAAAAAAAAAAAAATTAAGGTGACGTAGTTACATGTACTTATAGTAATATATAGTAATAACTGTAAATTATGCATAATTACCTAACCCTAACCATAACTCTATAGTAAGAACATGTAATAAATGAATATTACTCAGCAGTACTAGAGTAAGTACAATGTACCTACTTCACCTTAAAATAGTTTTTGCTGTTCACTGCAATTCGTTTTTTTTACATGTCACACTGAAAGCTATTCAATTAATTTGTCATCCAGCCAAATGATCAAACCAGCCAGATAAAAGAACAAAATTAAGAGTTAATGTTCACAAGAGAGATAGAGAACTAGATACACAAAGTAACTATTCAAACGCACATTACAATTCTAAACTGCAGTCAAACAGTTGCAATTTTACACAGCAATGTACCTCACCAACAATCCCATTATATCTCTAAAATTAATAACGTTCACATTCACAGGTTGCAGATTGTATGCTATTTAGACATCTCCCTGCTCTATAAACATGCTGTGCTACATATAAATAACATGCAAAGAAACACACTGACAGTAGCATCGCAGTAGGACGCCTAGTGTGTCTTCTCTAACTCTTCATTATCTTTTGTCAATTACTTGAATTTGTATCTTTGCTTGATGTGTGCTTCTGCTGTCTACTGGCATTAGGTGGCTGGCCGGTATTGCCAGTGGCCATGCGGGCATGATTTGAGTGGCACAGTGGTTATTCACTGTAACTGGGTAATAACATCTAAATGTTTGTCAGATCTGAGGCCTCTCTTTGTTATCACCATTATTTTTTTTCTGTCAGAAACGTCATGTCAGATCTGAGAGCGTGTCAGCCGGAGTCGTTTCCCTGAGCGGTTCGAATGTAGGAGGCCGATCCTTCCGGAACTGTGTTCTAGTCTTTCCACTGTTTACTCTGTGGCCACTTTTTGACTCTGTGCTAATGGTATATTTTATTACAAAATGAATGTTAAATATATGCAGAAATAAGCTGCAAACTTCATAGGTCAAATATAAATTTAGTTCGCCTTGGCACTTTAGAACACACACGTTAGCTTTGCTGGGAAAATCGTTATAATTAAATAAAGAAAAGCTAAAACAATTATTTCGGTTATTAATCCGTCATATGGCTGATATTTTTAAACATGCTGTCATTTGAATGCCCTTCATACATCCTTGCATCCATTTATTTATTTATTTAAAGATTGTTTCTGGTGAAATGCTTGAAAACCAATAATTAAAATGGAAATATTTGGCATATCCTAATTAACCTCTGATGGATGATTATCTCAATCAATAAATGCATATCACTGTTGTTATTTTAGTCTGCATTTGCTGAGGGTGCAAATTGTTTCAGCTTTTGTGTTTCATTATTCTGACACCATTTGCAATTGAGCCAAGTCACATATTTACAACAGACTTAAGTTATACTTTCAAACTTTCTCACAGAAACACTTTGTCTTCTTCAAATGAAAGTGTTTATTAATAATTCAGTACATTTTAACTATACCAACTTAATTTGTCATACACTGAGGGATTCTTCATGCACAATCCAGTCCAGAATGCATATTGATATCTCATCACAGCAGACTGTCTGAACTGCATTACAGTTCAGTGTGCTTAAGAATGTGCTGTTCATGGTGTTTTCTTCTCACAAAAACTGCTTTTTAGACAGTTTAATATGCATTCCCTTGTAGATAATTGATTCAACTGGAAATGCGCTAATCCTTTTCTCAGTGTTTACACCTTGGTTAACAAGCTTATAATGAATTGACAACTCATTATACATTGTGATATGTCATTCCATGGTTTATGTTTCCCAAAGCATTGGGTCACAACAATATTCATACAGATTTCTTTCAAAGTAAGCGTTTCTCTTGCAATGTTCCCATGAATATTTTATTTTGCCTTGAAGTTAAGGACCTTATTTAATAGATATTAAAGCAAATGAACACTGCTGGGTATTGTTAAGTAAAACTAAAACAGTAACACTTTACAATAAGGATCGATTTGTTAACATTAGTTAACAATATTAGTTAGCAAGTACTAACAATGAAAAATACTTCTAAAGTTTGTATTAATCTTAATTAAAGTTGTATCTGTTAATATTATTATTTAGTGGACCTGAGCCAACATGAAGTAACAATGCAGTTGTATTTTTTCAGTAAATGCCTTAATTTACCAAATTTATTGTTAAGTGTTACCTCTAAAACGATATAAAAAGTTGGTAACGCTTTTCAATAAGGTCCTATTAGTTCATGCATTAATTGAAATAACCAACAAACAGTTAGTGCCATAGTTTGGTTTCACCAAAGGATGAGTTGTGACAGGAAATACAGCAGTCAACTTCAATAAAGGTAAAATCAAAATAACAAACACAAGATCAATATAAAACACAGAAGAAATACAACCATTATATAGAGGCAAAATACCTGTGGAGTGTGGAACTGAGAAAAATTACTTTAAAGATGTTTAGTTGTCTCGCCAAATTAATTATAGGTAGGACACATCTGGCAATTAGATGTTTTAGTAATTAAAATTATCTACATAAAAAAAATCTTGAGTCTAAAAATCGAATTATTTTAAAGTTGCTGTACTCTGCCTTTGGTCATGCCAAGTCATGCCAAGGCAGTGACTTCCACATTATCAAAATTTGGTTGCTGATCACCATTAACAAAATCATTTTAGTAAAACCTGAATAAAATCTAGAGATCATGGCATTTATTTTGTATGATTTACAATTACTTATTGCCATCTTCTTACTGCTATCCTGTGCTTTTGTTGCATTCTGATGGCATTATTAATACATCAGACATGACAAAATACCTCCATAGCGGTATTTTTGGTGGAGGGCGGAGGCTTCGGTGGAGGGAGTGGAGCAGGTGACTGATGGTGATGAAGAGTCGTCGGTGGAGTTGCCGAACATGGTGGAGCTGACAGTGGGATGAAAATTAAATATTTAATTTGAATTGCTAAACTAAAATGGAAATACAAATAAAGCGAAATAGAAATATTGTAAAACAAAATCAAATAAAAATGATGAAAACAAAAAAATATATACAGTCGTGCTCAGAATTAATGGTACCCCTGGTAAATATGATAAAAAAATGGCTGGAAAAAATACATCTGCATCATTTATCCTTTTGATCTTTCATTCAAAATATTGGCAAAAATCTAAACTTTCATTGAAGTAAAAGAATAGAAAGTGGGGGGGGAAATCACATTATGAAATAAATGTTTATCTCCAAAACACGTTGGCCACAATTATTGGTACCCTTTTATTAAATACTTTTTGCAATCTCCTTTTGCCAAGATAACAGCTCTGAGTTTTATCCTATGATGCCTGATGTGTTTGGATACACAGACAAGAGATCAGAGACCATTCCTCATACAGAATCTCTCCAGATCCTTCAGATTCCCAGATCCATGTTGGTGCTTCTTCTCTTCAGTTCACTCCACTCGTCAGGTCTGGGACGGTCATGGCAGAAGCTTCATTTTGTGCTACTTAACACATTTTTGTGTTGATTTTGATGTTTGTTTTGGATCGTTGTCCTGATGGAAGATCCAACCACGGCCCATTATACGATTTCTAGCAGAGGCTGTCAGGTTTAGATTTTTTATCTGGTGGTATTTGATAGAATCCACGATGCCATGCATGTATCTGAACAAGAAGTCCAGGACCTCCAGCAGAAAAATATGACCACAACATTAAAGATGGTATATTAAATTGTACACATGGGGAACTTTTTATCCTTGTGTGCACCAAACCCATCTTGCATGTTTGCTGCCAAAAAGCTATTTTTTTTAGTTTCATCTGACCACAGAACCCTGTGCTGTTTGAAGGTCCAGTCATGTCTGACAACTGAATTTGCTGGGGTTTGTTTTTGGATGAGCAAGGAGGATTTTTCTTGAAAACCTCCCAAACAACATGTGGTGATGTAGGGGTTGTTCAATTTTTTTTGATAGGCTTTCTGAACCCAAGACTCAACTAATCTCTGCAATTCTCCATCTGTGATCTTTGGAGAGTCTTTGGCCACTCAAACTTTCATCCTCACCATGCATTAAGACAATATCGTCCACTTCCTGGCAGATTTGTAACATCTTTAGTTGATTGGAAGTGCTTAATTATTGCCCTGATGGTCAAAATGGGGATTTTCAATGCTTTAGCCATTTCTTACAGCCACTTTCTATTTTGTGATGCTCAACAATCTTTTGATGCACATCAGAACTGAATTCTTTGGTTTTACTCATTGTAATGGATGATTACGGGAATTTGGCCTTTGTGTTTCCCCATATTTAAACTCTTGTAAAACAAGAAGTCATGGCTGGACAATTTCATGTTCCTAGTCACCCTGATGTGCAAAAAAAAGGTAAATATGAATGGGAATATACTTAAGAGATATTTTACACGTAAACAATTCTAGGGGTGCCAATAATTGTGGCCAACTTGTTTTGGAGAAAAACATTTATTTCATAATGTGATTTCCCCTCCACTGTCAATTATTTTACTTCAATGAAAGGTTCGATTTTTGCCAATTTTTTGAATGAAATATCAAAAGGATAAACGATGCAGAATTATTTTTTACAGCCATTTTTCATCATATTTACCAGGGGTACCATTAATTCTGAGCACGACTGTATATATACTAAACCTGAAATGGAAATAAACTGAAAATATAAAAAGGAAAGCTATTTCAAAATATTAATAAATATACTATACAAGTATGAATAACACCGGTTGGTGTGCTGATGAGTACAATAAGACTGCACCAAATAACTCATGCCACTTGTGAATCTAAGAATAACTTGTTTAGGTAAAATGGGAAATAGTTGCTGTGTAGTAGGGATATTTGTCCATGTGTTGTGAAACCCAAGGAAATTGGATCTTTCTCATTGGATATTCGTGTCTATGGTCTCTTCAGTTAAACTGGGATGGGTAGTGTCTTTTCATGGAGTGTACAGTGCTGAAATCAAAGCGCAGACAAATGAGGGGCTGGTGGCAGGTCTGGTGTTGGCAGGGGAAGGAATCCAAAATTAACCCCTGACCTCCTTTCATCTCTAATGGTTGAGCTTCAAACTGATGGGGGGAAATAGGTTAAAGCATTATGGGACATCATCTATCACGCTATTTCTTTTACTTACAACTCGGAATGACCTGGATTTTTTTTAACTCTCATTTTTATACATGCAGTGGTTACAATACATGTTAGGTTAATATTTTAGTTCAATTCAACCACGTTGCTCTGTGCATTTGTTTCAGAAATTCTGGATTGGATATTGTATTTCAGCACTAAAAGTCTCAGCAGTGTCCCACTCCTTTCCTCCTGTTCTCTTTGACAGAAAATCATGCGCTTGTGATCAGAGGGAATCTGACCAGTCATTTTCCCGGTAATGGCTTAGGTGTGATGTGTGGTGATATTGCTGCACAAGGCTGTTGACACAGTAAGCATCTCCTGGGCTCCTGGGGTACAGATGTCCTTAGGCCTGATAATTTACTGCCACACATGTCAGCAAATGCTTGTACGGATGTACTATATGGAATATTCCCACTGCTAACCAGATCCAAGTTATATTTTATTAATGGCCAAGTATAACTAGTTCACTTTGCTACATTGTTATTAATGGGCGATAGATCAGCGATATGTGCATGATATGAGAACTAGAAAATGTTCCCACAAAGATGGCAATTTCCGAATACTTGTCTGGACATTTTTTGGTCCTCATGAGGAAAGCAGATTATAAACAATAAAGAATGTGGGTTTTTGACAGTGTAAAAATGCGGAAAGTTTTCTGTGATGGGTAGGTTTAGGGTTAGTGTTAGGGGATAAAGTTTACAGTTTGTACAGTATGAAAATTAATATGTCTATGGAATGTCCCTATAAACAATGTGCGCGTGTCCCTATAAAACAATATGCCTTTTTCCTTCATTTTAAAATGTATTTGAAAGTGAATTCGGATTCATATTATTTTGATAGTCCCTTTAGAAATTCTGTTGACTATAAGGAACATTGCACCTACATGTCAACCAACTCTCTTTAGAGTATTAGTTGAGTATTAGTAGACTGTTATGGGTAGGGTTAGGGTTTGTAGAATAAGTGGACCTACTTGCAAAGTTAATTATAGTCAGTAGAATGTCTGTTGGGAGCATCAAATTAAAGTGTTGGCAGATATTTTGCAGACAGTCTACTAATATTCTAATTAAATGAATAAAGAGTTATTTGACATGTAGGTGCAATGCTAATTGTTGTCAACAGAATGTTGAATCAAAATAAAGTGTTACCGTGACTATTAATTTTAAAATAAAATGTATAATCCATTTCCATTTTTGAAAAAATGCTTTATATCTTATTGTATACTTCTATGCATTTACTATACTTGCTACACCATCAGTGTCTCTCATAGCAGATCATATTATTTGTTGATGTTTTCAAAACAAAATTCTCTATGAGAGCAGGAAAGGAAAGAGCAGGCTTAAATTATTTATCACACACTATAGAGATCCCAGACACCCTTTCCACAGTGGTCTGGACTGATAAAAGGACTGCAGATACACTAAAAAAGAGTTATACTTAGAGCTATAGTTATAACTTCACTAACGGAGGTGAAGGGAAACGATACCCTCTAATACTATATTTTAAGCTACATATTGCAGGGTAATCAGAGCTGCTCCACACATCCAAATGAGACTTGACATTTTCTTGACAGGCTTGCTTACTTGTTGCGATTAATTATTTATAATCGGCATACATAAAGTGTGTCAGGCTGGAGTGTAATCGTCAGAGTCTCATTAGTTTGAAGGGCATTTGGTTGTCACTCATCTTTACAAAACATCCTTATAAATGAGTGATTGTCACCAGTACCACAATTTTTCACAACAGGATTCTTGCATATACTTTCAGGGTAGTCTCTTTGTTTTTTGTTCATGTTTTATTTTGAGTCAAATTGCCCTGTTTCGTTGAAAAGTGAGGAACAAAGATTTAAGCTTTAAATGTATTCTCACCCAGAAGTGTGTAAGTGTAACTATGCTGTCTTTGTCAATATGGCACGTGTTTGCGTATTCACCTGAAAGAGAAATATAGTGCTCTCGCAGGAATTTTGATAGCATTTCTCTCAAAACAAACATAAGCTGCGAGTTTATCCAGCACACCATGCAATTTTCTTCAAGGAGGAGTGATTTCCTAAGATGAACCCCAAACTGCTTTCGTATGCAGCATGTTCGATAGAAAACATCCTCTGAAAGGATGTTTGCAGAAACACAGCTGGGCTGAAATGTATTAAATGTCATTTTTAGGCCCAGACAAGAATGACAGCTCCAAGCCATGCACTGTCCTTGTTAATTAAAGTGAGGTCATCTTTGAGAATGTTACTATCCCAGATTCTGCAACCTCCCTTGCTAGCCAACCAAGACCGCTTTCACCCGAGTTCTGATTTTCTCCGTTGCACTACATTCCCCAGAAGCCCTCTAATCCCACTCATCTTACTCAGCTGCAACCCCTAATGACTCATCACCTCGCCCAGCTGCAGTCTATCACTCAGACTATTTAACAGCACCTCGAACAGCTCTCAGTGCGAAGTTTTGTTTTACGTTGGTGAACACTTCTGAGCATTATAAACCCCGGATAGCCTGACTGATTACTGACCTGTTTTGCCTCTGTCTTCTGCCTGTTATCTGCCAGCCCCGACCCTCTGCCCGGAGTTCCGACCTTGCCTGTTAACAGCCTCCCCTGATCCTCTGCCTGGTTTTGGACTACGATTTAGCCCTGCCTGTTCCACTGTGTTTGCTCTGGTTTACTTCTGTCTGTTTTCTGATTGTTTATCAATAAACCTTCGCTGCAAATGGATCTATCTCAGACTGGTGACTCACAACATAAAACTTGACACCGCAACCAGATCCAGCAGCGATGTCAACCTTTTCAGCCGCCTATTCAGCCCAAGCGGATCAGATTGCAGCCCACCATCACCAGCTGAGTCATCTCACCACGCTGATGGACGAATTAGTCAAGGCTGTTGACTCCAAACCTCATCAGCTGAACAACCGTCCCCACAAGCCGTTGCTGCCGTTGTCAACCCTGCACCAGCCCCGCCCACAGCCACTGCACCCCTCGCGCTCCCGTAGAAGTTCGACGGGGATCCCGACAAGTGCTGGGGCTTTATTCTTCAGTGCTCATTGTTCATCGAACAACAACCGGCCTTTTACTCGACAGAAACGGGGAGGATTGCATTTGTGTGTTCTTTGCTGACGGGAAAGGCCTTCGAGTGGATAACAGCAGTTTGGAGACCCGATGGTTCAGCTTTCCCTTCTTTTTCTATGTTTCTTCAGGGCTTCAGGGAGGTCGTTGAGCATTCCAGGGAGGGAAAGAGCGCTGGTGAGCGCTTGCTGGAGCTCACGCAAGGAAGATCTACTGCTGGTGAGTATGCTCTCGCGCTATGGACCCTGACTGCACAGACTACCTGGAGTGATGACACGCTCAAGACTATTTTCCGCAGAGGTCTGAATTACGATCTTCAATCTGAGTTAGCCTGCCATGACGAGGGCAGGGACCTCGACCAGTTTATCAACCTAACCATCCAGATTGACAATCTCATGAGAGCTCGCCGTGCTGGTCATCGCGCCGTCCCTGCTGCTCGAATCGTCCAAACCACCCGGGCCTCGACTCCCGCTCGCCCCGATGAACCGGAACCCATGCAGGTTAATGCCTATCATTTGTCTACAGAGGAAAGAGATCGTCGGTTCCAGCTCCATCTGTGCCTGTACTGCGGTGAGGCTGGCCATCTGCGCAACTCCTGCCCATCTAGACCTTGTCCAACCTAGAGACCTCAACCCTCACCATGTCTGTGTTCATGCCTGTTGTCATAACGACGAACGGCAAGAGGATACCCGCCAGAGCTCTGGTGGACTCTTGCGCGGCTGGCAACTTTCTTTCAACTGACTTTGCCCGTTTGCACCACATTCCTCTAACTTAATGCTCTTCTCCCCTGGCAGTCGAGGCCATCGATGGAAGGCCATTAGGCACCAGACGTATCACTCACCACACCCAGGAACTCCAGCTCCAGACAGGAGCCCTTCATACCGAAGCTATTCAATTCTACATTTTCCACGGTCCACGCACTCCAGTTCTCCTCAGCCTGCCCTGGCTCCGCAAGCATAATCCCCAGATTCACTGGAGAACAAACCAGATCACACGCTGGGATGCGTCCTGTCACTCCGAGTGTCCTACTCCTGTTACTCCGTTCACCATCCACATCATCGCCGTGCCCGCGGAGGGGGCAAAACTGAACGGGGTTCCCTTTGAATACCATGATCTAGCTGAGGCCTTTAGCAAAACTGGAGCCTCTCTGCTCCCTCCTCATCGCGACGGCGATTGTGCCATCGATCTGTTACCCGGTTCAGCACCACCCAAGGGCCGTATCTTCCCTCTCTCCCAACCAGAGTCCGAAGCAATGAAGAAGTACATTGAGGAGGAGCTTGCTAAGGGTTTCATTCGCCCCTCCACGTTTCCCGCATCTGCCGGCTTTTTCTTTGTTCAGAAAGAAGGACGGAGGCCTCCGACCTTGTATCGATTACCGGGCCCTGAATGATATCACTGTGAAATTTCGCTATCCGCTCCCTCTGGTACCTGCCGCCCTGGAACTCCTTTGTACCGCAAAGTACTTCACCAAGCTTGACCTGCGCTGAGCCTACAATCTTATCCGCATCAGGGAGGGGGACGAGTGGAAGACGGCCTTCTCCACCAACACGGGGCACTACGAATATCGGGTTATGCTGTTCGGCCTGACGAACAGTCCTTCCGTTTTCCAGTCTTTCATCATTAACATCTTCAGAGACATGCTCCACCATACTGTCATAGTGTACATCGACGACATCCAGATTTACTCCGACACCCTCTCGGACCATGTTCAGCACGTTTGGGCCGTGCTCCAAAGACTCCTCCATCACCACCTATACGCCAGGCTGGAGAAGTGTGAGTTCCACCAAACCTCCATTTCGTTCTTGGGGTATATCATCAGCCCAGATGGGGTTGCTATGGATGAGAGTAAAGTCAAAGCGGTCCATGACTGGCCCCGGCCAACGACCCTGAAGGAGCAGCAGCGTTTCCTTGGGTTTGCTAACTTTTATAGACTGTTCATAAGGAATTTCAGTGCTGTGGCTAACCCTCTCACCTCCCTGGTCAAGAAGGGAACCCATTGTCTCCCGTGGAACGACTCTGTCTCCCAGACCTTCAACTTACTCAAGTGACGTTTCACCACTGCGCCTATCCTGCACCATCCTGACCCCGGGCTACCATTCGTAGTGGAGGTGGACGCCTCTAACACCGCCCTGGGGGCCATCCTCTCCCAACGTCAAGGTTCGCCTCCCAAGCTGTACCCCTGCGTTTTCTACTCCCGTAAACTGAATACCGCTGAGATAATTTATGATGTGGGTGACCGGGAGCTCCTAGCGATGAAGGCCGCTTTCGAGGAGTGGCGGCACTGGCTCGAGGGAGCCCTCCATCCCTTCGTAGTACTCACCGACCATAGGAACCTGGAGTATCTACGTACTGCGAAGAGGCTAAACCCCAGACAGGCCCGTTGAGCACTCTTCTTTACTCGGTTTCAATTCACCGTCACTTACCGCACAGGCTCCAAGAATACAAAGGCCGAAGCCCTGTCACATCAAGACGATCATGAACTCACGCCTCAAGACCCCATGACAGTGTTGGCGCCCAACCTCATTGTCTCCCCCATTCAGTGGGACATCGACACAGAAATTGAGCAGATCAACCTTTGAGCAGATCAACAGATGTCCCACCAGGCTGTCCACCTGATCGTGTCTTTGTCCCCGAGACTCTTCGGAGCCAAGTCTTGGAATTTGTTCACGCCCATCCAAGTTCAGGACATCCAGGGATCACGGCCACCATCCAGCTTCTCCAAAACCGATACTGGTGGCCCTCCCTAGCCGCTGAGGCCACAGCCCACGTCCAACACTGCCGGGTCTGCAACACCCAGAGGTCTTCGCGTCAACTACCTGCCGGCCTCCTCCACCCACTTCCTGTTCCCCAACGTCCATGGTCACACATAGCCATCGACTTCATTACTGATCTTCCAGTTTCTGAGGGGCACACCTCCACCCTCACAGTCATTGACCGTTTCTCCAAGGCCTGTCGTCTAATTCCACTTGCCAAGCTTCCCACAGCTCTGCAGACCGCCGAACACCTCTGCAACCAGGTTTTCCGGTTTTATTACTTACCTGAGGATATTTTTTCCGACCGAGGCCCCCAGTTCACCTCACAGGTTTGGTCTGCCTTCTTCAGGACCCTTCAGGTTAATGTCAGCCTAACTTCAGGATATCACCCGTAATCCAACGGTCAGGCTGAACGCCTGAATCAGGAAGTGATCCGTTTTCTGCGCTCCTACTGCCACCAGTGCCAGGAAGATTGGAGTCGTTACCTGTTCTGGGCCGAGTATGCCCAGAACTCCATCCGGAAACACTCCACCGGTCTGACTACCTTTCAGTGCGTCCTAGGCTTCCAGCCGCCTCTCTTCCCATGGTCAGGTGAACCCACTGATGTCCCCGCTGTGAACGACTGGCTTCAGCGCAGCGAGGAGACCTGGAACCAGGCGCACACCCACCTCCAGCGAGCGGTCCGCCGTCAGAGAGTCCAGGCTAACTGCCATCGTCGGCCAGGGCCGGAGTTCCAACTGGGCCAGTGGGTCTGGCTGTCAACCCGAGACTCACGTCTTCGGCTCCCCTGTAAGAAGCTCAGCCCTAGGTTCGTAGGCCCATTCCGGATCACTCAGCAGATCACCCCTGTCTCTTACCGTCTAGACCTGCCTAAACAGTACCGCATCGCCCCAACCTTCCATGTCTCATTTCTCAAGCCAGCCGATAGTCCTAACGCAAGCGAGGAGGGAAGTCCCCATGACCAGACTCCTCAGCCCGTTCCAGTGGAAGGCGAGGAGGCCTATCAGGTTCAAGAACTCGTGGACTCCAGACGTCGGGGCAGGTCCTTGCAGTACCTTGTGCATTAGGAGGGGTATGGCCCTGAGGAACGCTCATGGGTTGAAGCTTCGGACATCCTGGATCTCAATCTGATCACGGACTTCCACCTGGCCCATCCCACCAAACCGGCCCCGCGACCTCGTGGAAGACCCTGACGCCGTCAGGCTCCTCGCGCCAGGAGTCGTTTGCAGGAGGGGGCTCTGTTACGATCCCAGATTCTGCAACCTCCCTTGCTAGCCAACCAAGACCGCTTTCACCCGAGTTCTGATTTTCTCCGTTGCACTACATTCCCCAGAAGCCCTCTAATCCCACTCATCTTACTCAGCTGCAACCCCTAATGACTCTCATCACCTCGCCCAGCTGCAGTCTATCACTCAGACTATTTAACCGCACCTCGAACAGCTCTCAGTGCGAAGTTTTGTTTTACGTTGGTGAACACTTCTGAGCATTATAAACCCTGGATAGCCTGACTGATTACTGACCTGTTTTGCCTCTGTCTTCTGCCTGTTATCTGCCAGCCCCGACCCTCTGCCTGGAGTTCCGACCTTGCCTGTTAACAGCCTGTCCTGATCCTCTGCCTGGTTTTGGACTACAATTTAGCCCTGCCTGTTCCACTTTGTTTGCTCTGGTTTACCTCTGTCTGTTTTCTGATTGTTTATCAATAAACCTTTGCTGGAAATGGATCTATCTCAGACTGTTGACTCACAACAGAGAAACTGCCACAGGTTTGTTCCCATTGCCACAGAGGATGATTATAGCACATGTAAATCTATGTAGCTGGAAGCTAGACAGTAAAGACTTTTACATTGTTACAATTGATCCAACTATAGATAGAACATGAAAAGAACAGATTTGTTTTAAATATATATAAACAGTATCTCACAAAAGTGAGTACACCCCTCACATATTAGCAAACATTTTAGTATATCTACTCAAGGGACAATACTATATAAATGAAACTTGGATATATTTTAGAGTAGTCAATATGCTGCTTGTATAGCAGCATATATTTACTGTCCTCTGAAAATAACTCAACATACAGCCATTATTGTCAAAATAGCTGGCAACAAAAGTTGAGTATATTGAGGAAAGTATTAGAGCAGTTAAAATTTGTGCTTTGAATACAATTCTCTCATACTGACCACTGGATGTTCAACATGGCACCTCATGGCAAATAACTCTCTAGGGATTTGAGAATTAGAATCGTTGCTCTCCACAAAGATGGCCTAGGCTATAAGTAGATTGGTAACTCCGTAAAACTCAGTTACAGTACAGGCCAGGGTTATAAAGAGGTTTCCAAGACGGGTTCCACTCAGAACAGGTCTCGCAAGGGTCAATCAAAGAAGTTGAGTCCTCGTGCTGTGCGTCAGGTGCAGAAGGTGGCTTTAATAAAACAGATGCATGAGTGCTGCCAGCATTGCTTTAGAGGTTGCAGAAGCAGAAAGTTTGTCTTGTCAGGGCTCAGAGCATAAGCCACACACTGCAACAAGTCGGTTTGCATGGCCGTAACCCCAGAAGGAAGCCTCTTCTGAAGCTGGCTCACAAAAAAGCCTGCAAACAGTTTGCTGAAAGCAACCTGTCCAAGAGCATGAATTACTGGAACTATGTCCTGTGGTCTGATGAGACTTAGATAAACTTGTTTGGCTCAGATGGAGAAAATTCAGAAAACAATTCAGAAAAAAAAATGCTCATTGTAGAGTGGCCTTTTATTGTGGCCAGCCTAAGGCACACCTGTGCAATAATCATGCTGTCTAATCAGCATCTTGATATGCCACACCTGTGAGGTGGATGGATTATCTCGGCAAAAGAAGTGCTCACTAACACAGATTTAGACAGATTTGTGAAAAATATTTGAGAGAAATTGGCCTTTTGTTTACATAGGAAAAGTCTTAGATATTTGAGCTCATGAAAAATGGGGACAAAAACAAAAGTGTTGTGTTTATAATTTTGTTCAGTGTATATACTGCCATACAAGGAGCACATTGACTATAAAATATATCCAAGTTTAATTTCTATAGTATTGTCCCTTAAGATGATATGCAAAAATGTTTTCTGAAATGTGAGGGGTGTACTCACTTTTGTGACATACTAATATAGCTCACAGTTTCTTATAAAATAATGAGAATTCTGTCATCAATTACTCACCCACATCATTCCAAACCCATGAGACTTCTGCTTGTCTTCATAACACAAATGAGGATATTTGTAATCAAATCTGTCCCTCCATTGATAGTCCACGCAACTACCACTTATAAATATTCATCAAACTATACATCAGATATGGTAAACAGAATCTCAACCATGCGAGAACCAATGAGGTTCATTCTTGTGTTAAACAGCATGTTTGAGCTTCCGCAGGTGTTACGACCCATGTAATAAGGACGGGCTTGACGTGATCTTTGGTTGTTGGTAAAAACGAAACCAGCCCCAGCCAACAAATCACCAAAGACACAATTCTAAGCTCCACAAAAAGTATAATTTATTTAAGGTGGAAAAAGTAAATTAAATTCCTAAATTAAATTTAGGAGCAATGGCTTCAGGGTGCTCCTAGGCCAAAATAATAAACAAAATAGACTTATAACAAAACCACATATACATATATATATATATATATATATATATATATATATATATATATATTAAAACACACACAAAAAAAACCACATTTATAAATTACCTAAACAGGGAATAAACAAAATTATAAAGAAACTTCCTAACTCCCTAAATTAACAAATCACAAACAAAGTTAAAATAAATGTCAGGAAACCCCTACGCTCCTAAAACACAAGAACCAAATTAAATCATCAAAAACAAACGAACATGATCAACAGAAGGTTTTGGGATCTGCCGACGGGAGGAGGAATCCGGAGCTCTTCACGCCACAAGGCCAATGCCAGAATGAGCTCGACTACTTCGATTAGCACCGCCCTTTTAAAGCGACGCCTCAGTAGATCCACCAATCAGGCTCCTCCGACGGCAGCCAATCCCTGCACACATATACAAAAAAAAAAAACACACACAAGACAAATACAGACGATCATAACAGCAATAACCAATAAGTATGGTTGATTTTCTATTACAGTATTTTCCACCTAAATTAAATCTGTTCATCATAAAAACCGATCTAGGCTCTTCAGAAAATTTGGACTACAACGCTCTATTCATATGGATTAGTTTTATAATCTATTTATGAACTTTTTGAAGCGTCAAAGTGGTAGTATACAATGGAGGGACAGAAAGCTCTCAGATTTTATTTAAAATATATTTATTTGTGAAGATGAACGAAAGTCTTATGGGAAGACATGAAGGATGAGTAATGGATGACATTATTTGTTTTCATTTTAAGCAGCACAGCCATTTTCAAAATTGATAATAATAAGAAACGTTTCTTGAGCATCAAATTAGAACATTACAATACATTCTGAAGGATCATGTGACACTGAAAATTGACACTTGAAAATTCAGCTTTGACATCATAGGAATAAATTACATGAATAAATAAATTGCTATAATATTTCACAATATTACTGTATTTTTGATGAAATAAATGCAGCCTTGGTGAACATTAGACTTTCAGAAACATTAAAAAAAAACTTACCAACCATTTATTTTCATTCCTACAGTGGCATCTAAAAATCCTCAAATAGAAGCAGGGATATTCGAAAACAGACTGCTAACATGAATTATTACCAAAACATGACCCTGACCACATTTGTTGTGACAGATATTGGAATCATAGAGACTTGTATAGTAACGTGGTCGGATGACATTTCAGTGATGTCATAATTGGAGATGATTCATAACACAGATGAGCCTGATGATGCTACTTGCCTCTACACTGCTCAGTTGTTGAATATTGAGAATTGACATGGATGAGAGTGACATTTGTACAATCATAAATGCTATGAAATGTCATGCAATAAAAACTTATTTAAGAACAATATGATAAAATTCAAATAATCATATTATCACACATATGTACAACTCTAAACAAAGAGACTTACTATAAATCCTATTTATTTTCTTAAAATTGTCTTTCTCTCCTTTTTAATGCAGTTCACCTCGGCTCTAACTTGTGTAGTAATCTAGTTCGGACTTTATATTTGGTCGTGTGCATAATTAATATCGTTGGCTCTTATGACAAATTGCTTGTGATGTTCCTCATTGTGTCACTTTAGATTTAAAAAAAAATATGCTAAATGAATAATTGTAAATGTAGCAAAGTTTATCAACTTTCAAAATTGATACAGTTCCCATATCTTTTGTTGTTGACGACATAGGTTGTGTTTCCAAACTCTATGGTGTATTAGCTCAAATTAATTTGTTAGAGAGTAAATCAGCTAATAACTAATAACATATTTGGCACACTATTTGTTTTATGTGTTAGTCTAGAAAATCACACTTCTGCTGTGAATGCATTTATGAAATTGTCAGTTTTTCATATTCAGCATATGTTGTGTTTGCTTTTTAACATAAACAGACCTGATTCAGTTTTGGGTTCAATGTAAAATATGGCAAACAAGCAAACAAGGACCACTGATTAAAGACACAGATCCTTTTTATGGTATGACAATATTGTGCTTTAATATTCTAGGAAACCAAACAAATAGATAAAATGAATAATAATTTCATGACCCCGCCTGGAGAGTAAATGACTGGAATTACATGCTGTGAAAACACAAGCAAATAGGAACAAGTTATCATGGTCAGGAAAGGTACTTCAAGCTGAATGGCTTTAAAAGCATTGTTGAAATCCAACTGGTGAGCAACTGGCCCAGACATTTTTCAGAGGACCCCCATTTATTCTGTTGGTGCATTTTGTTAGCTCTGTTGGTCTTTTTGTTAAATAGACAAGGGTCCTAATTAAAGCAATACGCTGCCACAACATGATTGCCATTTAATTCATCTTGCAGAAGCATTTGGCCATATTCCAGCAGTGCATCTTTAAAAGCATTTACTTCCACCAGCCACTTGGCTGGTGTTCAAAATCACACAACAAGGGAGATGACATCAAATCATAAAAGTGAGAAATAGGCTTGTGGGTATATGAAATATGGACAGCTGCTTGTTCTATAAATACAACAGCTCTATCTGTCTGTCTATCTATCTATCTATCTATCTATCTAGCTAGCTATCTAGCTATCTAGCTATCTATCTATCTAGCTATCTATCATGGTAATGCTGAGTGAAACAAATTGTGATTGTAAGCATATCATTCTCTTTTGGCAACATGAAAAGAGTGATTAAACACAGACACCTTGTCAGATGTGGAACGCTAACAAATGGCCTAATGCACTAACAAGTTCAAATGTGGTGTTTAACACTCTGCCAATCAAGCCTTTGGCTTTTCAGCATTTGACAGCATGGCCGTTTGTTCCTCACAGCGACAAGACACACCAGCACAGTGCGTTTAAGTCCATCTAAAACAGATGGCCTTTTTTAAAACTGCTTGCAGCAGTTTCCTGAATTCTCACATAGGTTTATTTAGTCATTACGGGACAAGATAATTCTGTCTTTTTACATAATAATGTATGTCCCTTTCACTCTCTCGGTTCTCTTTGCAGTGATTTAATTTCAGAAGCAGCTTCTAGACTATATAATGAAGGGTGATTTGTGAGATATTACTAGAAGCTCAATGCAGTGTTACAGCACTGACTTATTGTTCCTAAAACAAAAGAGAATATCCCCTATTCATATTTGTGTATGGGGCTGCCATAATTGAAAACATCATTTTTTTTTTTTTTGCATGTGAAGCATAATCTTTCTGATCACACCTAAATCCTCACACCCATGATATCCTCTTCATTAACAATATCCAGTATCGTAATGCCATTGTTACCATACAGTCTACAGGTTTGATGATTCTGTTCTTTCCTTCACAGATGTTCCTCAACACATGTTGCATCTCCCAGTTTAAAACTAATGCATGTTTTGTTCCATTTGCATCACCAAGTTGGTAAAAAAACAAACAGATTGAGCCAGTGTTAAATTTCAAATGTTTCATCTAAAAAGTGAATGCTTTATTTTAGGAGTCACTAGTCATTTTTGCATACTTCAGCTAACCTCATTGTCTCAAACATGATTCCTACCTGTATTTGATTTCTTCATTATGTCTGTGTATCCAGTGAGCAACAGCAATCACATGCTCCCAAGACATTTTTGGTATTGTTACCCTTCCAAAAAAAAAATAGAAAGAGAGAGAGAAAAAAAGAAAGGTAATTGATTTTAGCACTGTCCTGTATCATTCCAGTCAGTGAATGGAAAATATACAGTGGATCAGGTTTTAGAGGTGACTCTTCCTCAAACAGTTTAGACATGAGGACACCCATAGTATTCACCTCTGCCATTCATGTTTCAGAAGTGGCTGAATTTTTATTTTAGAGTGACTAACTTTGACTTGTCAGATTCCAGCAACCTGTCATTATTTCAAATGCGTTAGCAGGTCTCCACAGCTACCTGTTAAAACTCAGACTAGAGTCCTGTATAATTTTCCCATCTTCCTAGCTCCCTGTGTGCTAAATTGCATTGGATGATGGATTTTTGGCATCCAAGGCTGTCAGGTCTCAACCAGGGAAGACTTTATGCACTGGTACACCCACTATGAAAGTGAATTCTGTAGGGATGGAGGGGAATCAAAGTCTTGAGTCAAGTGTTGCCACTTCGGTAGCTCTGGTCATTTTTCTTTGTCAGATTTCCAGACTTCTAACAAGAAAGTGGATGCTTTGAGTATTTCTCTGGTGCGGAGTTATGTAAATGCCTTTAGCTTATTCTCTAGTGGGATCAGCGTGATCATTAGATTAGGGGGTAAGGAGGAAGAAACAGAAAGGAACTCTTGCTCAGTATGAAAGACAGGCCTTGTAATTCATGCTAAATTAGTTTTCTTCACGTTAACCTAAAACACTTCACGTTTCAGTCTGTAAAGAAGTGTAAGATCTAAAGCTGCACAGGCGTGTTCCTTCACATGGGTCCACATTCTGTCTTTCACCATGAGAGAAGATTATTCCTTTGTGCTGAAGTTCACATTATGTGAACATGAGCTTCCTGTGGCTATACCAGCTGACATCAACCAGGAATGTTTGAGCTCAGCTTTCAAATTCATGCACAGACTTTGCTAACAATTCTGCTGGGACCTCAAACCAGTTTTTCTTTCATTTGATCCATCTATATACTTGAACATATTCCCTACATGTAGCTGTGGACAGTTTTCAGCAAATTCACACCAACACAGGTACATTTCCATGAGTGCTTCCTACAGTAGTTCTTACTATTTTCTGCTGAAGTTCAAGAAGTTCTATTACTACTTGTAGCTGCTGTGTGTACACAAATATATTACAGTTTAGAGTCTTGGTTTTGCGGTTTGTGTGTAAATATATGTCAATCACGACAACTCTCAGAATAGTTTTAGCATGTTATTGGAAATAGCAATGTTAAAGGGGTGGTAAAATGCCCTTTTCACAAGATGTAAAATAAATCTCTGATGTCCCCAGATTGTGTGTGTGGCGTTTTAGTACAAAATACCCCACAGATGTTTATATATAGCATGTTAAAGTTGTCAATTTTTGAGTGTTAGCAAAAATGCACCGTTTTGTGCCTGGCCCTTTAAATGCAAATGAGCTACTGCAGAGGGCGGGGTTTCAAGAGCTTGTGTGTGTTAGCAGCTGCAATTACCTCACGCTGACACAATAAAATGACAGAAACTGTTCTGCCTTTAACGTTAAAATGGAGTCAGACAAAGATGAAGAGACTCAAGAAGTGACAACAAGAATGCAACAGAACGTCTCTGAATGGTTAGTTGATGAATTTATGTTGCTGATGTGGAGTTAAGAATCTTCAATTAGCATATTCTGTCATGATAATCTATAAATCTCTCACATAGGAACTGTTGTGAGATGCACACAGAGTGACTTTTTCTATCGCATGTGAAAAGAAGGATGCTAAAGTTTGAGCTGACTCACAAATGTCCTCTTATACAACTTTTCCTCTTTTCAACCTGGACTGCGTGTTCCTGGGGGCGGGGTTTATGTACATTTTAGGGTTGGTGATGTCACTGACCAGGGAGGAATGTCTTGTAGTCCCTACCAGCCGTTTGTTGTAGTCCTTTTCTTTAAGAGAAAATATCTCCCTTTGCTTTGAACTTTGAGCATTGTAACATTGCAGATGTTGTTTAAGCTCAAACAGCAACATCTAGGCAAGATCTAGGCAGGTGGAGCTGGGGGGTGGTGGAGGGTTCACAGAAACTCTGATAGCAAGATGCAGGACTAGCTTAGATTTTTTAAATGATTCTATGATATATTTACATTTGATTAAATTTTTGATTGTTTTATTAAAATATTTACATTTCTTTTACTGCTGAAGTGTAACTTGATCCTCTGTATGAGCTGTGGTGATTTAGTCGTGATGTGAATTTTGGTGTTATGTTATGGCCCCATATTCAATTTTAGCAATACCGATTTTAAAATATTTAAAAAATTTGACTGACTGCTAAGGCTAACTAGTCAACCCGAGCTGTGGTGATCAAGTAGCCTAGGTGCCATGTTTGTTTTGTGTTTTTTCTGTTTCATTTTAGAGCCCCTTGCTTCTCATAATTTCATGTGATCTCTTATAAATATAATAAAATGTATTTGAAATACATTTATTTTATGTGAAGTATACTACAAATGCATTTACATATTTATGTACTTAATGCAAATAACCTGCAATTGTATTTATTTATTTTGTGTGTGTGTGTGTGTGTGTGTGTACTAAATTGGTATACTGCTAAATTGGAACAGTTTTTTTTTATTATTATTATAAAATTATACCTTAGTTATCCAGAAATAGTGCTGAGGTCCAACTAAAGCTATACTTAAGTATTTTTGACTGTGCTAAATTGGAACTATTGCAAGTATACACTTGGTACACTTTAAACATCTTGTTTTTAATGACTGATATTATTCAGTGATCATCCTATCCTTACTAATAATGATATTAAAACACATTTTAAGCTTACTATTAAGAAATGTGTATTGTGCAATAAAGAAGTACTCCAAATAACGTTTAATTATAATATTTATATCAGTAAGTCTCAAAGGATATGTCAGTAAATATGTTATTGGATTTGTAGTACTTAGTATGAAATAAATGTATTTTAAATACATTTACCAACAGTACCAACTCTGTGGTTGTTATATAAATGTTATCGCTGTGTCCTCTGGCTTAACCACAGTCCCCGAAGGTCATAAATTGGGCAAAGCTTCCTCCTTAAATCATCCAGAGGCTCTACCTGCTGCAAACAGCTGCCAGCACGTCAGATGGACACGGCTTGAGGAGGAGCTCAACGGAGGGAGAAGATGGAGCAATCGATCTCTTTGCCTTCAGATGCACATGATTGCCTCTCCAGCCTCCCTAAGTGGGGCATGTGACGTGATTGAACAATCAGCTGCATTACCCGAGAGAAATATGAACCTCTCTCACACACTTATGTCTCAAACCTCTGGGATACGTCTTTGCTTACCTCTGTCACCACCTGAAAAAGCCACACAGATCACTGGAAGCATCTGTTGCAAGACTAACCATGACTGATGTGTCGCGTTTCTCGGCTGCAGGCATATGTTCACGCCTATTTGATGTGCAGAGGAAAACTTTTTTTGCCTTCCAGAGAACATGTCGTATTAAAAGCAGATTGAAACCACAAAACGTATACGATACTCAGCAGGAATCTACGAGTGTGGTCAGAAAGGCAAAGGGGTTTGTTTACAGTTTGTTCCCTTAACAATTTAAGACAAATCTACAACCCATTTTTAATTAATACCACAGGTGTACTCCACCTAGAATTAACCAAGCAGGTCACTTGCACATAAACATCAACTGCAAAGCACACAGTACAAACAAAACTATAATGTGTATATAAAAACACACCAATTAATTACTTTAATTGATGATGGAATTCTAGAGTCAGCAGGAATCACACAGGGTCCTTAAATCTAATTAAAGCTTCCTTGATTATTCATGGTGAAGTGGTTTATGATCACGTATAATATAACTTGTAATTTCACATTATACAAAAGACAGTTCTCTATGGCATCTTATTGGGCAATTGGTTTATAACTTTAGCTGTTTATTTGATTTTCTACAAGTAACTTTTACTTTGGTCTTGATAACATCTGCTTGTAATTAGGCACAAGGTTGCTGTAATTAAGCAAGCCACTGGAGATAGAACTGATAACATTATTTATAGGTCCATCAACACTGCCGAGCTGGCCACCTCACTGGCTGGTTTAAGCAATCACTCATAATTAAACGTGAAAAAAAAAAAAGAAAAAACAGGCTCCAGAATGGAACTGTGACATATTAACATATTAAGTAATGATCTAAATGCAAAAAGAGACTTTACTCAGTCTAAAATATTGAGGTTAAATACAAGTTAAGCACAATCAACAGCATTTGTGGCATAATGTTGATTATCACACAATGCTTTTTGTAATGTCCTTCGTGTTTTTGTAATGTTATCGTCCAACGGTTTGGGGTTGGTACGTTTTTTTTAATGTTTTTTAAAGAAGTCTCTTATTCTCACCAAAGCTGAATTTATTTCTTCCAAAATATATTGAGAATTATTATTATTATTATTGAAAGTAACTGTTTTCTGTTTTAATATTATTTTTAAAATGTAATTTACTCCTGTGAAAGCATCATTACTCTTCATCAGTGTCCTTCATGATCATTCAGAAATAATTCTGATATGCTGATTTGGTGCTTAATAAACCTTTCTTATTATTATGGAAACATTTGTGCAGCTTAATTTTTTTGTGGAAACCTTGATTTTTTTCAGGATTCCTTGATGTATACAATGTTCAAAAGAACATTATTTATTTGAAAAATAAATATTTTGTACCAACTTTGTACCACAAGTCTTTACTGTCACTTTTGAATGCATCCTTGCTTAATAAAAGTATACATTTTAGTATAAAGTATACAAATTTAGAAGTAGATTTAATAGCTTATCATTTTAAATAAGCACATTAATTGTGTTACTGTTAAAACTGTAAAGCTGTTTAAATTATATTTTTTCACGATTTAATGGTTTATAGTAAATATTTTGTTCACTCACGTCATGTCAACTTGCATATTGTTTACATAATTTGTCCACAGTATATTACTGAAACAGTGACCATTTTAACATGTTGTCAACGTTGAAACCTTGAACCACATTTTTTATGCAATGAAGCCTTTGTGTAAAATCATTGTTCATGCTCCAAATGTGAACATGTCTTCAAAGGCGGATGACGACAGGAGCACATGTGCCTCTCATAAAGAATTAATTCTGAGAAGCAGGGGATAAACTTACCATTTATTTTGCCTTCAGTTTTAGTCATTGTGGTGTTTCTGCCCAAAGGGAAATGCACCTGGAGCCAAGTCTGCCTACCTGGCGGCAAGCCCAGGGCATAAGATGGTGTAAGCAATACCAACGAAAAAAACGAGACAGACCGTACATCCTGAAAGACAATCGGTGCATATTTTCTCAACCTAAAGTCTTATACAAAAAGTGCCGGTAAGCTTGATTTTCCAGTCCCCATTTATACAGAGTCAGTAGTTGTTGTTTTTTGTCAACGCATTAGTGTCAGTCCAAGTATATTTTAACAAAATGCATTAATGACAACCTGGTTGATCCATTCTCACATTTACAACTGCGCTAGACGACACATGGAAGAGAGCGTAATATTCTTTTCCTCGTTGTTACACTGGCAGGGTGCAATATCTTTTAATTTTGTGATCCTTGTACAAAAAGACTACATAAATCAGATACGTTCTCTCTGCAAATCATCCTCTATAGCTTTATGAAATTTTCGGATGAAATTTTTGCGAACATGCAGTCGTAATTAGTGTGGACGTACAGCAACTCATGCCAGGTTTTAAATGGAATCCCAGAGGGAATGGGTTTGCTTTAGTGTAACATTGCAGCAATTCTTTCATTCACTCTTTTAAAGAGGATTACATGAAGAGAAAGTCATTAAAAAAATAAGTGAAGTTTAAGCGTTAAGGTGACCTTAAGAAGTTTGTCGTCTCAAGTTTGGCATGTTGTAACTTTGTCTGCTGATTTTTGGGGTCATTAATATACATGTGACAGTGACGACCTCTCCGGACCTCGGTGAAGGTCCTTCTCTGTTTTTCTTCTCCTGTGAAGGATGGGAGTGAGTGAGGTCCTCTCGGTGATAGGCACGGTCCTTATCTTGAGACTCTACAGAGAGGGCTTCCCTTTTCTCATTACATTGACTGGCATTGGGAAATCACACTGGGTGTGCCCTTTCTTTCTGAGCTTATCTATTTGTTTTCACTCATTTTCCAGAAGCGGCGGTAAAAAGAAAGTGACAGCACTAAACGAGTAGTCCTGTCTCTCGATCCCATCACATTCTTCTTTGAGAGTGATGTGTGAAACCGGCATGCCAAGACTCTGACAAGCAAGAAATGATCTTTCACATTCACTTTCACTTACAGTGTCTGTTCACAACTGAACGTGTGTTTTGATAGAATTACGATAAACAGAAAGTACATTGAAAATACAAAACAGGAGAGAACGGGGTAAAATCAATCAAGTGCTTTATTACCACAAACTGTTCTTTTAAACTCTCCAGTGTCTCTTATATGTCTGAAAATCTATTGCTTCAGCATGAGAGGCTCATAAGAATATTGAAGATTACATTGGAGAAATCTGGCACAAGACCCCTTGGAAGTATACAATTTGAAATCCATCATCTTCGCTTAAGGCTGTACAGTTCTGCATCTTTGTGACAGTAAAGAATTTTACGTTGTTACAATAAAATGATATTTAAAATAAATACTGTTCTTTTGAACTTATGGTAACACTTTATGTTGATAGTCCACTTTAGACATTCTAAGTAACTTTGCAACTGCATGTCTATTAACTCTCATTAGAGTATTAGTGGACTAAAAGTAATACTAAAAGTATGTCTAAAGTGGACCATCAAACATAAAGTGTAACCAAACTTTCTATTAATCAAAGAAAACTAAAAAACATGTATCATGGTTTCCACAAAAGTATTAAGCAGCACAACCGTTTTCAACATTGATGATAATAATAAATGTTTCTTGAATACCAAATCGTCATATTAGAATGATTTCTGAAAGAATCATGTGATATTAAAAACTGGAGTAATGTTGCTGAAAATACAGCTTTTCCATCACAAAATATATTGGTATTGGTATACTTAAATGTATAATGGTCTTTTTAATGGACTTTAACAGAGATGGATGCTTCTGGGGCTGTGTAAAAAAAAAAAAAAAAAAAAAAAGAAAGAAAGAAAAAAATAAACTTTTTCTCAGGGAAGATATTGGATAACATTTGTTTGGTTTGTATTTTTTGAGAATTCAGACACTGCTGCGTCTTCGGCTGTCACTGTTAGTACGAAAACAAACGGACTCAAACAAAAACAGCCCTGCCATAGACTTCTCAAACAATGCTCATGTTTGTTGATTTCAAACAGGATGCTTTGCTTTAGTCTCAGATGGCACTGTTTCATCAAATATGTACTGTATCTATAAAACAAACATTTTCTGGGTTACAAGAATAACTTACAAATATATTCTTTGGTGATAAACTATTCATGATTTTCAGTATTTGACACACAAAACTGTGCAATAATTAATGTCTTATTTTTCATTTCAGTTAATTTGTGGGTTTGTTATTATTTTAGTTATTATTATATAGCATCATTTAACTATAACATTTAACCTTTGCCAGTATTTTCACTTCATGAAGGTTTCAGAAATCCACCGCAGAAGAGGGCAGCTTATATAAAAGCTCCATATTCACAAGTGCATTTGTTCTTAATATAGATCAAATGTTTCTGCAACAAAATCCTCTCATCTTTGTTTTCTATGTCAATCAAGTGCTGCTGACTCGTCACTTTTCTTAACTGCTTTCATTAACTGCGAATCATTAAGACTCGATTAAAATGCTGATTACACAATCATTTTTGTTTGAGATCCTACTATTTTATAATGTCAAATTAATGGATGTCAGTTTTGAATTTCATTTGTTGTATTGCATTTATAAATATTCCTTTATTCTAGCTCAGTTTCTAAAGCATCCTACACTCTGTTTTTCCAGGCTTGGACTTTACTTATTTGATCATGTTCATAACTTTATATAGAAGTATTCCAGACATTTTGAGGATATTTTCATGAACAAAAGATTTAATTACTCACCACTTCCCAAGCTTGTAATACGTTCATTAGCTCAGGATTGCCTTTGATTGACAACAGGGTGGCCAGACTCGCTCAGATCAGCCTGACATTCTTCTATTGCTGGACTGAGCTTGACATTGGGCTTGCTGACGGATGAGAAATATTACTGCCAGATCGAAAAGCAAAGTGGAAGATAAATGAGTTTAATGCTGCCACTATCGTCACATCTAAGCACCACATCTATTTATTAATATTTGGTTTGCCTCCGCAACAATCCATCTCTATTTGGGTAATACATATAGGATTGGATCTGTCATTTTGGTTATTTACTAGCATTTGTCTCTCACTTCCCTAGTGGGCTCTCGGTGGCCCTGGCCATGCAGCTTTGAGGTAACTTCCCCCTCTAGGTGACAGCACACTGAAAAGCCTATGCTGACAGTTACTCAGAAAAGTCACACAGCGTTATCATAGAAAGAAATGCAGCAGACATAAAGTGCAGAGGAGTCTAAAAGTCTTGAGCCCACAATGAACCCATATGAGATTAAAACAATGTAATATACTACGTAAAAAAATTCGTATAAAATAAAAATAAATCATTTTACAAAATGTAGACCCTACATTTATTTTATAAATGGATTTACGTATTTATGTATGTGTGTATGTATATATGTACAGTATGTACTTATGTCCTATGTATGTAATTACTTACTCACTTTCTTTTTTTTTCAGGCATAGTAGGGAACCAGTTGGCTGGAGTTTGTAATATCTAAAGGGGGAGAGGGATTTTGCACACAAAAAAAAAATTCAGATGTTCAAATTGGGAAAAAAAAATAACTAGTCTCAGACTTTGGACCACCTACAGTATGCATGTTAATGCCCTGCCAATTAATTGCTGAATGAAAAGCTGTGAAAAAGACTGTAGGTGATGAGCTTTTGACAACTTGATATTGTTGGACCACTAATGTAAATGCAGTCTAATTAGTGCTGATATTTGAAATACTTTTGGAATCTATTTTGCTAATTGCCAAGATGCCTGTCCAAAGGCCAAGTGTTGACAAACATGAAATGCTAAAAAAAAAAAAAAAAAAAAAAAAAAAAGTTTGCATAAAAAATCCAGCTTTGATTTGCCAGTCAAGGGGGTCAGGCAACGTCTATGCTAATGTTCGGTCTTAAGTATTTTGGAGTACCTAGCTTCTGATTAAGCTCTCCAGGGCCTCGCAAGCCAGTTAACATGTAAATGCAGCAATTGTATTCCCATTAAAATTCATACAAAGCCTGATAAAACTGTGTGGAGCTTTTCTAGTCACAACATAGTTTTATTTATTTTTTTATACAATTATGTAGTCACTGTGTCCCTATGTGGAGTGATGGTAATTATAATGTTTGAAAGAAAATATACATTTACTAAAACAAAACATGAAACGTAACAAAGCATTTTAGTGCAGTTAACATTTAACATAATATAACAATATATCGTTTGAGAAGGTTGTATAAAACAAAGGCATCATTTACACTGTCCTCACTCCTATATGAAAGCTTGTGGCAGGGATGAATGTAATTCAGAGGAAGCATCTCCTATCATTGAGAACTAATTTTCATTAGTGTTATGCGCTGCTGCTATGCTATTTTTAATTCTGTGTGTTTACTTGCGATGTGTGCTATGTATAAAATGCAAACAACTTTGTTTCTACTACATTACCAGTTAAAAGTTTGGAATAATTACGTTTTTTTTTTTTTTTGTGTGTGTGTGTGTTTTTGAAAGAAGTCTCTTGTATGCTCACCATTTATGTTTTCAAAAAATACAGTACAGACAGTAATATTGTGAAATATTATTACAATGTAAAACAAAGTTTTCTACTTAAATATATTGTAATATGTAATTAATTCCTGTGATGGCAATAAATTCAGAATTTTTAGCATCATTACCCCAGTCTTTACTGTCACACAATCCTTCAGAAATCATTCTAATATGCTGATTTGGTGCTCAGTTATTATAATTTATTATTGGTTTTCAATTATTAAAAATTGACATGATTTATTTGTGCACATCATATTATTATTATTATTATTTAATTTGTGTGCTCTCGTAATATTTAATCAAAGTAACTTCCTCTCTCTCTTGCCGTGACATCTCTTCTCTGACGTGTTTACAGGCATGAGGGCAGTGGAACCTGTCACTCACATGAGATCGACCAATAGCAAACCTCCAGAATCCAGAATCGGTCTGTCTTCGCCGGCCACAGATGGTCAGCGCAGACCACAACGATCTGCCCAGGTCTGTTGATCCTGGGCGAGCCCCATCCAATTGTGTCCCACATCTTGTCGTAGCGAGTCGCGCCATCGTGTTGCAGGGCGTCCGCGTGGCCGCTTGATGTCGATCGGCAACCAGACGGTGACTTCGCGCGTCCATCTGCTTGTAATATAAACGGCTCTTCTTGGCCTTGTTGGGCAAGTCAACCGCGTCGGCCACCCTGGTCATGGCCCGCAGCTGCTCGTTGCGGACGTGGTCGATCTGTTTAACCCTGATCATACGGCGCTCGATTAGTCTCAGACCCGTAGAGCATGGCCGGCAGGACGGTGCTGTTGAATAGGGCGGCCCTGATGTCCGGGTCAATGGCTCTGTTGGTGACCGTCTCAGCAATTGAGCCAAAGCTGACCCAGGCGGCTCGGCGTCGTCGTGCCAATTTTCGACCAATCCTGTGGTCGGTGGTTAGCTCCTGGCCCAAGTAGATATAGCTATCGACTTGCTGGAGCTGGTGCTGGCCGACATGAAGGGTGGTGTCTGCCACCTGGTCGTTGCGCATCCACTTGGTTTTGGCCAGATTGATTTTGAGGCCGATCCGAGCGCCAGCCTGGTTGAGCTGGTCGAGCCACTGCTGTACATCGACCGCCGAACAGCCTATTACCACAATGTCATCGGCAAAGCGCAGGTGATTGAGCCAGCGGCCGTTGATCTTGATGCCGACCTCGTTCCAGTTGGAATCTCACTAGAGAGGCCATTCTACTTAGAGTGAAAGTAAACGAGCCAATAAGCATTGGCGTGCAATCATTTGCATCAGCTGTTCAGCCACGCAGCGCGGGTATATAATGAGCAGAAGGTGCGATTGCACTTCAGTTTTTTGCTGAGGAGCTGAGCCGATAAGCTGGCTGCCCCAGCGGACCGCAGCAGATGTGGCGACGGGATGTGGCTTCTCCGTTCCCTCCTTCAGGTAACGAGAGTTACCATATGTAACCTAGACGTTCCTTTTCAGTCAGTCAGTCGACCCCACGTCGAGACTGGTGAATAGGAATCCCTAACAAAGGGCCACAGCTGTTGACCCCATCCAGAGCCCTGTGCAAGCCTCTTGGGAGAGGGCTTACACAGAGTATATCTGTCAATGTTGTTCCGTGATAACCCATACAGTGAGATTATTGGATAACAATGAGAAAGCGTGCCCTTTCTTCTCCGAAGGAGTTATGTGGAGAACTTATGGACTAACCCGAAGGTTGTACTGCATATGAATACTGGGTAACTTAGCCCAAGGGAAATATACAGACTTCTGTTTAGGAGCAGCCGTGGAAGAAATACACATATGGGAACCCCGCAGGGTAAAATGTATGGGACCCAGCCTAGACCGAGAATTCAACGGATAACCCTCCGCCACATCCGAGCCGAGGGTGTTGGAGGACTCAACAGGTTTTTCACTCTGGAGCAATAAGGGTGCACAGTAGGGTGCAGCAAGCCGACAGAGCCGGGCCTCTCAGTGCTTCTACCCATTTAGGGTGAGAACACAAGAGGAGAACGGCTCTACACAAAGGCTATAATATCTAGCGAACGTGTTATGTGTCGCCCAGCCCGCAGCTCTACAAATACAAAAATTTTCTTGGGTACAATGAGGTACAACCCACCGACATTCTTGGGTACAATGAAGTAGGGACTGTAGTGCCCTGACCTCTTGAGAGCCTGATGGTCCCAATAAGCCAGCAAGATGGACTGGTGGAGCGCTAACCAGGCTTGCAGAGACCGTACAAGCGGTACCATAGGAACCGTAGGCATACAAGCAGTGGGACGCGGCTCGGGATGTTCTCTCTGGGAGGCAGCCCGTAGCGGGGTGTGAGTGTGCTGTGCAACACTTACCTGGTTCCACGGGGCAGGAGGTGCAGGAGAATGCTTGGTTGTATTCTCAAACTGCACACTGCTGCCCGCTGGCGATAGAAGAGGCCGATGAGAGTGATGAGTATTCTCTACCCCCACTGTTCTCCGGGCCCTCTTTGGACCCAGAGATGGAAGAAACTGCTCTGTCATTGAAAATTTGGGTACCGCTGGTTTTAAGGAGAACTTGTGGATCATGACCAACCTCGTGCAGGTCCTTCAGTGCTTTGGTCTGATGGACCTGCAACAACACCATGGCAGAGGCGGCTTCCCCACAGGGAATCTAATCCCGGGCGGCCTACGAACTATGGCCCTTGATGGTCCTTAGCCGCCCCGCCATCAAGGGTGGTGAGGGAGGAGGTGCCACCGTAACGGTTTCTAGCAGTAAAAGGTGCCGTCCACGCCAATGAGCTCCTCATGCACCTCCGGGAAGAAAGGCACCGGGGTGGGTTGCTGAGTACCAGAGCGCAACCCCGAGATACGCCGCCGAATCGTCATCTCCAGAGAAGTCTGACCCACCCTCCAATGCAGCGATCAACATCTGTTCATCGTGGGGAGTGCCGAAGGAAACGACTGGTAGACACCTCGTGGATGGTCCAGCGCCTTCCTTCAGCGGCTCTACTGGCTGCGGAGCGTGGGAGGGATGGGGGTTAGTTCCCCGAAGGAAGCGTGCTCACTGTAATCCTCAGGTCACCTACACCACTGCAGTAACCCTCTTTGGAGGATAAGATCATGGCAGAGGCGCAGGGACTCTGCCCCTTTGCAGGAACGAGAGTCTCGACCATAGTTCTGAGATGGTCATCTTCCCACAATGAGTACATGACTCATCCATGAATGCTGCATCAGCGTGTTCAATGCCCAGACACACGGCGCAGCGTTCGTGACCACCCCGCGGTTCCAGGTAATGACCGCATCCGTGACATCTTTAAAAAGACCCGCTCTACCCATGTAAGCTCTTTCAGGGGACTGCTCTCCGTGGTGCTGGAGCACGCAGGGGAACGGTTGCAGTCGCAAGTTTGCAGCCTGTCATGCGTTGTCTCTCTCTTGCGGCGATCTTACCAGCCGTAAAAACGCCTTTCATCGCTCTTGGCGCACCGTACCAGCTGTAAATAGCCTTTTTGTTTTGCTCAGTTTACAAATAACACAAAAAGACAGAAAGAGAGCAAGAGAGAGAGAGAGAGAGAGAGAGAGAGAGAGAGAGAGAGAGAGAGAGAGAGAGAGTAAGAAGTCGACACCACTGCCGCGCTGTATCGCCCGCACCAGACGTGAGAGATCCTTCTGGAGAGCTTGCTCGTTTAATATAAACAGCTTCATTGAAGAGAACAGCATCGAAACGCTCGGCTCCGAAGCAATAAGCTGAAATTATACAGAAGTTATAAGAAGTCGACACCACTGCCGCGCTGTATCGCCCGCACCAGACGTGAGAGATCCTTCTGGAGAGCTTGCTCGTTTAATACAAACAGCTTCATTGAAGAGAACAGCATCGAAACGCTCGGCTCCGAAGCAATAAGCTGAAGTGCAATCACACCTCCTGCTCATTATATACCCACGCTGCGTGGCTGAACAGCTGATGCAAATGATTGAACGCCAATGTGCATTGGCTCGTTTAGTTTCACTCGAAGTAGATTGGCCTCTCTAGCAAGATTCCTTTTCGTCAGTCTTGACGTGGTGTCGACTGACCGACTGAAGAGGAACCAGCACGTCTGTGAACACACCCCTCCTCTGGATGTCCGCATCACATTTGTAAAATAAAGTGATTCGCTGCCATCACATAGTGGTAGAATTCATAGGCTTTCTATAACACTCTACATTAAAGACATGCCATGCTGATTAAGAAAAGATTTAACCTTTGCAAAGGTTAAGTGATTGGGTCATTGACGCCTTGATCATATTGATAGGCTAATTTGTAAAAGATTGATTAAATGTCTACTTAATAGGACATTAATTTGTGTATAGGTGTTAAATGACTATGCATTGTCATTGTCATTTTTATATGTATATAGATCAGCAGACAGCATGCACAGTTTCTAAAGAGTCCTATTCAGTATTTATTATTTGAAACTGAGCTTATTTGACTGATTTGATAATGAATATTTTACAAAGTTCCCTATGCATTATATTATGTTATGTTATGTTATATTATTTTGTATTATACAATTACATTGTATTGCATTACATTAAACTATACACATTATACTCTAGGTACACTCTCAGAAGAAAAAGGTACACGATGGTACAAATCATTTCCTTTAAGGTACAAACTGGAATGGTACAAATTAGTTTCTTTATATTAAGATACAATTATGTATCAGTAAAATGTACTGCCCCAGTGGCAATGGTTTGTACCCTCTTTTGTACAGAATGGTAAGCTACCCTTTTTTCTGAGAGTGTAGGATGTGCAATTAACCAATCAGCAGTAATCAGTAATCACATGTAATAAATTATTTTAAAACTATATTTATAAATACTTTATAATTTTGGGGGGGCTTGGCTATTATAAATGATGTACATTTGGCTTTTTTTCTGAGTTTCCTTTAGGAATCCTTTATCCTCAACGGTCCGTATGCATAGTCTTATTTGTTAATTTCGGTGTTCCTGCTGTGTGACATTGTATGCCCTTGATAGCTTGATGACTTGTTAAACTACCAAATATGTGAAACGATTTTTTATACTCGTCTCATGCACATTGTTGCCTTGGGCATCCTGTTGGCAAGGTTGTAACCAACGGGTTACCATGATGCCAGATACTGTTGGTCTGGCCACTGTCACAACACAAGGCAAGCACACAAAATACACTTATGTTTAGCTTTTCAATTCATCTTTACTTTGAAGCCTACAATTTTATAAGGATATTGATTTGACAGCATTATTATTTTTTTTACTTGTTTACTTTTATTTTAATATGCTATAAATAAACATTTGAGTACTTATTTAAAGCTACTCCAATGGTAAATGTTCCAAAATAATATCATGACAAATAAGGTTGAAATCTCAAAGATTCTATTCCTTTAGTCACATGTCATCTGTCGTTTTGCCATTTGTTTCAAAGTAAGTGCATGTTTTCACAAGTGCATGACGTCCTTTATAGTTAAGGACTCTAGACAACAGGAAAACATAACCAGTGACAATCTTTGATATGGCTGGAAGCTGTTTTGAAGCATAATAGAGTTATATTGCGTGTACAAAGTATTGTTTTGCTGATATCATTTTTAATATCACTGACGTGTGTTCATATTAATCAATGTTTTTATTTTATTTTATTTTTTTATGCACATCCTAAGGCAGAGGATAGCCATTTCAACACAGCCATTTTTTTTCTTTTTACATAAAACTGTTCAAATATTCTTCAAAATTTGAAATAATCTTCAATGGAATGAGCTTCAAATCACTTCTTCACTCGGAGGAATTAAGCTATTAATTAGTGACTCATATTAAGAGCTTTTCTGCTCCATGGCTCACTCATTTATACAACTTCAGTCATTTGTCCTTACATTTTAACCTTTAGCATAATCACAGTATTTACTTTCCAATGTAGGACAGACATTTCTATTTTTAAATTATTTAAAAAAATACATTGATGTGCCTTCACCTACCTTGCAACAACCTAAATTGTGTGCAGAACTCAATCTTTAGAGAAATTAATTAGCTTCACACTTTTTAAAACTTTTCATGCTTTGATTCTAATTTAATTTGTCTACAACGAGTGCAAAGTACTGCACATGTCCCATCTGGGTTTGATTTATAAATAAATTGCTTGTTAAGGTCTTTCTCCATTATTCACTGATAAGCAGTAGGTTTGCTAGATGACTGAAAATAAGTGAAAGAACCTTCTTCTACTGTATTTTAAGTATGCCCAGACAGAGTTTGGAAACACACAGCATTTCTAACAGCTCTAAGGCATTGAATGTTTACGCCTCTTAATGCTACTTTGAATACATAAAAAACTCAGGTCTTTCCGATTTGTCATCCAAGCATGGTCAATCTAGTTTAATCCACAACCCAAGAGGGTTTTGGCGAGGTCACAGCTGTGAAAAGTCGATAATAAACTGTTCTAAACGTTTAGCCCCTGCTGGCAGATCCCACAACTACACCATTCTGTAGGCAAAAAGTGTATTCATTAAAATAACAATTTTAAAGGCAACATATAATATGCATTTTTTAATGAATGAGAAGGAATAAATCAGAGATGTGACCAGTTATAAAACTGAGTGTTCTATATTGAAAATTACATGCAATGTATGTGTGAAACAGTGTTATAAATAGGGGTCCTATAAAACCCTATTACAAAGTCTTGGTTTTGTTTTTGTTTTTGTTTATGCTTGATTATAAAAATAAAAAAAAAATCACGTTATTACAGCTCCTCTCTGGGTGAAAGCGTCACATTCGATGGAGCCCATCCTTTCCACATGTGTGCAAATGTGCTATGATTGGTTAGCTGGCCTAGTGAGTTGTGATTGGCAGCGCTTAGCATGTTTTCGAGAAATGTCACACATAACCTCAAGCTCTACTCATATGTAAATATTAATGATGGAATCAATTTTAAACCAATTTGAGCCAGATTCAATGACAATGTTAACGAACAAGAGGATCGTGCTGAACGGATTTTTCTTTGCAAGCACGGATTCCACTGGAAGTTTCAGAGTGGTATGTTTCTTTAGTAATTTTCTTATAGATATAATTTTATCATTTATCATTTTTGTTGAAAAACCATGGTTATACAATCAGTAATCGATCACAAAACCATGGTTAATTTCCCTAAGGGGTAGTGAACAGTCTTACAAAAGCAAGAGCGTATAAAAGCTTCAGTAAACACTACATCAACACTGTCATGTTAGCTAACAGGCTAGTGGAGGCAAAGCTTTGCCATTCAATTACATCATAGCTATCATTGCAACTATGTAAAACTTATAATTGGAACTGTTAATAGAAAACACAACTACAAATAATAAGACAGACTTACAATGACACCTGAGGAAGGGAGGAGCCCAGTGTAGCCGAGGGGGTGGAGGGTAGAGGCGCAGCCGGAGACTTGTAAGTCTGTGGCGGATGCTGAGTGACAACCAACCAAGGTTGATCCGGAAGGACGAGAGAGCCCGGAGGAGTCCCAGGGCAGACGGGCCATGGTAGAACACAGAGCCAGGGAAGAGCCGATGGGCTGACAGGCTGAGATCGATTCATGGGCCTGGAGGCCCAAGGTGCAGCCAGGTACTGAGTTTCATACTGAGCTGGTGGAAGGGAAGCCAGAGGCAGAGCTGAAGAGCCGCACAGAGCTAGCGTGGGGGCAGAGCCAAGAAGCTGGATGAAACCAGTGGAGCCAGCAGATCCAGGGGACTGGACCTAACCAGTGAAGGGGATGTGACCAGGAAGTTGGGCCGGAACACTGGAGGAGGAAGATCTCCGGACAGAACCAAAGCATCCAGATATAGCTGGCTGGGACCGGCGGAAAAGGCGAAGACTCGATGGGTGGGTACTCAGGAGAGAATTTGATCAGCAGACCATAGATTGATTTAGGCAGTGGTCTGCTCCTGGCTCTAAGATAAACTGAGCAGCACCCGTAGACTCCAGGGCTTTGATGGTGGCCGGCTCTGGTTCTGGGACAAGCTCGGTGGGTGCTTCGGGTTCGCAAACTGTGAGGGGGAGGTCGCCGAGTAGAAGCATCCAGCCCAAATACTGCAGCACATTCCAATGTTCTAGGAGGAGGAGAAGGCGCCATGCTGACAAGTCCATGCTTAATCTTTTTGGGTTCTGTGTTGTCACAGAAGGCTGTATGTAAGCACACGACACAGCAGAATAGGTACGAATGGTCTTTAATTCAAAGGAACAATCATAATGAAACCTCAACGACACGGAACAATGAGTAAACAAAACAGGAAGTAGAGGTGTAACGGTTCACAGAATTCACGGTTCGGTTCAATACGATACATTGGTGTCAAGGTTCGGTATGTTTTCGATACAGCAAAAATAAAGAAATGGCAGAGAAATTTCCTTGATTTTTAAATTTATTTTATTTTTTATTAAAACTAACATCAAGTATGATCATTTTTTTTTACTTTGAGAAATGATGGAGCTATACTTGACTCTTCTTAGGAGCATGTAAAACAAAAACAGCTCCTTGAAAAAAAATTAAATGTAATATTGTAGTACTTATAAACAAAGGTTTATTTTGATTTCAGATTAACATTTGAGGCCAGCAATTTTATTCATAATGTCAAAATAAAACCGACGTGAAGTTACTTGAAAGCATTGTAGCCTACTATTCCTGCCAAACGTCCATGGTAACAGTTAGTGTTACTACAGTAAATCCATAGTGAATGTTGCTGATCTGTGGACACTGGATAGTTCTACCAGAAAGACTCGGGAGAATGAATACTGTAACAATAAATACTTTTATTGATAGCCCAGCAAGCAATAAAGTTCTTTGGCGTAGGCCCCGTCCATAGCTCGCAATCCGAGGGTCCGGACTCTGCATATCCTGCCTGAAGACAAAGGCAGGGGACCCCCTGGGAGGTATAGGAAGGGACCAACCTGGTGGTGGTGGGGAGGATGGAGGGGAAGGAACCATCTTGGAGGTGGTGGGGAGGATGGAGGTGAATGGAAGCATCAGCATCTGGGAACTCAAAGTGTGTAAGTACCGGTCTTTTATACCGCAAGTATTAGACACGATTGGATAGATGATAAGGTAATAAGTGACGTAGCAGAACTTAACGCTAAAGCTTCCATTTCATTCATGGCACAATGTTTCTTCCTGGTTTCCACGTCAACACTGTTTGATCTGTTAATAACGGAGAAATGTGAATGCTTCTCACTAGATCTCGCAGCGATGTTATTACTTCAGTGGAGAAAATGCTATCTTTACTGGATGTCTTAGCGCTGTGTAACATTAGTAACTGTGTCGCTTAATCGAGATCGGCTCGCGCTGCTTTGGTTCAAACTGATAAACGGTCTGTGAAACACAAAATAACGAGTAGCGCAGTTTCGTTCCCTTTCATTACATTTACCATTTGATGTTGGGCAATGTTGTGGTCGCGCCAGCGCGCTTGCCACCCACCTACATTTGAAATAACTAAATTTTGGTCGGCAGGAAAAATAGTCCAACGAACCGTTCGGTTTGTAATGCGTATTGCGTACCGAACCGAAAGCCTCATACCGAATGGTTCAATACGAATACGTGTATTGTTACACCCCTACAGGTTAACTTTAACAGGTGAACTAAAAAGGAACAACAAAGAAAATGAAAAAAACTTTCCTAGGCAACTAGCTTAAGTAAAATAAGTTTATTTATTTAGAAATAGCCCACCTTATTGGCAGAGGCTATTCACACTAACTCCGCCCACCGATGTCGGGTTGAGCCAGGCAATATTACAAAAGACACTCATTTCCATACAGGATCAGTGAGGCAGGGAGTAAGGTGGGTAGCAGTAACTTTTGACTCGATCAACCCGAGTTTAAATTCGAAAATACTCATTTTCACTTTGTGAAACTTTCCTCAGAGTTTGACCGTTTTGCTATTGCTGGAGATTTTAATATTCACATAGATAATGCAGAAACCAATATGGCAAAAGAAATCAAAACTGTTTAAAAAACTTTTGATCTGACTCTGCATGTACATGGACCCACACATAATTGTGGACACACTCTAGATTTACTTATCAGTAAGGGTCTAAACATTTCATCGATTGTTATTAAGGACGTAGCACTGTCTGATCATTTTTGTATTTTCTTTGATATATTGATCTCTCCTGCCATTGAAGCTAGATCTGTGTCTGTCAAGAAGAGATGCTTAAATGAGAACACTAGTGAACCATTTATGAAGGCTATATCTTTAACACCAAGCATATCTGCTTACTCTGTTGATTTTCTCCTTGATTCTTTTAACTCAAAAGTTAAGAGTGTACTTGATGATATTGCTCCTGTGAAAGTCAGGAAGAAGAATGGCAGACAGAAAGCACCTTGGAGAAACTCAACAGCAGTGCAAAATATGAAAAGACAATGCAGAAAAGCAGAGCGCATGTCGCGGAAGACAAAACTTGTAGTCCATTATAACATCTACAAAGACAGCATCCATGCTTTCAATAAGGAACTAGGCAAAGCTAGACAGACTTTCTTCTCAAAGATTATAAACAGCAATATAAACAACACATGCACTCTTTTTGCTACTGTAGAGAGACTGACAAACCCCCCAAGCCAGATTCCCAGTGAAATGCTCTCAGAGAGCAAATGCAGTGAGTTTGCTTCTTTCTTCTCTGAGAAAATCAATAATATCAGAAAGGTGATCAGCTCATCCTTGAGCCGCACTGGGGTCAGACAGATCAGACAACAGCCTGAGAAAGTAGTCACTATGTCTGATTTCAAAGAAATTGATGGCAGAATTTTGGAAGAAATCGTACAGCACCTTAAAACATCAACCTGCGCCCTTGACGCACTTCCCACATCTTTCTTCAAAACTGTGTTACGCAGCTTAAAAGCAGATCTCCTAGAAGTGGTAAATGATTCACTTCTCTATGGGAGTTTTCCGAACTCCCTAAAAACTGCAGTTGTCAAGCCCCTCCTGAAAAAGAGCAATCTGGATAAGACCATATTAAACATCCTTTCATAGGCAAGATCATTGAAAAAGTTGTCTTCAATCAGCTGAACAAATTCTTAAGCTCGAATGGATACTTTGACTACTTTCAATCTGGTTTCCGACTGCATCACAGCACAGAGACAGCGCTCATAAAGATAATAAACGATATTCGCTTAAATACTGACACAAGCAAATTATCAGTTCTAGTACTACTCGACCTCAGTGCTGCATTTGACACTGTCGATCACAACATACTTCTTGACAGGCTGTAAAACTAGGTCGGGCTTTCTGGGATAGTCCTAAAATGGTTCAGGTCATACTTAAAAGGGAGAGGTTATTATGTGACTATAGCAGAGCATAAGTCTGAGTGGACATCCATGACATGCGGAGTCCCTCAAGGCTCAATTCTTGCGCCACTCCTATTCAACCTGTACATGCTCCTAATGAGCCAAATAATGAGAAAGAACCAAATCTCTTACCACAGCTGTGCAGACGACACACAGCTCTACTTAGCCCTATCGCCTAAAAATTACAGCCCCATTGACTCCCTTTGCCAATGCATTGATGAAGTAAACAATTGGATGTGACAAAACTTTCTTCAGTTAAACAGACAAAACTGAAGTCATTGCGTTTAGAAACAGAGATGAAGTTCTCAAGGTGAATGCATACCTTCAGTCTAGGGGTCAAACAACTAAAAATCAAGTTCGGAATCTGGGTGTGTCTCAGAACTTAGTTTCAGTAGTCATGCATTTACTGAATGAGCACTGTGCCACTGCTCGTCCGACTGTTTGTACTGTATTTTATTTAATGTTTTAATTATTCTTATTTCATTTGATTATTTCTGTATTTTATCTTTTATTCTAAACTGTTTTAATTTTTTCTGATTTCTTTTGTTTTAATTTATTCAATGTAAAGCACTTTGAATTACCATTGTGTATGAAATGTGCTATATAAATAAACTTGTCTTGCCTTGCCTTTGTGTAAATAGCATATATCGCTAAGAAAATACAGATTTTTTTCACTGAGTGAAAGCAGCAGTATTTTCAAACTTAGAGCAGAGGTTATTTGCACTTAATGTTACAAGCTAAATAACTACAGACAGATCTGCATTCAGATCACAGGGTTTAAGGACAGTTCACTTCCTTCAAAAAAATTGAGGGTCCAAATATGCTTTGGAGTGAGTACTTTCAGAATACCCTGTATAATGCATTCCTCTTCCGAGTTGTCACTGATTTACATCTGCATTGGGTCTGTAATATATGTATGGCTGTTTTTGAAGGGAGCATGTATAATGTATAATGTATAAAACATAAGTAAGAATTCCTCACAAATCTCTTGGTCTTTGAATTAAATTTAGAGGAATACGGACAGGCACAACGGATAAACATTCATGTAAATGTAATTCTCTCAATGAGAACCTGAGCAAATCCTTCCTATTGATTTCAGTCGTGACTGTCCTGTAATGGGTGTCTTATGGAAGGAAAATGATAAAGCATGACAAGTCATGTATAGCAAACACTTCATAATGTGCAAAGGGCATTCTTATTTAATATCTCACTGTGTAAAGCATACAACATAACACTACTACTACTACTAATAATAATAATAATAGTCCACATCTGCTTTTTAATAAGTCTTTTTTTTTAGTGTTTAATACATTGTTATCATGCAAACGTACCCAAAGTTTCTTAATTGATGGACACCTTCATCTCTGCAAATGTTTAGTATCCAACCTATACACCACAACAAATCCATATTATATTGCTTCTGTTGAGAGAATGTAGGCGAATGAAATATCTATGACAACCTTTTTTTTTTTTTAATCAATGCCTATTCATATATTTCACCATAATTGCCAGGACGCTGTGAATTTGACTTTTTTACAACTGTAAGGCATATGTAAAACATCAGGGCTTTCAATAAAATATGACCCGAGGCGGTGTGCGGCAGGCAGAAACGGCTTGCTTGTTTATGTCCTTCACCTACAATGAGTGCAATGAATGCAATGAGGTTGAGAACAGTTTCAATGAATTCTTATTAACAATGTTGTTCTATCCCACTTAATCATCTGGAAGAAACCACTGCAATGCTTTATGACTGTTAAAGGTACAGCAGATGAGAAGAAATCATGCAGGTACCGTATGTGCTTTTGATAAATGTGTTTACGGTAACTAATGCCATTAATTGACCAGCAGTTCCAAACAGTTTTTTGCACAACAAAAAAAATAAATAAAAATAAATGATATATTTATTTATGTGATTAAATAATAATCACAGGCCTTGTCAAAATGATAATAATTCTGGACTCGTTGAGGGAATATAAGGATACTTGACTCATACATATACATTTTTTATAAACCATTTACTGTAGGCACTTTCTACAGTTGAGCAAATAACAATTACACCACTAACAAGCCAGACTGAAAAGATACCGATGCCCTCCAACCTCTTTGGGCCCTTCAAAGTTCAATGACTACACAAGACAGTCTGATCATTGCCATGTTTGAGGTCTCCCTCTGTTGTCTCTATGATGTTCTGGTTCCTTGAAATCAAATGTTTGAATGGGGTTGTCAATCCATGTTCACAGCTTAAAGAAATCAATAAGACATGGGAAGCATGATGAAACTTAAAGAAATCTCTGGACTGCTCTGAGTGTGCTGTACAACGAGAAGATGACATAGTTTTGACATGTATACTTTGCCAACAGTGTTCTAAATGCCCTTTCATGACAGTGAAGTGGGCATTAATGTTGCACGCCTCATAAATATTCAATCAAACATGTTCGATATACGCTAACAAGCTCTACATTGAAGAACTGTTGAGCCACCCATATTATAAACCACAGCTATTGTTTTTGCAATACTGTTTGGTGATGCTGGTGGAGCAAATATTACATTCTTCATCTTAGAACCAATAAAACAAATTATTTAGTATAATATGAGTTAAGAGTAGCACCTTTCTGGATTAATGTTGATGGAGTACTTGAGCCAGATGGTACTTATGTAAAAACAATGTTGGAAACCCTGATCTAAGTGTCTCCGTTTAGTACCATTTATCATTTTCAATTATCAAGCTGATGTTGTACTTTTGATTCAATTAATTCACTTTAGAATTTCCCCAGGACACATACATGATAGAGCTTTTACATATACATCAACAGATGTTATAGAACAGCTAAAGCAAAGATAATATTCAAGTTTTAACAACACAAAACTTGACTATTAAACTTGTTTTTAGAAAGTATCATGGAGTCTTGTCCTTCCTCCTTTTTTTTCTAAGGACAAAGCTAACTATGTAAGTGGAAAATGTGTCACTTCTACTCATGTCCAAATGCTCATACAAGTGACTACATTCTTACCTCGGGTAAGAATGGCTTAAATGAAACTAAGACCCTGTCCTATGCACTGGTACGAAAATCATATCTGTCAAAGTAGCAAAAATCAACAAGAAGAGCGTTCCTGCTCTGCCTCAGGGAAGTCCACTCAATGTATGCACTTCAGTCCTCGTGAGACAATAGCTAATGTTCAGCCACAGACTAGTTTGCACTCGAAGCGGAAAGAAATCAGTGCACGCCCAGTATAAAAATAATACATCAATTGGTACATGTATAAATAATGTCATTTAGAACAGTAAACACGTTTAATTAGAACTGTTTTTGTTAACAGTTGATTTTAAATAAGAGAGTATATCAAAAAGATATAATTAGAGACTCATTTCAACACGTAAAATGAGGTTAATTCATTGACAGCTCTAATGTGCTGTGCATGTACATATGCCTCCGTTTGCTTTCTGAGGGCAACATGATATTGTGCCATTAAATCTTTTAATGATTCAATAGTTTTGTTTGTGGCAGATAGTTTGAGCAAAATGAGATATCCACACATGTGCCAACCTATTTTGCTGAACTATTGCCCAACTCAAAATGTCACATAATACCAAGAAAAGTGTGATTGGTGGTTGAACATGTCAGATAGATGACATGTTTGTATCTGAGTGGATGGTCCTGTCCAGATTAAGCTGGAATATGCACCAAATTTAGGGCTAAAATACGTTGGCTTGCGAGACTGACAGTGTTTGTCTAGTGAAAATGACAGATTGTCTTGTTGAGCAGGTGTCTGTGTTGAGCCAAGCTGTCTGTATGCAATACTAATTTGCTGTACTGTAAACAGAACAGTGCAGAATTTTTGTTACATATTACCTGGAATTACTTGAATTCTGCTGTTCTTCAGCTGACTTACACATGAGAATAATTGGAAATATGACAATATTGAGAGCATGTATGGGTGACAATATCTGATCAATATTATATTATATTATATTATATTTTTTAATTTAGAATTGTAAGACACATTTTTTATTGTTTATTGGGCCATTATTTATTCAGTTTAAGAACAATTTCCTTGTTTGGACACAAGCAATACCTGTAGCATTTCAAAAGTATTTTGTATGCCACAGTCACACTTGTGAACCAGCAGTGTTGCGGGTCTAGTACAGGTATTATTAAATCAGGATGTTGGTGTGTAGAACTGGAGGGGAAAATATCCTCAGTGGATTAGATTGTGAAATTATTTTATATTCCGTTTTAAACAATGGCATGAAAAGATAAGTTAATCAAAGAAGTGTCTACCTGTATCCATAAATGGATTTGTGACACATGCAGGAGTGTGACGACCGCGCCTCGAGGGATTAACTACTTCCACTGTTTCCCTGGTGATGGAGGAAACGCTACATTTTCTCTGCCACATAAACTTTATTTACAGTCACAGCTGCTCAATTTTTCAACACCTTCTCTTATTTTCCAATTAGGCGTTCCCATAGGAAGAGAGAGTAGAAAAGATTGTGCAACTATAAAACTTTCCAGCTCGCAGAATAGTGTAACTGAAACTCTGCATGGATTTGTTCACCAGGAGTCACAGGTAGGCACATGGAAATTGACCTAATCCGGTGTACAAAATAACATATATTATATGTAGACGTAGCTTGCAAGTCAGTAATAATATTCAGTCACCTCTGTCTTCTTGTGTCCTCATTATCAAGACCCTCACACATTTTCAAACCATTAGTGTATCTGTAAGTGAACTTGAAAGCGGGATGAGAACAGGGCCGTGTTTCCCGATAACGATGTATCTTAAGAGCGCTCTCTACATGCAAGGTTACGAACGCTCGCCGCAATTCCACGAGCGTTTCCCAAAAATGCACTTAACATGAACGCGCGAGAACGCGTTCTACGTGCTACTTAAGCGTCGCCGTCCAGTCGCGAAGTGCTGAAATATAACCTTATATGGAATCGTTTTCTGAACGTTTAACCTAATAATCGTCATTTGTTGTGGATTCGAAATCAAGACAAGTCTGTATGGATATAAAACACCTATACAGGCTGACAAAATGACTGAACAAAAACAAAAAAAAAAACAAGAGAAAAGAAGAGACCTTTCAAAAAGATAAAATTGATGTCCTTTTAGAGGAGATAGAGGGAAACAAAGATTTTATTTTTAACAGATTTAAAGGACACCATACAAATAAGGAAAAACAAAACATCTGGAAGGACATTGTCACATTGCAAACTAACTGCAACCGTGCTCAAAGATCAGGGCAGAAGGTCAGCAAGAAATGCCCAATACAAGGCTGGTTTTCGTGCACGTCAGCAAGTCGTTGACAGATTTATTTTGAATTCATCCCTATTTTGCCCGGTCTTTAAAGCATATTTCCCAGATTACTTAGTTTATGATGTTTTGTTTTTTTGTTCATTCGTTTAATTTAGATGTGTATTTCAAATGTTTCCTTCCCTTTTTAACTATTTCATTTATTAATTTAAACAAAACACGAGTACAACAAAGCGTACAATAAAGTACTATCAAAACCTGTATATTATACTTACATTGCAGTGTAATCTGTTAAATCTAGATGAAAGTGTAATCTGCTAGTTGTCCTGCAGGTGACCTCATTGATCTGTCTTCTTACGATGCACTTGGGGATTTACGATTACTCCAGAGCACTCGTAGTTCTACGAAGATTTTCAAGTGCTACTTAAGTTACGATGCTTTTGGGAAACAGACCATAATATTAAGATCAGTCGTACGATCGTTTTTACGATCCACTTAGGCTTACAATGCTTTTGGGAAACGAAGCCCAAAACTGCAGATGAGTGAAATATATCTGAAAGACAGTGTTGGGAACGTTACTTTAAAAAAGTAATTAGTTATAGTTACTCACTACTTGTTCCAAAAAGTAACTGAGTTAGTAACTGAATTACTCTATAATAAAAGTAACTCGTTACCAGGGAAAGTAACTATTTGCATTACTGTTAAAAAAAAATCTATTTTTTTTAGCAGTTTTCACAAGTCGGTTGAAATGAGTAGAACAGAAGTAGGGCTTATATTGCACCTTGGAAATGCCAACTTTTCATCGGATTGCTCCTGACTCGCCATCTCTGCTGCTTCATCGAATTTCTGTTGTGTGTGTGTGTGTGTGTGTGTGTGTGTGTGTGTGTGTGTGTACTAGCAAATATGTCGGTGTGGGTCCCCATCGGTGGGAGCACACCCACCTAAGGAGTTCCAAAATCGGAGTGGGGCCCAAAATGGTGGGCCCCACTCCGATTTCAATTCAAATAAGCTCAGCAGCTTCCCCTGATGCTTCCATTGCTTTTTTTTCCATCTCTAAAAAGTGGCCCGTAAGGTAGCAAAAAGTGGGTAATTGTGTGAAGGTGTGTATCGTCGAGCTTTTTTTTCCACCGGAAGTCAGGTTTACACTTCCCGCGAAATCGAATACACACCGCGGGAAACTGAAACCTTAGGCCAATGAAATTACAGCACTGTACAATCAGCCGCGATTCCCGCGAATGTAAGGAAAACTGCGGAAGTACGTTAGCGTAGAAGAAGAAGACGACTTAGATTGAAGAAGATTGAAGACATTGAAGACTCTGCATCCAACAGGTAAGCAAGAAATGTTTTTCATGGTGAGTTTATTTTGGCGTTATAGTATATTGTGATGTTTGCTACCTGTTTTGGCTGCAATGTAGCTAATGTTAGCGACATAATATTACTATCAGCAGTTAGCTTAACCTAATAACATGTCACCACGGACATGACAGCGGGGCAGAGACGGGGTGCAGTGAAGTCGTGTCGTTAAAAGTGTAGTTGGTTGTGAATTGTGACGTTTTTATGGTGAGTTCATAATTTGGCGTTACATCGTGATGTTTGCTACCTCGTTTAGCTGCCATGTAGCTAGCAGTTGGCATAACCTAATAACGTCACCACGGACATGACAGCGGGGCAGAGACGTCGTCCAGTGAAGTCGTGGTGGAATCGGTTGTGAATTTTAAGCAAGACAGGGCAGGACTCGCTAATGGAGGTTAGCCAGAAGCTAACGCAGGACTGAAGCTAATGTACGGTGCCGTTTTGGAGTAACATCCTACCCGCAGCTGGTTTGTTAGAGCAGGACAGTTGAGGGAAAATAATAGAAAAGTTTTTTTTCCCAAATTTACTTTGCAATTACAGCAATATAGTTGTAGCAATTCAGTTGTGGATGTTTTGGTCACATCATTTTTCAATAAAATTTGCAAAATGCAAAGTATTTAGTGAAAAATCTTTCCTGCTATATATATATATATATACAATTATTTGATAAATACAAAAAAACCCCAGTAATATTGTGAAATATTATTACAATTTAAAACAGCAGTTTTCTATGTGAATATATAGTGAAGTGTAATTTATTCCTGTGATCAAAGCTGAGTTTCAGCATCATTACTCCAGTCTTCAGTGTCACATTATCCTACAGAAATGATTATAATATGATGCTCAAGAAACATTTATGATTATTATCCATGTTGAAAACAACTTTTTTACATTTTTATTTCAGGATTCTTTGAATAGAAAGTTCAAAAGAACAGAATTGATCTGAAATGGAAAGCTTTTGTAACATTAATCACTACCATTCAAAAGTTTGGGGTCAGTAAGAAATTTTTTTATTTTTGGGGGAAAGAAATTAGAAAATACTTTTATTCATCAAGGATGAGTTAAATTGATCAAAAGTTACAGTAAAGACATTTATAATGTTAGAAAAGATTATATTTTAAATAAATGCTGTTCGTTTGAACTTTCTATTCATCATAGAATTTTTGGGGGAAAATGGTACACGACTGTTTTCAACATTGAAAATAATAATTTGTTTTTTGAGCATAAAATCAGCATATTAGAATGATTTCTGAAGGATCATGTGACACTGAAAACTGATGTGTTATCAGCAACAGTAATGATGTTAAATTCAGCTTTCAAATTACATTTTAAAATATATTAAAATAGAAAACAGTCATTTTAAATTGTCATAATATTTCACAATATTACTGTTTGTCTTTTTTTTCATCAAATAAAGCAGCCTTGGTGAGCATTAGAGACTTCATTTAAGAACATAAAAAATCTTACTGCTCTAAAACTTTTGACTGGTAGTATATATATATATATATATATATATGTGTGTGTGTGTGTGTGTGTGTGTATGTGTATATGTGTATTTTTAACAAATAAAAACACATTCTTAAATTTCAGAGCATCACTGTGACTGATCAACTGATCACCAAATGTAGCAAGATTTGAAACCTTTGCCTTTAGACTCAATACTTTTAAGGTAAGTTTTCACCAAGCTTTTTGTCTGGGTGGTACCGGCCTACCCTGGACCCCCTCCCCCCCATAACCATCCATGCGCGTATGTATGAGGAAGGATGTGATGCTGCATATGTCAGTCAATGGTCATGTGGCAACGCCGCCATGCTGCTGTACCAGAAGTTAAGTTTGACAGCCCTAGTTTAAATTGATTACTGAGTGTCTGTGCAGCATAACATGGTTATCATCTAACAAGTTAACTTCTTGGCTTCAACAGGCTCGGTCAGCTTTCATTGTGCTCATTTCAGAATTTGCATATTTCATTAGCCCGTGTTTGATGTTAAACAATATGCATCCTGCAATAGCAAAGCTACACAGCTGTTGCAGCGTCTATATGTTTGTATGAATGTCTGTTTATTTATTTATTTTACATAATAGATTTTTTTGACTTGCTATTTTTCAAAAACCTTATTGTGAGATTTGCCTTGACTAAGTACGAATTACAATTATTTTCACAGAGCCATTATGTCCATAAGGAGGAGGAGGAAAAAGCCTATAGATGATGCAAAGACATACATTCTGTCTTGCACTGACAAGGATGGGTTTATGCCGAGATTCATTGACCATTACAAAGGTAAGTTGCAGAAGATTCCTTGACACAATTTGTGCATTTCAAAAGCAAAAAGGTATTGATGTTGATGTAAAGACAAGGTACAGTTTTTGTGTGTTTTCAGTTTATATATTCCTGTTTTATTTTTTATTTTTTGCCTTTGTCAAAGACAGACAGTGATCGAAGTGAGTGTGATAATTTACAGCCCAGGCAAGATTGTCAGAATATTCTACTGAAGTGTCCAGAGAAGTAGAGCCTATTGCTGTGGTAGACTAGCTGCAGTTTAGAGTTTAAGGCACATTTTCATCTTGATTGATCCCAAATGATAAAATGATTAGCACAGACACCTAACGTTAAGCCAGTGGGAAGGGTTGTAGGAACCGCGTCATTAAAAATGAATTTAATCCACTGGTCCCTGACAGCTTGGTCCGTTCTTGGGAGAGAAAACCCATTTAAGTTACATGTTGATTCTGGCAGTCAACAACAGAGCAACTCACGTGTGCACTACGTTTCTGCATCTTTCGCGACTGAATATGAGGGGGAGAGGGGCAGGGCAGGCTTGGAGTATAATCGTTAGGCAATCATAACATACAATAGACGTGTTTCCACTGTCGGGCCAGAGCCGGGCCGTGCTAGTGCGTGCCAGGGCCAGTCGCGTTTCCACTGTCACTTCCGGGGCTTGATCGGGCCACGCCGGGGCTTCCTCTGGGCCAGCTGCCAGGTTTTCTGGCCTGACGAATACCTTGGTCCAAAGCGGGCCAGCTTGGGCTAGAGGAGTGGTTACGAACAGAGGCAGAGTTTAGCCTACCTGAGACGGCAGCGCCAGATGATTCTGTCAGCATTAAAGACTTAAATAATTTATCTCAAAACGCACTTTCATGTTTGAATGCGTTCTGTTTGTGATCCGATGTGGATTCTGACCACCGTATTAAGGTAGACATATTTATAGGTTACGTGATGCAAAAGACTGCACGCTAGTTACCATAGCAAACATGGTAAATGTGAACGGTTGAAGAAATCAGACAAATCGCTATCACAAACATGTTTCTATTTTATCTGTCAGTATAAGTCCGTCTCGTCTCTTACCGGACTATCATAAAATAAAGCAATTTTTTTAATTCTCTGACTGAAAATAGGGTATAATAAACAGAAACAGACGCGACTGAATAAGTAAGTGTTTCCTCTTTCTTTTGTGAAATAGACCAAATGGTATAAACCAATTTATTTCTGTGACTAATGTGCAATTTTGACACAAATTAATTAATTATGATCGATGTCACTTTTTATTGTAACCTAACGTTAGTGGTAAAACATCGATGGGTTTTAAATAGGCCTATTTAAACAACAAAAATAGCAGCAACGGTCGCATTTATCATGTTTGTTTAGCGATCACGCTGTTTCTAGTGATTTCTTTCTGATTCGTTTTCTGATAAAAGTAGTAACTTTTATTTGTTGGTGAAATGTGTGTGTGTTGTTGCTCCAGAGAGGCGTGTTACAGGCGTGTTTTAGTGAAGCGCTGTGGAGCTTATGGCCCAACAGTGGAAATGCAACAGATTTTGAGCCCGGTGTGGTGAAGAGATGAGTCCCCCTGAAGAGAAGGGTTCCACCTTAGGGACCCCATAGTATGCCAGTAGTATGCCTGATCTAAATATGTTCTCGCGATAACTTGATAAAAGCAGTTTGTTGCCATCAAGTAATTCGTTTATTTGTTTAGCTAGCACGAATCATCGGATAAATGCTATGCTATGTAAGCTAACTAAAAAGCTAACTAAAAAGCTAACTAAAAAACACTAAGAACGAGAAATGTTTAAATTTACATTCTACAGCTTCGGTTATATACTAGAATATGAAACATACAAGTTAAAATACATTAATGACTTGTTATAACGTACTTCAAACGTCTCTTATAATAAAGTGATTTTCTCTAACTTGTAACCAGGCACTAAAGCGATTACACATAAAACTAGCTTTGAACCAATCCGATCGCTTGGGTCCTAAGGTGGGACCCATCTCTTCAGGGTGACTCATCTCTTCACCACACCGGTGCTCCTGGCCCGAGGCCATTAGCCCGGCTCGGCCCGTTTAAAGCCCTGGCTCGCACTGGCCCGACAGTGGAAACGCAGCTATTGATTCTCGTGGAAAAGTGAAAATTATAGGTCATGACTCCTTTAAGGAAACCGAACAGAGCATAGACAGGACCTCAGTGATGCATTGATGTGGACGGGTCTGCATTAAAAATATTTTTTGGCCACAAAGTCTGATCAAAAAAGCACTTTACCTGTAGAGTGTGTATCACAACTGGGTGATCATTGTCTGCAGGTAATATACACTGACTAGACGCAAGAACGTCATCCTCACTTTTAAAATACTGTAGTATCTCTTTTTGAGTCCCAGAATGAAATGTTTAATTATTATATATTATTGTAGGAAGAGGAGTGTTTGCCACACAACCCATTGAACCCGGGGACTTCGTGTTGGAGTACAGGGGTAAACTCCTCACACAGGAGGAAAGCAAGTCAAGAAAATACTCAGAGATTGAAAGCACATTTCTCTTTGACTTTCAGTGGCAGAATCATCACTTATGGTAAACATTGAAAGATGGATGTTTTTTATTGATTTATAGAAATTCCGAGTTAACTCTGAAACAAGGGTTTAATACTTGATGAATGAATTAAGCACAAATACTCTTAAATTCTTTTGAAAATAACTCTTTCAATAAAACTTTTAAAAAGATGTAAAACTATTACCATTTTTCTGATACTTTTCAGCCTGGATGCATCGCAAGATGATTTTTCTCTAGGACGATTGGTCAACGACAACCACCAAAATCCGAATTGCGTTATGAAAAAAATCATAGTTGACGACAAACCACATTTGTGCCTATTTTCTCTGAAGAAAATAGAAAAAGGAGATGAAATTGATTACAACTATGGTGATTCAAAATGGCCTTGGCGCAGTAAGGTGAGTTGGTTAGATTAAGTATAGAGATTTTTTTTTTTTGCAAAAGAAAATTTGTATTTCTCCAATATTAACCATGTTTCCAATATTACTCTTGACTGTCTATGGAAATGCATTTAATCTTTGATTTTTGATGTGTGTTAAAATGAGATCATCTTTATCTGCAAATCAGTTGAAAAAAACCCAAGCTCCTGCTGCAGCAGTAGAGAATGAGACCAGCCCTGTTCCTCAGATGCTAAATGATGGACCAAACCCAGATCAGACCTGCTCACAGGTAAAAGTACTTTCAAACACAGTCATCTATGCTGCCATGTGTGTGGTGGTGTTCTATTACTAAAGTGGGCCAATGCTTATGTGGCTTTATATTGGCTGTTAAAGGCCAGGTAATGTCACACACACCGTCATGTTTCCAGTCATGTCCTTATGGGGTCCTTCCTTCCATCTTCCAAATACATCTCTAGTCTCTCCTTTACACACTCATATGTCTATAGTCAGACCCTTGTGGGGCCCTTCCGTCCAGTTCTTACTGTAAGTGTTTTTAATGCACTATAGCAACACCTGACGTGACCTCAACTATGATTTGAACATTCGTAATTGTATACTGTATCTGAGCTGTTAGGTGTTTTAAAGAAATATTTTCATTTGATCCACTGCAAACTCCTGGAATAGACGTGAGCTGCTTTTTAGTCCATGAAGTTCAGTGCTGTTTCACCATTAGATGACCTTATTAGCCTGTGAATGTCTCTTCATACAGTTCTGAGTGTCTTCTTGTCTGTCTATTTCAGGTGAAAGGCCTTCAGACTCCTGCTGCAGCAGTAGAGAATGAGACCAGCCCTGTTCCTCAGATGCTAAATGATGGACCAAACCCAGATCAGACCTGCTCACAGGTAAAAGTACTTTCAAACACAGTCATCTATGCTGCCATGTGTGTGGTGGTGTTCTATTACTAAAGTGGGTCAATGCTTATGTGGCTTTATATTGGCTGTTAAAGGCCAGGTAATGTCACACACACCGTCATGTTTCCAGTCATGTCCTTATGGGGTCCTTCCTTCCATCTTCCAAATACATCTCTAGTCTCTCCTTTACACACTCATATGTCTATAGTCAGACCCTTGTGGGGCCCTTCCGTCCAGTTCTTACTGTAAGTGTTTTTAATGCACTATAGCAACACCTGACATGACCTCAACTATGATTTTAACATTCGTAATTGTATACTGTATCTGAGCTGTTAGGTGTTTTAAAGAAATATTTTCATTTGATCCACCGCAAACTCCTGGAATAGACGTGAGCTGCTTTTTAGTCCATGAAGTTCAGTGCTGTTTCACCATTAGATGACCTTATTAGCCTGTGAATGTCTCTTCATACAGTTCTGAGTGTCTTCTTGTCTGTCTATTTCAGGTGAAAGGCCTTCAGACTCCTGCTGCAGCAGTAGAGAATGAGACCAGCCCTGTTCCTCAGATGCTAAATGATGGACCAAACCCAGATCAGACCTGCTCACAGGTAAAAGTACTTTCAAACACAGTCATCTATGCTGCCATGTGTGTGGTGGTGTTCTATTACTAAAGTGGGTCAATGCTTATGTGGCTTTATATTGGCTGTTAAAGGCCAGGTAATGTCACACACACCGTCATGTTTCCAGTCATGTCCTTATGGGGTCCTTCCTTCCATCTTCCAAATACATCTCTAGTCTCTCCTTTACACACTCATATGTCTATAGTCAGACCCTTGTGGGGCCCTTCCGTCCAGTTCTTACTGTAAGTGTTTTTAATGCACTATAGCAACACCTGACATGACCTCAACTATGATTTTAACATTCGTAATTGTATACTGTATCTGAGCTGTCAGGTGTTTTAAAGAAATATTTTCATTTGATCCACCGCAAACTCCTGGAATAGACGTGAGCTGCTTTTTAGTCCATGAAGTTCAGTGCTGTTTCACCATTAGATGACCTTATTAGCCTGTGAATGTCTCTTCATACAGTTCTGAGTGTCTTCTTGTCTGTCTATTTCAGGTGAAAGGCCTTCAGACTCCTGCTGCAGCAGTAGAGAATGAGACCAGCCCTGTTCCTCAGATGCTAAATGATGGACCAAACCCAGATCAGACCTGCTCACAGGTAAAAGTACTTTCAAACACAGTCATCTATGCTGCCATGTGTGTGGTGGTGTTCTATTACTAAAGTGGACCAATGCTTATGTGGCTTTATATTGGCTGTTAAAGGCCAAGTAATGTCACACACTTTGCATAAAAAGTGTCATAATTTACCGAATGACACTTAATGACAAAAGTCATAAAGACTCCTTCATGTTCATGACAGGTGTTATGTCATGTTTATGACAGTGTCATGTCAGTCTTATGCACACCCTTTCAATTAAGGTGTTACCAACGTGGGGATCCAAATGGTCTTCCTCTGGCAACTATATGATAGTATTGTAATACTATAGTATAACTGTACTCTGATTTTAACATTTATAATTCTACACTGTCTAAAAGGGCTGATGTTTACATTTCTGGATTCAGATTTTTAGTCAGACCATGCCATGTTTCTTTGGCCAACCTTTCTAATTCTATACTTAATACATTTTTGTTTATTTTTAGGTATTTACTGTCCAAGGATTTTCACTGGTTGATTATCCAGATAGTGATGAAACTGATGAGGATGGTATGGAAAACGAACCCCCCACCCCACACCTGGATGTTATTATAGGGCAGAATGATATTGGCCCAGATGTTTCAGATCATTTGTACAATTCAGATGAAACTGTTGTGAAAGAAACTTGTAATGAGGCTTCTTCAAGCAACCATTCCAACAATGAATCGGATGATGAACTTGTTCCACGGCTGAGATGCACAAAAAGCATTCTGGTAAGCCCCAAAACACATTTTAACAATATAATTAACTTGCTTATGTGATAATTTTTTTGAATTTTGAATTATTTTATATTTGAATGGGAATCATTCACTTTGAACCTGAATCGATTGTTTTTAACAATTGATTTTAAAATCTGAATTTAAATGGACTCATTTGAAATTGAATCGATTGGACTGGCATAAACACCTGCAGGAGTGATGTCCAGTGATCAGCGCTCAGGTGTGTTTAAAAAAAAAAAAAAAAAAGATACAACGTGCCCAGTGGCCGGTCTCTGTTGCCAAAATCTGGTCGAGTCCTCCGCCTCACCTGATGCATTAATTATCAATTAAATAGAGATCACCAACAATCGATCAGTAATCATTTATTAGAGAAGCTCAACTCTTCTTTTCTTTTCTGACTAATTGCTGATTTTTAAGTGATAGGGAGACAATTGTGAGGTGAGGAAGACACTTCGGAAAATTGACTAATCTATCCCTCTCTCTGGAGTAGTTCCATGTCTACAGGAATTACACTATATCATTATGATGAATCATTCTTGTGAAGTCATTAAATTTAACAATCAAATGCATGAAAACTGAAATGTTACTTTTTTTCATAATTTTGTCAACGTTTACTCCACCTGGAAGGCAGTTTGGACATGGGCCTCAGCAGGTCGATGGAGGGGTAATATTGGTCAATAATTTTCATAGGTGTCTAGCTCACCTGACAACCTCTGAATGGTCTCCCTATCAATTAAAAATACAGCAATCGTACAGCAAAATATCTCCATGTCTCCCTTTTTGCAGATGGATAGAGTTCAAGATTTTACCCACGGTCTCCATGATTCAAGTAGTGACAGCGCAGAGGAGACTCCTTATTTTAAGCCTGAAAGGGTTTCACAGAAGCTGAGAAGAAGGTCTTGCCGTCCCGTAAGTCTTTTTTGGGGGGGCTGGGGCTGGGGCTGGGGCTAGGGCTGGGCTGGGCTGGGCAGTTGCTCTTGCTAGTGAGTCTAATGGGGATTCTTCTAATTTGTAAATTTACTTGTACTGAAAATGGTCCATACAGATTTTTCTTCATCTAGTATCCTGACCCTGTTCAATCAGTATACTCAGGTTTTTTAAATGTAATGTTGCAAAAATAGGTATTAACAGATGTGTGTTTGTTTTTAAAGATTCAGATGAATCTCATGGAATCGGATGACTCAAACTTAGGTAGCGAAGAGGAGTATATTCCAAATCCCAGGGATGAAAGCACAGAGAGTGATAGCAGTATGGAATTAACCCTGGAAAAGGAAAAAAAGAAGAAAGGTGCATCATCCAGTCAGAGCAAGTTTAGGCCCAGAGAAAGAAGGTCATCCTCCCGAGAGAGTGGAAGCGAGTCCTCCAGACAGAGCAAGTTTAAGCCCAGGGAGAGTGGAAGTAGATCCTCCAGAGAGAGTGGAAGCGAGTCCTCCAGACAGAGCAAGTTTAAGCCCAGGGAGAGTGGAAGTAGATCCTCCAGAGAGAGTGGAAGCAAGTCATCCAGACAGAGTAAGTCTAAGCCCAGGGAGAGTGGAAGTAGATCCTCACGAGAGAGTGGAAGCGAGTCATCCAGACAGAGCAAGTCTAAGCCCAGGGAGAGTGGAAGTAGATCCTCACGAGAGAGTGGAAGCGAGTCATCCAGACAGAGCAAGTCTAAGCCCAGGGAGAGTGGAAGTAGATCCTCACGAGAGAGTGGAAGCGAGTCATCCAGACAGAGCAAGTCTAAGCCCAGGGAGAGTGGAAGTAGATCCTCCAGAGAGAGTGGAAGCGAGTCCTCTAGTCATAGCCAATTTGACTTTAGCCAGAGAAGACTTTTGGAAAGATGTCATGATCCCACACAAAGATTTCCAAATAGCAGAGTTGATGGGAATGAAAAGGAAATTGCAACATATTCTGAAAACAGTGTTTCAGTGCCCCTGGAAGAAGAGCAGCATATGATTGTCAGTTCAACTTTAAAGAAAGATGACGGATCCAGAAGCTATAACAAGAAACATTTCTGCTTTTATTGCAGGAAGTTTGTCCAGAAAATGTCAAGACACTTGTGGCGTAAACACCAAGATGAATCAGATGTTGCGAAAGCATTCAGTTTACCAAAAAACTCAAAGGAAAGAAAACTACATTTGGACTACATACGAAATAAGGGAAACTTCGAGCACAACAGTCATGTTTTGGAAACAAAAAAAGGAAAACTAATCCCATGTAAACAACCAGTAAAAAAATCAGACGGACATAAATTTGCACATTGCATTCATTGCTATGGGTTGTTCTCAAGAAGAGCGATGTGGCGGCATTTCAAGGTCTGCAGCTTCAAACCCAAAAATGCTAAACCAGGTAAAAATAGAGTTCAGGCATTGTGTGCTTTCGCTGAACCTTCTCCATCAGAATATACAGACGCGTATTGGAAGTTCTTGAGTGTAATGATTCAGGACAAGATTGCAGTTGCAATTAAAGGAGACAACTGCATCCTCAATTATGGGTTCAGGTTGTTCAAAAAGAATGAGAAGATAGTCAGTCAACACCAGTATATACGCCAAAAACTGCGAGAACTTGGCAGGCTTTTATTGGAAGCTAAAAAAATCACACGTGTGAAGACCATCCAAGAACTCATCAAACCTGAACAGTACTCACAGGTTGTCAGAGCTGCAAAGAACCTATCTGGATTCAGTGAGGAAACTGGGATATACCAATGTCCCTCTCTTGCACGCAAGGTAGGACACAGCCTGCATTCGTTGGCTATGTTTATCAAGTCCGAAGGACTGAAAAAGAGAGATAAAGAAACCATTAAAGATGCTGAGGAGTTCGCACAGTTGTATTTAGAGAGTTGGAGGTTTGATATTGCAGGCCAGGCATTAACCCAGCTTAACCGGGCCAAATGGAATGCACCGCAACTTTTACCTCTTACACAAGATATCCAAAAGCTACATTGCTATCTAGAAGAAAAACAGCAGCAACATCTCAAAGATTTAAAAGAACATCGTTCATCCACAAATTGGAAGGAACTTGCAAAAGTAACGTTGACTCAAGTTATGCTTTTTAATCGGCGGAGAGCAGGTGAAGTGTCCCGAATGCACCTGTCTGCATACTTATCGAAGAACACGTCAGAGGAACAGGGAGATGTAAATTTGGCCCTCACACCGCTTGAGCAGAAGCTCTGCAGGCATTTCGTGCGAATAGCAATTGTTGGAAAAAGAGGAAGGAAGGTTCCAGTTCTTCTAACCCCATTAATGAGAGAATCACTTGATGCTCTTACTGAGTGCAGAGAAGTATGTGGGGTGCTGAAGGACAATGAATATCTGTTTGCATTGCCACAATCTGCCCATTACCTCAGGGCTTGTGACTGCATGAGGCAATTTGTCAGTGAATGTGGTGACATAAAAAATCCTCAAGCGCTAACATCAATTCAACTGAGGAAACATATTGCTACCCTGTCTACTGTTTTGAACCTCAAAACCACTGAGCTCGACCAGTTGGCAGACTTCCTTGGTCATAATATCGCTGTTCACAGGAAACACTACAGGCTCCCAGAAAGCACCCTCCAATTAGCCAAAGTAAGTAAAGTCCTCCTCGCAATGGAACAAGGACGCCTAGGACATTACAAAGGAAAGAGCCTCGATGAAATAAAAGTCGATGTGAATGGTAATTAACTTTATATTCTTGAAGGCACAATATATGACATTTAGTCTTCTGCATTCAGAAAACAACTATTTACAATGTAAAGCATAGGGCAGTAATAGTGACGGGATGAGAGATAATACTACTGTTGTATACTCTTGCAGATTGCCCATAGTTTCAGCTTTCCAATCTCAATTTTTTATCAATTGTCATTTTAGAGACCATTGACATGGAGGGACCTTTAGCTGAGGATATTGAAGGTATGTGTATACGATGTTTCTAAATTGATTCTAAATGATCCGTTTTAGATATTTTGTGTATTGTATTCATAAGTTATTTCCCTCTCCAGATGTCAGTATGCTAAGAGATGATGGGTCAGACGATGAGATCATATCATCCACACAAGAATGTACCTCCACATCACAAAGTAGGAACCAGGAAGTGTCTTCAACCGGTGAGCTTGAACGCAATTCTTACCTTTCGTGCATTTCACACAGCACTTGGCAAAAAATTGAACATCAACAACTCCATCTCCCTTCTTTGTCCTACCCACCTCTTTCTCCTGCAACTCTGTCAGGAGACCTGTCTGATGCAGAGGCTGCGCAATCAGTCAAACACAACCCCAGTTTTAAAACTGAACACTGCTTCAGTACTGCCTGAAATTACAAGTAGCATTCATTTTGTGGTTAGCGTGAACCCACCTATTGCTTATAGGTTGCTCTAATCTCTCGGCACGGACTTCATACAGGGATAGCACAGCTACTCCAACACGTCCCTGTCACTACAGAACATCTGGATAAGGTGTCTGTAAGAGACACAAATCCCATATACTGACTTCTTGTTAAGTGCCTCGAGACGACATCTGTTGTGAATCGGCGCTATATAAATAAACTGAATTGAATTGAATATACTAAATTATTTTATAAATAACACAATCACTGTACTGACGGCTATTAGCAGGGCTGAGCCTGGTTAGTACCTGGATGGGAGACCTTCTGAGAAAACCAGGTTTGCTGCTGGAAGAGGTGTTAGTGAGGCCAGCAGGGGGCGCTCACCCTGTGGTCTGTGTGGGTCCTAACGCCCCAGTATAGTGACGGGGACACTATACTGTCAAAGAGCACCGTCCTTCGGATGAGACGTTAAACCAAGGTCCTGACTCTCTGTGGTCATTAAAAATCCCAGGATGTCTTTCGAAAGAGTAGGGGTGTAACCCCGGCATCCTGGCCAAATTTGCCCAGTGGCCTCTGTCCATCATGGCCTCCTAATCATCCCCATATATATATATATATATATACACTGATTGGTTTCATCACTCTGTCTCCTCTCCACCAGTAAGCTGGTGTGTGGTGAGCGTTCTGGCGCACTATGGCTGCCGTCGCATCATCCAAGTGGATGCTGCACATTGGTGGTGGTTGAGGAGATTCCCCCTTCCATGTGAAGCGCTTTGAGTGCCTAGAAAAGCGCTATATAAATGTAATGAATTATTATTATTATTACATATTTCATGTTGTGTATACTACAATAAAGTTATTTCTTTGTCCAGATGTCAGTATGCCAAGAGAAGAGGGGTCAGAAGATGAGGTCAGCATGTCATCCCTGCAAGAATGTCCCTCCACATCACAAGTCCAAAACCGGAGTGTGTCTGCAAAAAAGAGAGGTAAGCTTTGGGGCTTGCTCTCTCTTTTGGGCCAGAGTTGCTCATTTATTTTTTTAGGGCTTTTACTTTGCTTCCTTGACTCAACACTTGAAATATGTCTGTCCCTCCTTACTGTCCGGTGCCACAAGCCTGACAGTGACTTGAAAGAAGCTGTTGCAGGAACAGACCTTGTGAGCCTGCATTGTTGCAGGTTGTTAGGGTTGGGGAAAGACTGGCATTAACACTTTATGGAGTTACTCAGGAAAAATGCTTGCATTTCCTCCAACAACAGAGGTGTACAGTGACCAGTTAAAAAACTCGAACAACCTCCAATCACCTTAAATACCTCCTAACTGCTAGTGTTCCTTCATCCAAGTCTCATTAAGCCTCCACATGCAGCTGACTTTATTAAATGACCTTTTAAAAGTGCCTTATAAATAGAAAATATTATCATAATTATTGTTTTTATTATTATTATTATTATTATTTTGTGAAATGCAAGAAAGAATAAAATTGCTCTGAGTGAGAGTGTGTGTGTTTATACTCGAGTGTTGGGTAAAAGCATCCTGTTGCAGTTTCTTTTCCAGAATTTTAATGTAATGCCGTCAGAAGTACAATGAGCCACTGCAAATCACTCAGTTTAATAAATACAACACACAAAGAAAAAGGTTTTTCCACCGCTTCATGCACTCTTTCAGCAACGAGACCCAAACACCTGGAGACTCGTGATCACTCTGGCCAATCACAAGAGAGTACATCCACGTAGCTGCGTAGCACGTTAGGTCTGAAGAGGTGCCCATCAAGCTGCATAATTAAGGATTAATTTGCAGTGTTTTTGTTTTTACCAAACCAGTGTATAAAATGAATAATAATCTCAGTCATGTTATTATGAAGAGTTGTTTATTCCAACAAATAAGAACTTTATTTATTTACATTGTTAACAGTGCAACGTCTGCAGTGTTCTCTCGCTCTCCACTGAAATCTGTGTGCTTGGTGTGAAGTCCACCTTTACTTATAGTGGTAATCCCAGAAACGGTTCCTGTCCTCTGAAAAACAGAGGTGGACATCACACTTGCTGCATTGGGTATTGGTGTACCCTTTACTGCAATGTCTGCAGTGCCCTCTCTTTGTCTTCAGGGGGAAATGTCCAGTTTGGTCATGCGCACATCCATGGGCGGTGGTTTGCGTGACTTTTTAGAAGAGGGAGCCTTTGGACTTCCATCATCCATGTGTGGTCTCTTTCCACCATTCAGGGGGCTCCTGTCTCTGGGCTCTTGTTGATTGAAGATGGCCGTCCTCTCTTTGGCGTTTTCAGTGTTCCGTCCACCAGATTAGAATATAAAGAACAAATGTCTAAATTTATGTACATCTCAAATACCAGTCTGATTTATCACAAACAAGGTAAATGGCACAAATAGATCATTGCCGCAATGAGAGAGGAAGCCAGCTGTGCTTGGAACTTTCTCATTCTTTGGCATCCTGAGAGCATAGGCTGTGCTGCTTGTAGAGGAGCCAGGCGTTGGCCACTGTAAGGGTGATTGTGTGCCAGAAGATGCACATGTACCACCACCAGGATTTCAGTGCATACTTGTGTTTTGCTGTAAATGAGTCCAACAAATCCACACCTCCCATGTATTTATTGTAGATGCCCACAATGGAAGCCTTTCTAAGGTCAATGTAGGTTTTGGCGGCTTTGTCCCAGTCTTGAATCTCCTGAACAGGTTCTGGTCCAGCGAAGGATGACACAAGTGTCACCGCCCTGTTGTCATACCATTTGACAGCACAAATGTTGTTTCCCCTCCACTCTGTGGTCAAAGCTTCCTCTGCCCTTCTTCTTCAAGCTCTTCACATGTAAAGATTACAGTTAGGTAGATGCACTTGCCTGGCTGTTCCCACATAATGTATTCCTTGCTCAAGGAGCTTCACTACCAGTGGAACGGAGGTGAAGTAGTTGTCTGCCTAGATCTTGTTGTGTTGACCCTTTGGAAATGTGGAGGCAAGCTTCATTACATCACCTGACAATCCAAGTTTAGATTTGACTCGTACTTCATTGTTGCTCCCTTGGTAAACATCAAAGTCAAGCATCATGCTAGAGATTCCAGCTTTCACCCATACTTTAAAGTCCCATGCATATACTTACCTTGCATATACTTCTTGATGCTACTGAACTTCCCGTTGAAGGGTATCATCATCTTGTCCATGGAATGTGCTCTTCTGGTACCACCTGCAGACAGTTTTCTCTGAGTGAATCAAGCTGTGGTCTGAGTTTCCCGAGTTTGTCCCTCTTTTCAGTCTCTGGAATGGTTGAATTGTTTACAAAATGTAATGTTCCATCCTCAGGTACATGCCCAATGCTGCCTGTATTTCTTTTGTATTAGTGTTGACTGATCTTTCGTCATTTTGAAAGCTGTACTCATTCGTATTTGTTGCCAGAGCTTGAACCAAATCTTCTAAAACAAACTTTTGGAAGTATTGCAATGGTGTGTGGAGGTAGGTGACATCATCTGTGAGAGCTTGACCAGAAAAATCAGTGACGTCTGTCATGTGGCATGATGTTTTTCTTTGATTGCCCGGGCTCAATATTCACATTAGCCGTACAATCGGTAGGTTCTTGGTTTTCTTGGTACACAGAGACCTCAATATCTGATTCTTCATCACTTGCATAAGTGTCGTCAAAATCTATGTCCACATCACTTTCTCCTTTTTGGATGATGGTAATTACATTGTGCACATTGTACTGAGGATTTGTCCTTTGCTGGTGGCATTCTGAAATGAAAAAGATAAAATTAAAACAAATGTACATTTGTATATACAAATAGCACACATGCCTCATTATGACTGAAGCAGCCTATTCACACATCTCACCGGTCACATTATACCGGATGGCTCACCTATAGTAGACTGTGATTGTAATCCTTACAGGAATGCATTCAGCGTCCAGTTTAAAACAAAATCTAACAGTGATGAACATTTACACCTGTGCCAGAACAAAGCACCAGGAGCATCCCGCACAACTTGGAGGATTGGCCAGGTGTCTCTTACAAAAGAGATCTTGGATCTCAATGGGACAGACCTGGTTAAATAAAGGTTATTGGCCTAATGATCATAAGCACTTTGACTATAAATTGATAAGAACATTTTGTTTATCAGTAGACTAAGAAAGGGCAGATTTGCACAAACAGAATTTCTTTTTTAGAAAGTCCTGCAGAATGTGATAGCAAATTATAATGTTTAGATATGGCAATATATCTTTCAACTTTAGTCTCTAATACAGTATAGAATATGTAATCCGATATAAAGCTAAAGGGTATAATGTTTAAATCATGTATAATTTGTTGTGAACATTTTCATTTAAGTTCCCCTCAAGATGTTCCTCTTAAATACAGGGCAATCAATTATGACTGCCACTCTCATCCAACATTGTAATATTGCTTATAAATTATTGTAAAATTGTAAAATTATTTATAAAACAAGCTCTAAACAAAATGTAGGGCATATTTTCAACATTTACTGTAAATGTCCTTGTTCTAGACACTGTAATAAACACAGAAAAACATATCCCAAGCATTTTACTTACTTGAAGATGAATCCAGTCCAGTAAATCAAAGGGATGTTGCTTGATCAGAAAGTTGTTGGATGTGTCACTTCTTGACTTAAGGGATCCAATTACATGGTGGGAATAAAATGTAGGACCCACAGATCATATTGATGTGGTTGTATAAACAAACAAACAACAAAAAAAAAAGGCAAAAGGGGTTTTGGGGAATAACCACAATTTATGTAATTCTGAAACAGTGGGTCTTACAGGGTTAAGTATTTCTTTATAAAAGAAAACCTACAATGTTTTGTGTTTTTGCCTACATAGGAAAACAAACGGCCGTCAAAAGAAGCTGGACCCCAGACGAGTGTGCTGCCGTGGACACACATTTGAGGAGATTTATTGTAATGAATCAAGTTCCTGGTAAAGAAGACTGTCAACGCTGTATTACTGCAGAACCTCAGGCTCTCAGAAACAGAGACTGGAAAGCAGTTAAATATTATGTTAAAAATCGCATTACAGCCCTGAGAAGAAAAGTCTAGTGTGAAAGCACCTAATGGAACTGAGGTAAAACCAAAACATTAGAGGTAGGATCTGTTGTAACCTTGTTGTTGTTTTAGGGGTTTGCTCAGGTTTTATGGCTGTCCAGTGGCCTACAAATATACACATTTCACAGTTCTTATTTAATTTTATTTTTCATTTGATGGATGTTGGATGGATGTTCGAGAGATGGATATATGTAGGATAGATGATGGATGTTTGATGGGTGTACACTCAAAAAAATAATTTTTTGATGTTCACTTTGTTTAAACCATTCATTTTGATCACATTAAACTGACTTGAAACGGTTACTCTTTGACTTAACTTGATGTTTTCATTTTAATACAACAAGTTCCAATCAAGTAACTCAGCAATTAATTTAATCTGATATCTTAAGTCTATGCCTGACCACAAAATATATATTAAAAAAAATGTCTTAACTTACTCCATGATTTCTAATTTCTTTTAAATCATTTTCTCTGTAAAATTACGTTTGTAGGCTATAGCATAAGGGCTCATTTTATTATGCCGTTTTCTTTTATAACTAAACTAAAACTAATCAAATAAAAACATAAATATATAAATCTATTTCATATTAAGCATACATTAAGCCTTAACTACTTTTACTAATGGCAAAATATTATCCAGGAGTGTTTCACAAGAAGCAAAAAAAAAAAAACGCGCATTTTCTCTCAGGTAGTCGTTTGCCCAGGCGCCCATCCCCCACTGCGTGCCCCACATCACTCCATGGGTCAATGCCTATATAAGAGAAACTGTTGGGTTTACATAAAAGTTCAGGCTGATGTTGTTCAAACATTGAGTGCAGATTGTACAGACCTCTAGACATTAATCATTTGTTTTAATCATTTCATAAAAAGTTTATTGACTGACAACTGTGTGGCATAAACTGTCGTTACAATAAAATTGGTCATTTCAGTTTTGTCATAAAACTGTCTTTGAAGCCGTATGTCTTGTAATCTGTAAAGGCAGATGGAAAGTTTCACATATATACATAATTACTCATTACAAAAATAACTATTTTAGTCCAAAATAAGGGAACTGGGAGTAATAATAAAGGCTGGTGTCAGCAGCTGCAGATAGTGACCTTGGGCCCCATTAACATATAAAAACTTGGTATTTATGTGTGTATGTGGGTGGACCCCACAAGTCGGCAATCCTAGAAACAGTCCCCACAAGGGGCCAAATACCTTTTTCGACAAAACTTTAGAAATTTGTCAAATTGAAGTGGTATTAATGATTGAGATTTTTTTTTAGATCTAATGTTGTTTTTTACAGCAGTGTAGGACCACTGGAAAGGGTGGATCCCACAACGCATAAAAAAACTGGTGGGCCCCATGAGGCGGGCTGCGCAAGAATGTGTGTGTGTGTGTGTGTCGCTTGTGCTGGCATGTGTGTAAAAACACTGGATCTGATTGGCTACCAGGAAACATGATCATAATCGCTTACCTCGTTATTAACCCACCTCCTCACTAGCTGTGTGAGCCACGGGGTGCGTTCGGATTACAGTTTATTCAATCAATAGCCTACATAGTAACCTTTACTGTCTATAATAGTAACGCACATAGGCGTCGATTTCGGTGGGTACACGTCCCCACCACATTTCGTCATGAGTCATTTTGTACCCAGCACTTTTTGAAACATTGAGGCACGGATGTTAATACAAATAAATAAAACATCTCCTGTTAGCAGAGCATTCATTTAGTTCGCTATTAAATAAGAGATCTAGTGCTAAAATGTGTTGTTTTTGAAATCAAGCTGAGCGCTCGTTCCCGCTGCTATCAGTTGCATGGATAGTTGTTCTCTTGTGGCTCGCGCTTTCGCGCACAGTCTTCACTCGGACGCGCGCTTCAATCTATCGCCGTTGTGGAGACTCTCTATTCGTTCCGGTGAAATCAAGAAATAAAGTGCACACAAACGTGTCCCTACCGAACATATTCAGTTTTGATGAGAGAGAGAAAACCAACTATACAAGTGCGGATTCGAACCCGTATCCTCTGACACGCTTGGCAAATGATCTACCACTAGACCACTTAAGAACTCAAATAACATTTGCGGATCGATGGATATATTTACTAGTTTAGCAGAGAGGCTGCACAGTTTGACAAGTTTGTTGGCCTACCAGCATTTCTGAAAATTAATTGAATGCGTCACTTCTGAATGCGTCTCTGTCCCCAGCACATTTCAAACCAAACTGACGCCCTTGGTAACGCACCGCATTTGACGTCCAGTAACGCTAACGGCGTTGTAACGGCGGGAAAAGTAATTAGTTAGATTACCCCGTTACTGAAAAAATAACGTCGTTACCTAACGCCGTTCTTTTAAACGCCGTTATTCCCAACACTGCTGAAAGATTAATGAAGCGCGGTGGATATAAAATGGGAGGAGACACTTTTAAATGGACAAAAACCTGAACGTCGCAGTCACCCAAGCCCTTCTCAGGTTCATCTTGATTTAAGCCTGCAGGGTAAAGCAGTTGTGGGTAATATGACAATAGTTTTAGCGCAATAGATACCCTTAAAAATCATTGACCCTTTTTACAAAGGCTCTCCTTGCCTAATTTTAGACACCCATTATGGACATGGAAAAAATTGATAGGGTTGGACTATGTATGCACACATATTGCATGATAAATGCATGCTCTTTTGGCAAGTAAATATGGAGCTACCAGTGAAGAGACCATCCGCTGGGATTTGTTTTAAAGTGATAATTTTGTTTGCCCACACAAGAATTCCAAATAAACATTTTATTTTCTCCAACTTTAAATGTTCAGTCAAGGGACCTGTGCCAAATGCTGTTGAACATTTTCATTATTATATTCTCTTTATTCCACAGAAATATGAAGCTGTTCCATATTTTCATTTTTTTTTTCATGCAGTAGCCTATATATTATCCTCCCACTAATAAATATTAATGAATACATGTAAAGTACAATGGATGTATTTTTCATGATTAGACACTTTTACAACCATCTTTGATGTATCTCTTACATTGCAAAAAGATACAACTAATTTAAAAAGTATGCTAAATTATAATGATGTAATTCATTTTAAAATTATAACTAAATTAACTGGTTTTGTTCAAGTGAAAACAGATATTCAATATCGCTGAATCACCTTTGTAAGGAAGGTGTGTTGTTATGGGAAGAAGGAGGCGGAAACCGGCGAACGTTTAAACAAACACAAAACGAAATAAAGGCGGCAGCCCCTCACGGACGACTGCCGCACATACATAAACAAAAGACAACGTAAAGTCCAGGGCTGGTCTGCTCTCGTCCTTTACTATCGTCGCTCCTCCTTTCATGTTTCCGTAGCTCCTCCGTGAGATACGACGCCGGTGCGGCGATGGTATTCGATACAATGGAGAATCTATCATATCTACCATATACCAATATCTACCATATTGATATGTTTTATTATCTCATAATTTGGCAGCAGGTATATTAGGCTGGTGTTAATTTAAGACCTGATAGATGGAGCCATTTTACTGTTACACAAGCGTTGAAACATAACTGACTGTGTTTACGTAAATATTCGCCAAGACTGGCATTTTGACATTATTTTGTGTATTTGACTGTTTAAGTGCAATTAAAAAAACTCAATTTAGTTCTGAGAGGTGGCTTCGAAGATATGGAAGCTTGTTTCTGCCACAGAATAAAAAATATAAAAGGTAATTAAGACTTTTTATCTCGCAATTGCGTTAAACAGTCAGAATTGCGAGTTTGAAATAAAGTCAGAATTGTGTGATATAAAGTCACAACTGCATGTTATAAAGTCAGAAACACGCAATTGCGATTCTAAATCATGCAATTCTGACTTTACACTACCGTTCAAAAGTTTGGGGTCGGTAAGATTTTTTTATGTTTTTAAAAGAAGTCTCTTCTGCTCACCAAGGCTGCATTTATTTGATTAAAAATACAAAACAAACCCAGTAATATTGTTAAATATTATTTCAATGTAAAACAGCTGTTTTCTATGTGAATATATTTTAAAATGTAATTTATTCCTGTGATCAAAACTGAATTTTCAGCATCATTACTCCAGTCTTCAGTGTCACATGATCCTTCAGAAATCACTCTAATATGATTATTTGATGCTCAAGAAACATTTATGATTATTATCACAGTTGACAACAGTTGTGCTGCTTCATATTTTTGTGCAAACAGTGATTCATTTTTTTCAGGATTCTTTGAAAGTTCAAGAGAAAAGCGTTTCATTAAAAAATAAATATTTTGCATTATTATAAATGTCTTTACTGTCATTTTATATCAATTTCATGCGTCCTTTCTGATGAAAAGTATTAATTTCTTAAAAAAAAAATTTAAAAAAAGTTTGACCCCAAACTTTTGAACGGTAGTGTATAACTTTCAATTGTGACTTTATATCAACGAATTGCGCGAAAAAAAAATGTAATTGTTTTTTATTCTGTGGCGGAAACAATCTTTAGCTTTATGCATGTATACACTTTGGGTGTGAAAAATCTGCTCTATTTCCCACGACGAGATTCAAGCCTTGTAACACCAACAATATTCATCCGGAGCAAATTAAATGAGTAAGTGAGGCGGGTTTGTGTGTCAACTCGCTTTTGGAGAGCTGTAAAATGACGTCTGTAAAAAACAGAATCTCTCATTGAAAGGGGAACATGGTCTATTGACTCTTTGTCCAAGAGAGACTGTATCTCCTGTGTTAGCAACATAATCTGCTCTTGTAGGCTAACAATTGCAGGTCACATTTTTTTACAGTGTATGGACAATTGATTTATTTTGTTTCAGTTACTTTATCATATAGTTTTATTGTTTGGTCCCTGTGATGCTTGTGCAATATGGTCGATTGATCTGACCCTGTCCATGTGTTCATACAGAGGCTGAATTGTTCTCTTTGTCTTCTTGGCAAGTACAGCTATATTTATGTAATGGTATGTTGGACAACTGTATGATATCAGCCACAGCCATTCATCTCAGTTATCTTAGCATGTGCTTTTCTCTCCATAGGCATGGAGGGGGTGACATTGCCATTGCTATCTACAGGCTTAGACTAAACAGAGTGCAGGATAACCTTTCAGACCAAACAGATGGTGACTTAAGGTGAGAAAATGTTAACAGTCTCCATTTAAATACAATAAGATTTGCCCTAACTGGGGGCTTTAAAATCATCATCAACATTACAGAAATGGTAGTTTTCCTTAATTTAACTTGAAAATAGGAATATTCAGAAGACCAAATCATGTTTGCTCCCTCAGGTAATGGCTACCTCAACACATAACCATTTTAAGATGTAGAGACCTATAAATTCAGCCCAAATTATCATTGCAATACATAGCAAGAGGCCACTGAACTGAGCATTAACACAGCATGCTCACAGAATTTCTCCTGTGATTCTGATAATTCAGCAATGGAAAATCAATGCTAATATGTTTTTATATAATAATATAACATTGATTTATACTACTACTCTTTCCTCCTTAAATGGACTTAACCCCCAAATGTCATTATAAAAGCATTAAGGATCGTTATGCATGCTTGTTCATTTAGCCCTATTTGTGCATAAAAAGTTATTGTGAATAAATATTGTCTGGACTTGGTACTTGGGCATAGTGGCTTCACAAATACCATTTTCGGTTTATTTACTTTGTAACTTTTTCATCACTACATTCTGACAGCATGAGCATGATGTGTTGTTCTCCATCTTACTACAGAGCATCATTTTTGGGTTACCTTTGATATTCTATTTTCCTTCCTAAAAAAGTGGAGCATCTCTTGCAGAAAATGAAAACAATAACATGGTTTTATCTATACTGTTGCGGCAGTAATGACTGTGAAACTGTGAAAGATGGATGGAAAAAGCTTTTTTCAGAGCCATTATGGATTTGCTGCACAAGGAGGAGGGAAGCAAAATTAGTTGACTTCCCTTATTATATTTTCAAAGCAGTTGTTATTTAGGTAATTGAGCTCAGACAGGTGCAAGCAAACTATGTCAGAACTAATATCAGTCTGAAGCTGTTCTCAGCATGACTTTGTGGAAGAGACTGGCTATGGCAGGTTTCTCTCAGCCTGCACTCAGTCCTGTTAATTGAACTTTTATTAACTCCGTTTTTTTTTTTTTTTTTGCCTCAGTGCAGCGGCTTTCTTCAGAGGACTTGATGACAAATGCAACACACAGAGTTTCTGTGATTAGATGGTATACTAGGCTAGTATTACATTTACAGGGTTGCAGATGACATCAAGTTCCCTTTCGAAAGAGAACTCGCACTGCATCAAAGCGCTAGGGGAAACGCCTCAGCGTGACTGATGACTGAAACAGTATATATTAACGACAATATTGTTGGCCGGCGTCAGCCATGACGTGTGACCAGGAAGTATAAGAGGGGCGCCTAGAGAACATCTCATCCTATTTTTGTATTCAGGGACTGTTTTACTGCACTGTGAGAAAAAAGATAACGATGGCAAACAAGCGCTTTAGGAATTGTGTTGACCCGTGTGAGAGGTTTTTCACACCTGGTGACACTCACGACCTTTGCGTGCTTTGTCTGGGTGAAGAGCACGCGCGCTCTATTCTCGAGGGGACAGAGTGTGCGGACTGTGAGCGTTTTTCTATGAAAACGCTCCGTTCTCGTCTGAGAGACTCCCAGAGGGATCCCAGTTTGAGAGAGGAGTGAATCTCTCAAACTCATCGGAGGGTGACGAGAACGTGCTGTTGGGCAGGGATGCACTTTCTGAAGCATCCTCTGGTCCAACAGCCAGTGCTCTATTGGCTTCGAACCTAGATGAGCAGGATGGGGCTGAAGCAGGTGAAGATACTGAAATGGCTGAACCTGCTCAGCCCCTCTGTCCTGCGTATGCAGAGCTGGTGGAGGTTATGGACCGCGCCAAAGCTAGGCTTGAGTTGCCATGGCAGCACGTCAGAGGGGAAGCCGCTCATGGAAGGCTTGACGAGAGCTATCTCTCTGGCCACACCCCACCAGCCCCAGCGAGCCTTCCATTTCTTCCCAACCTCCACGCGGAGGTTGTGAAGGCATGGAAGAACCCGTACTCCTCTCGCATTCACCATTTCCAACATTCCAATTACTCGAATGTGGAGAGAGCACGGGTATATGTCGATGCCTCCCGTTGAGGAGACATTTGCGAGCTATCTGTCACAAGGGGAGACATCAACACTTTAGCGGCTGTAGACAACGCAAAACAAAAGCTGCAGCGGCGAGGGACTAAACACTGAGAGCCTGAAAACAATGCGACGCGCAGAAACTCATTTCCACTCAACTGTCTGACTTCCAGCATTTATTTCACTTCAACACTTAAAAGTACAACTGGCACTGCAGTTACCACGTCTTAAAAATTGCTGTGAAAGTGCGTGAGTGCGGCCAACAGAAAGTATTCGCTCCCAGAGTTACCCCCTCTCTCCATCAAAGTCAAAAACATCACAGGTGAACAGGTGAATCAAACAAATAGACCACTGTCACTTCAACCCAAACCCGGTGGACACGCCCACCACCTACAATCTTAGTGCAGTGAAGTTTATGAATAAGACCATAAACATAGAACACATGGGAGACTTACATGTAAAGACTCACGGGCGGATCTAATCCGTGGGGAAATTTGTATATCATAATTAATAATTGGTAATTAATAATTATTCATAGATGTTTGGATTAGATCAGTCTTACATGTTAATAAATCTCCCGATAAGGGATGATGTGTCATTTTACCTGCATGCATGCATGTGTATCCTTGCAATTAACCACAAGTTGATTGCAATTAATTGCATGGACCACGTCTTACAAAACAGGCAAAATTAATTAGCTCAATTGTCAGAATAATATTTGTGGGAATCCACAATATCATCTTACTTTATAGGATTTCAGGAAAAGCAATTCTGTGGCCACAAGAATTGGGTTTCCGGCCCAATAAACACATACTCTTTAAAATATCTTTAATTTTTTAAGCTTGTAGCTATAAGATCTTTGGCACTTAAGGGACTTGGAAAATGAGCAAAGAGGCAGTACATCAATCAAATGAATATATTGAATTTAATAAGGCAGAACTACTTATGTATTTACTACGGTTACATGGGATATATGTATTTACAAACATAATAAACAACAAAACACGATAAGGCATCGATGAACGAGAAATGCATAGAGACAGAGAGAGAGAGGAAATGTAGAGAGTTGCAGTTATGCAAGAGGGAGTTTAGAAAGATCCTTCTAAATAGCAAATTCACATAGACAACGGAACTTCGAGAGACAACAAGACTTCAACAAATCTTAAAAGCGTGATCAAACACGAATACTTGCACTCTTTGCATGGCTTGAGAAGAAGCGTGTGTGTATGTCTCTCGGTCCGGCGCGTCACGTGGTCACGTGCGCATGTTTCTCCTTCAAAGCGAGCGCACGCTCGTTTAAAGGTCCCTATGCTTGTAGACGGATTTGCTGAAGAGATATGTCACGGTGTCCTTTTCACTCGTCGATTGGAATTAAACACGGAGACTTATCTAAGACTGAAAAACACAAACTAAACTAGAAACAAATAAAAGAAAGGCGAAGAGCTCGCCCGAAGGCGAGACGTTACATTATGACACGAGGACAAGAGAAGTAAGAGAGAGAGGGAGTGGAGCGCTCCGACATTTATCACCTTGGAGAAATCCAGCCTCTTCCTGTCGGCTTGGCCAATCGGAGAGTTGGAAGTCACAGGCGGGAATTTAGTTTTTATTACTCTTTGTCTAAGAGAGCGAGCTCCTTGCGTGCATGCTGGGGGGGATGGGTTTGTCAATTCGTTGAAGAAACTATGAAAGATGCTTTTACTATTGATATGTTGTTGTTACCGACATATCGTGTATACAGTCACTTTGATCTTCAAAGTACCAGGTTTTAGAAACCAAATATGTCACACATCTGATTCTGGTTGATCATGGTGTGAACAGTCTGGAATAGTAAGCATTACTAGTTTACATGAGTTTACATGAAACAAACCACATAAAAGGCCACATCATAAGATTGGAACATTAGATGCATGGTAATACATTTCTCACATGATATATATATAGGATTGGAAAGGTTTCATTTCTCTTTCTCAGCAAGAATTCAGAGAGGGAGAGAGCCTTCCTAAAGGAACATTCCTTTAGGTCGTAAACGCTGTTATCTAAGAACACCAGTGATGTTAGTTTTGGTCTCTTTTTACTCCAAAGATGGAAAACATAGTAAACATTATTTTACTGGATATTACTGTACGTATTCTGATTGATCACACCGAAAGCATTCTGGAGGTGTCCAGAACTATGTGTACAAGTTATGGGAATAGACAGTTACTTTTAAAATGCATAATGAAGGTATTTATAATTCACTTTAAGCTACGATAAAATCATAGTCATTCCAATGTGACATGGGCAAATGGACACACATAAAAACACATCGAATATATCTGGTTAAATGTCTTTTAAAAAGAGAAGTTTCTTTCTCTTTAGAAATCACCTTCTTTGGGACATTCCAGACAGTCATAAAAATGTCTCGTAACTGGACACCACGCTCTGTCTTGAGCGGGCTTCACTTGTGGGGGATGCGTGTGTGGTTGGGTGTGTGTGTGTGTATGTTAATTTACATCCAGGCTTTTTGGGCCTGAAGGCTTTGGGATTTTAGCTAGGATGTATTTAGTTATTCAGATTCACCCTTGCCAAGTCCTTACATCTCCCCCCTTTCGGCGGAAGAAGTCCTTGCGTGGACTTCATCAGGCGACACCCATCGCAATGGACGGATGGCAGGTGAATCGTGAGGGTCGGGTAGCAGGTGGCCGTTAGGCTGAGGCTGAGGGTTCAGCTTGATGAAGTTCGACGCAGCCTCCAGTGTGGTACCCTCTTCCTGAGGGTCCCGTGGGCTTGGCTGTAGATGTTCGCATCTCGTTGAGCCTCCTGTGCAGGATGACTGTCGTGTGTTGGGGTGTGTTCGATAGAGGTACCCAGCGTAGGATCGGCCGCAGTCCAGGATTGGACAGCAGGTGAGGCCGTTAAGGCGGCCAGTTGAGACAAAGCTCGGAGGGCATTGTTGATAGAAGCAATTTCAATTAGCTGGGATCCCCCATTCCGCAAACCACAACTCCCGTTCTGGAGTTAGGCTGAAAGTGTGGTTCCTGGAGAAGGATGGGATTTCCAGTTCTAATTTGTACTCTTTGCGTGGAAGATGGTACCATGCCAGGTCGTCAAGGTGAAGGATGGTACCTTTCGGTACTTGGATTCACAGGCTCTGGTGGAGCGAGGTGACACAGGTGTCAGTGTCATTCTGGTCGTAAGTGAGTGCAGCTGTGCGCACAGGAGTGTTAGCGAGCCACCTGTCACCTAAAATCTCTGCTTGGGTCTTGATGACTTGAGTGCGAGGCTTTGCTTCGGCAGGGCAGCGGGTGTCGCTGATCTGCAGCCTGCAGATTCCGTCAGTGTTGTCTCCGAGGAAGGGTCTCTTAAGGCAGAGATAGTGAATGTTTTTGGTCAATGTGCACACGTACGGTTTCGGAGCTAAGGACAGCTTTGTGTAGCTGTCGTTGAAGTCAACTACGTCCGGCGTGCGGATCTTGATGTGAGTGTTACTTTTCAAAATCTGACATTGACAATGTTCTTGAGCTGGTAGATTTGGCTTGGCTCTATGATGGGCAAGTTCCAGAGCAAAACTCACTTCTCTCTGCTTGGGGTAGACACAAAGTGGGCTGGCACTACCCAGCGAGTAGGCAAGGTGTATTTGTAGAGAGTCAGCTGGCGTGGTGATGGCGGAAGCCAGCACGGTTTGCACAAGGCTTAAGGGTATCAGGTGCGGTGGAATTCTATCCATGGCTAGGCTGTCAATGGAGGAGTTCACCTCCAGCAGCGTGTCTGTCATCAGGGCTGTTACCAGCTGAGTTTGAGCAAAGTCATTCTGGAAGACAGTAAACAGCTGTTTCATGGAGTTCACTGTCGGGGTCGGCAGAACGCTGTGAGTGTTGAAAGTTAACACCGTTCCCTTTAGTGTCTTGTCGATGGTCTGCAGGGATGCTCTCTGGGAGTTGTTCTTTTATCTGTGGAATCTCAGTCTGAATTTCGGCTGCATGCCGCCTCACGTTGGCTAGGTTTACTGCATTCGTGCTGGACATACAAGTGTTAAACAGAGTTCTGACGGCAGTGGCGGCTCCGAGCAAAGCTCGTAGGAACCGTTTGGAGCGGCGGTTGTGGCCACCTGGCTCCGCTAGCGTGACAGTCATTTTCTCAAGTTCGTTGAGCATGTGCTCGACATCGGCCTCAGCGTGAGTGAGGGCGTCTTCTGTCCATCGGCCCCTACCCAGCTGTATTGTGTTGTTACGCTGGGGTAGTGTGTTCTGTAGGCGTTGCTAGGATCAGGTGGCACATACACTTTCTGAGTGCGGGTCCGGCAGAAGAGGAGTCCTGGTTGTTCCCTTAGGACCATGCCTGATGCTGGACCTGGTGAGATGTCCGATTGCGGCTGCCCTCTGGTTGGCTGGAGGCACGGGATGGCAAACCACCGCAGCATCCTGGTAAAAGTGAAAGGGAGAGAGAAAGAGAAAGGGAGGAAAAATTTCAGCGAGTGTCATCCTTGGTTGGCTAGGACAGTCTTTTCGCTTTGAGGACGCCGGTATGCCACTTGCTTCGGTGTCTTGCTAGTGTCTCTGGTGCTGCGGTGTGCAGCACATGGTGCGTCATGGGCATACCTTGGCTTTGGCATTATCCCCTTTTGCACTGCGGCAGAACAAGCTGTGGCGCAGAGATGGCATCAGGTGCAGACCGCTGAATGTTGTCATGTGCACGCATCATGTGCTGTTTTACGTAGGTTGTCTGGGGCACCGGTTGTCGGTGGGTGCAGACGGCGTACGTGGGTGGTTGGAGGGGTATGAGAGGTGGTTTCTCATATTGTCCATTGTTTTGTCATAGTCTTTGGTAAGCTGGAAGATTAAGGTCAGGTGAAGCAGGGGCTCTGTGACATTTTGTCATACTTGTGGTGAGAGACGCATGCATGACCCTAAAAGTTCAGAACCACGGTTTAACTGGTTCGTTAGGTCTGTAGCATAAAGCTAGGTGTTTCACGTGTAGCTAGCTAGTGAAATGTGTCTGGTATCTTATCTTAGCTGTGGATGTTAGGAGGCTAAGATGTATGTGGTTCCGAGAGTATTTCCTGGAAGGGGCATAGCCGAGATGAAATAAATGATTTAAGATGGTTCTTATGACTAAATTTTTTCTCTGGACTCAACTAGTGGTTCACTACGGCTTGACGAAGTGAATGATAGGGGGAAAAGGACAGCTTTCCTATTTGAATTATGCTTATTATCAATCCTCTGGACCATAGTTGTGCCCTAGTAAATTGTTGAAATTACTTGTATTGCAAGGTCACAAAATGAGTACACTGGTTGAAACTATGCCAAAATAACAAATAAGGGTGTCTCTGTTTCCTTTCTGGGCCCTATGGGGAATGGAACCACATTTGAACAAGAGAGGAAATGAAATTAAATCATATAGATGACTGAATAGCCAAGGGAATAGCTGACTGCTATTATTATCAAAGTCAAAGAAATTAAAGAGTTAACGAAGAACAAAAACAAATTAAAATTAAAAGCAAAAAGGAATAAAGTGATCAAAACAACAGGAATGATCTGAAGGCGAGAATAATCAGTGGCATTAGTGATTAAACTTTGGATTTTTCTGGACCAACAATCCATAGTTGGTAACCGCGGTTGCATGTTCAAGACCACACCGTGTGTGTCTCATCAAAGGATTAGTCACATGCCGATGAAAATTCCTATTGCTATATGAATTCTTCTCTAGCTACACAGTTTACATGTAGTCAAACTTAAGTTTAATTAACAGGGCATCTGCAAAGTTAGCCTTCGACGGTTAGCAAGGACTATGCCTAAACTAGTGTAGGTGAACTTTAGCTAAGAAGAGTTGCAAACACGGGAAGTGAATTAGAAACTCTAACTGTTGTTAAGGAAAGTATTCTAGAATACTTTGCACTGTGAAAACACAACGGTGATTAAGGGTTCAAGTAAATGATGCTAACTTCTAACTGTGGAAGTTATTATTTAGCTTAGCCTACACTGGATGGATGCTATGTTAGGTTAGCTTAGCCTAAGTTGGATGGATGCTAGGTTAGGCTAGCTTAGCTTAAGGCTGTAAGGATGCTAGGTTAAGTTAGCTTAGCCTAAGGTAGATGGATACTAGGTTAGGGTAGCTTAGCCACCTAGGCTGGTTTGTTTACAAAGTGATGTCACAAGTTAGCACTTCCTGTGACAAGTTGTTGTCATGGGAACTAGAGCATGTCAGAACAATTCAACAGTCCCTGAAAAATGTCTGCACCTTTTAAATGAGTTATACATGTTTAAACGGGTTTAAAAGGGGGCGCCTATACTTTAAGTCTTTCGAGAACTTGATGTTACATTAAGTAAAATGTGACTGTGTTTTGGCATTTGCTAATTTCACTCATGTAACTCTTCTCTTTACTTTACACAACTTATTCTATTTGTTTACAGAGTAAGGAAATAGATTTGCTGTAAGTCAAAGGTTGACTAAGCATCTATAGTTACGTCCCTCTAATGCACAAATGCTGATTTTTCAGCGAGTAAACAGTTTTGATCTCTAGGTAGCTGTCTGCTTGTAGATGCAGCTAAAATTTAGTTGAATTACATCAATCTAACAATAATTTGTAAGGCCTTTACATTGTAGAAAGGGGAGCATCACCCAGGTCTACATATATATATAACTCTGTCCTGAGCTTTCTTTGTCAGACACAGGTTAAGTCATACTGCAATTTGGATTTCTTTTTAACCAAAGCAGAATAGATATCGGTACAGATTAGAGGCTGCTGAAATGAGATTCCTTTGTCACACAGACTTACGCTTTACGGCTGAACTTACTGATATTAGTTGGAAATCTTAGACTCTTTCACTTAAAGTAGAGATGTCAATTCCAGCTATCGTTTTATCTGCATTTAGACAAGCCAGCGATCAAAAATGCGTATTGCACGTCGTGTTCTAGTTGGATCGCAAAGATCAAATGCACGCCTGTAGGTTAACAGTAGTTTAAGGCTGAGGTGGTTTTCCTATACTCTGGCGGTAAGGTGACCTATGCCCTATTTGGAGCTAGTGTTTCTTGTAACCCTTCATTGTCAGGAAACCTAATGTTTAGCAGTGCCAATTCAACCAGCATCTAGAAACTGTTTGTTTCAAAAGAGTCGTGCATAGTCTGTTGGCCATTGAGATTTACACGTCCATTTAAGATTCTTTTAAATCAGTAAAATTCTAATTTTACGAATGCAGAGTCTTGCAACTCTTTGAGCACACATTTTCATCTACTTTTAAAAGTTCTATGTCCTATGCTGATCAGGGACCCTTTTAGCAGAGTCTTGCACTGTGTTCGTGCAGTGTCTTTTGGTTTTGCAGTTCAAAATCAGTGGGGTTTTAGGAATTCTTTCGGAAGAGGCCTTCTGCATTAGGTCACCCATCGTTGAGTGGGCATTGCGTGGTCTTTGGCGAGCTGGAAGGTGCAGGGTAGCGAACTTGAACCTTGACTTGGTGCTGAGGCTGTGTACCCATGGATGGCTGCTGGAGTTCCGGGGAACTCTGTGACCTTGGAGTCTGGCTTTGTTGTAGTTCTCGTGACCTCTGTGACCGGCCAGTCTGGCTTTGGTGACTTGTGTGACTCATTGTCCAGAGTGATGGGTAGGTAGAGTTTCCGGGCCCACCCCCTTTTGATCAGGTTCCCCAGGAGTCTTGGCGTAGGGGCTGGTGTGGCGATCGACGGGTGGTTAGGGCCGGTCTTGTGTAGTTCTCTGCGTAGACAGACAGACAATACAGCATTTCTTGGTCTTTTGGAGTTTTGGACCCAGCTATGGGAAACTGTGCTGTCTCGTTCAGGCTGTGCAGCTGTCAGCTGTGGTGGCTGTGTGCTGCTGTCATTTTGTGATGTGACAGTGTGCTCTGTGGTCTGTGGCCGACGAGCAGTGTTGTGTGCCTGTTGTAGGTCTTACGCTCAAGCATTGGATGTAAGGCTCGTACCTCTTGAATTTTTGGAAAGTCTTTTGTGAAGAAGCTTTTCAGCGACTTCAAGGTCTCGGCTGTCTCAGACGTGGCGGCACTGTGTTTGTCTGATGCGTGCTCAGACTTGTGCTTATTAGTGGCATGTTGAGAGGGGTTCCGCTCCAGGCTGTCTGGGCTTTAGTCTCTTGGTGATGGGGGTCGGCTATTTCTGGGTCGCTGGCTGGCTTTCAGAATGTTTCAGAGCGCTCGCTCTGGTGTCTTGGATGAGCACCATCACGGTAGTGCTGCCCTCTGGAGGCCTGGAATGGTCGTGACTCTCTGTAAACAGGGCTATGGTGTTGTGGGGCGCCCTCTGGAGGCAGCTCTGAGTAGTGTTCAGAGACCGAGTAGATGGTGGGGTTTTCGGACACAGTCTTTTGCTTGGTGTAAGCTTCTCTTAGCTGTTGAGTAGTCATGCTATGTGGGCAGGCCAGGAGGCCTTAGTGATGACTCACTGTGGGGTGCAGATTTCGGAGAACAAAGTTCTGGAGTTGAAATCATCCTCCATGCTGGGCTGATTGAGGTCCACGGCTGTGATTAGTCGTTGGTCTGATTCTGGATCAGAGAATTCTTTAATGAAGGCCTGCCGCAGCGGCTGGTAGTCTATAAGAGTGTTTCAACTCTGTGGGAAAAATGTCAAGTTCGTGTTTGAGATCTTGTCTCTGCTGAACAAGCTTGTGGATGGTAACATGGGCCTCTTGCGAGCTTCTTTCGCAGGCCGTGGCTTTCGAGTCTCTTTAAGTTCAGTCTCTGCTCTTTGCAAGGGGCTTCACTTTGTCAGAGTTTCTCATTGAGTTCCTCTCTGGTTCTTTTCTCTGTCTGTGTCGATGAAGGTCAGACAGGGCAGTTTGAAGTCTTTCCACTTCTTTCTGTAGCTCGGGGTCGTTGTCATCCTCGGCTTGCATCCACAGCGTTGCAATTTCGTGCTCCAGGGCGATGCGGCTCCTTTAGTGGAGACGTGCTTGTGTGATGGGCTGGGCAAGCGAGGTTTTGACGTGTCTGGCCGGTCTTTGTCGTGGGAGCTTTGGCTTCGTTTGTCCACCATCAGCTTGTCCCCGCCTGCGCTGCTCTTGGCTCGGGGCCCTGAATCACTGGCGACCTTGGGCAGGAATAGAGGTGTCATGACTCTCATCAATGTCTCCAGGTGGTCCCAGCGGGTTGTGGGACTGTAGGACCGGAACATACTCCCTTTATTGTGGGCGGGAGGAACACAACACACACACAGAGAGATCAATGCAAGTTCGTTCTAACGAGCTATAATACGGGCTATGCCGTATATGAAAATTTTGATTGACTGATGCAGACAGTTAAATCATTCGGTGGGACAATTTGGGTAGGTCAGCATGGGCCTGAATAAAGATTTTTAACAGGGCGGTAGCTTAGGGGTCACCTGTTGATGCTAACGGCTTGGTTGTCAAACTATTATTCAGCGTTCCTTGTTGTCTCAGGTTCTGTCTCTCGGTGAACTGAAAGGAACAGATCACAACAGAAAAGAGCAATGGCAAGATAGCAGAGTTTGAAGTAACATACAACCATCAAGATGGAAAGATCTGTAATGAAATGGCGTTAATAGTACACGGGAAGTGTTACAGGGGGAAAGGAGGCCCAAGCCTACGGTTTGTGGCTCGGAGAGGAGGAGGGAGCCGAACACTTCAATGACCGGGGGAATCTCTAGATTCTGCGGCCAATACTAAGTGGATGGATTTAATACCTTTTCTAGTTTGCCTGGGGTGGAATGAGGTCATTCGGGTTGGAGTCAGCACCATGGTTGGTCTCTCTGTCGTCCCCAAACACTTGACAGCAGTGTCCCGGGCCCTTCCGTATGTCTGTACCGATGTGCGCCCACTCACGCAACTCGACCTTGAACACAACCGGCAGTGCCAAATTGGTGATGTCGTGTTGCGGGCCGCACCAACGGAGAGACACAGGAAAGTCCGGGAGTCGCGCTCAGTCAGCGCTGGTGACGCAGGTCAGACGAACCAGCATGCTGGACCCCCAAGCAGAGATGACTGTCAAATCACCACAGCACGCGATATATCTACCTACAAACACAAAACGGGATGAAGGACAAGTGAACCTCAACGTGGATTAAAGCTCTCTCTTTTTAAATCAAATTGAGTGTATAATTTTTTTGTAGAAAAATCAAAGGCAACGGCTTTACTAGAATTATGGTACAAACAAAAAGGGAATTATGACAATGTTAATTATCAGAACAACCTAGCCTCCATTCAGAGAAGAGATTAAGTGCAGCAGGAAGAGCATGGGAGGAAGCAAGCTGTAGTGGCGCGTTTGGGCCACTTCCTCTTAGTGCTCAACCTGGCTGACAGAGAACTTGATTTAAATTGCATTCAAATGGGTTTAAATACAATTCAAATCAAGCGTATGCATAGATGCTGAGTAACTTCTAGATTAGTAAGGATATCGTTGTCATAACGTATCAAATCAAAATTATTAAAAAATAATTTGAAGAAGGAAATATAGAAGTAAAGCCATAAAACCATTCCCCACAGGGAAGGAGACAATTCAAATTAATCTTGAAATTAGTTTGTTTTTAACAAAATTTGAATAAGTGTAGGAAATTAAAGGTTGGCAAATATATGATGATAATAACCAAAATAAAACCAACTGGGAGAAAGCCACTTCAGAACAGAATGATGTTAGGAACTAAGTGATGAGCTGACGTAGAGAGGGGAAGGCCACAAGGGGGCTGCACTCCTCCTAAGTGGTCATCAGAAACTGCTAATACTTACTTTTGAATTTTGAGTTCAAAGGTCGTTTGAACCAAAGTCAAAATAAGTGTACACCATCAGGAGTGAAATCATGTTAGTAAAACTGGAACTTGCACATGCATTGAAAGTTAGAAACACCCTTTCAGAAATTCACTGGGAAAATCTGAAATTGTGACGAGAGAGAAATTGTTTAGGAAAGGATAACCTTGTTACTAGTGTGCACACGATGGCGACATTTCGTTTATGCAGGATGAAATCAGGGGGCGGAGCGTAATTCAAGAACTGTCAAGCACTTAGGCCTCAAGCTGTCCTCTAGTGTTTGTCAGCGGAATAACATTCAGTGTGATTAAAATTTGAGCGTGCAGACGCTTTGTTTTCTGTAGTGATCACACTTATCAAAATTAAATGTCAGCGGAATTTTTCTTATTTTTTTGTGTAGAAGAAAACGTCTCGACGAGACGTAGGAGTTCCCGAACGAAAGGGAACGTCTCGGTTACGTATGGTAACCCTCGTTCCCTGAGGAGGGAACGGAGACGTCTCGGAGGAGTTTCCAACGAATTGGGATCACGCAAGGGAGACCAATCGACTTCGAGTGAACTAAAACGAGCCAATAAATATTGGCATGCAAGATTTGCATTCCGCGACCCGCCTACCAGTGCGGGTATAAAAGCGGAAGCAAGCGCATACACAAACGTTTTTCGCTGAGGAACCGAACGGTGTCCAGTCCTCCGCGAAGGTACAGCAAGCATGGCGACGGGATGAGACGTCTCCGTTCCCTCCTCAGGGAACGAGGGTTACCATACGTAACCGAGACGTTCCCTTTCGTTCGGGAACTCCTACGTCTCGTCGGAGGAGTTTCCAACGAATTGGGATCCCTAACAAAACGCCATGGTGCTGACCCCTTCCAGCGCCCAGCTTAGCTCCCGGCATAGCAGTTTCTTACTTATATGAGGGGAGCTAGCTAGGAAGAATCACACCCCGTAGGAGAAACGCTGGGGAGACCCTGCCTGCCCGAAGGGAGGCACTGGAATACACGTATGTACTAACCCGTAGGGTAGTGAAACATACGGCAGTCCTTGAGGTAGTCCCAGCCCGAGGGGTGGGAGCGTACTCAGCAAGGACGACAGAACGGGTCTGTCGAGGGGAAGACAAGGAGCTAACCCGGAGGGTAGCTGGAACGTGGAAGAAATGGGTCGCCGTAGGGACCACTGTTAAGGCCACCCAGTCTAATAACAACTCCTACGAGAGGTAATAGACCTGGCGCCGGAGGGGTGATGGAGGAACTCACGAGGTTAACCGTTTGTCGGGGAACCAACGGAGCAAAAAGACGCACGTATCCGGACAATGGGGCGGGAATGGCGTAGCAAGCCGACACAACCTAATTCATCGCGCTACTGGCTGTAGCGAGTACACGGGAGGAAACAGGTTCAACACGGAGGCTATAAAACCTAGCGAACGTGTTGGGTGTCGCCCAGCCCGCAGCTCTACAGATGTCTGTTAGCGAGGTGCCTTTCGCCAAAGCCCAGGAGGAGGCAACACTCCTAGTAGAGTGTGCCGTCAACCTAGGTGGGCAAGGCATGTCCTGGGACTCATAAGCCCGGACAATAGCATCCACTAACCAGTGGGCTAACCTCTGCTTGGAGACAGCCTTCCCCTTCTGCTGTCCTCCGTAACAAACAAAGAGCTGATCTGAGGTCCTGAAGCTTTGTGTTCTGTCCACATAAACCCGCAAAGAGCGGACGGGACAGAGAAAAGCTAGGGCTGGGTCTGCCTCCTCCAAGGGCAGCGCTTGCAGGTTCACTACCTGGTCCACGAACGGAGTGGTAGGAACCTTGGGCACATATCCGAGCCGGGGTCTCAGAATAACATGAGAAAGGCCCGGACCGAACTCTAGGCACAATTCGTCGACCGAAAAAGCCTGCAGATCCCCTACCCTCTTAAAAGAAGCCAAAGCCAACAGGAGAGCTGTCTTCATAGACAGGATATTCAACTCCACCGAAGGTAAGGGCTCAAAAGGGGGACTCTGGAGTGCTCTGAGCACCAGAGATAAGTCCCAAGAAGGTACAGGGTGCAAATTACGAGGATGATTTAGTCTCCTGGCACCCTTAAGGAATCTGATGACCAGGTCGTGCTTCCCTAATGACTTACCTTCAACTGCATCGTGATGAGCGGCTATTGCGGCAACATACACTTTGAGGGTGGAGGGAGACAGCCTTCGCTCCAACCCATCTTGCAGGAAGAAAAGCACGACACTGACCGGGCAAGTTCGGGGGTCTTCCCGGTGGGAAGAACACCAATCGACGAACAGGTTCCACTTCAACGCATAGAGGCGCCTCATAGACGGGGCTCTAGCGGAAGTGATGGTGTCTACCACAGCCTGTGGTAGGCCACCTAGAACCTCCGCGTCCCGTCCAGGGACCAAACATGGAGTCTCCAGAGGTCTGGACGCGGGTGCCACAGGTGCCCCGTCTCTGGGAAAGGAGGTCCTTCCTCAGAGGAATCGGCCAAGGAGGGGCTGTCGCGAGGAGCACGAGTTCCGCGAACCAAGTCCTGTTGGGCCAATACGGCGCAACGAGCAGGACCTGCTCCTCGTCCTCCCTGACCTTGCACAAAGTCTGTGCAAGAAGGCTCACTGGGGGAAACGCATACTTGCGAAGGCCCTGGGGCCAGCTGAGCGCCAGTGCATCTGTGCCGAGCTCCTCTCAGGGTTGTTTCCCTTCCCTTTGCTGGGGGAAAACAAACTCAGAGCGGGCTGGTTTTGAGGTGCTTCTGGACCACCAGTGTGGACATCGTCTAACCGAGGGCCAGCGCTGTGACTTATCACGGTCAGTCACTAAGCACAGCTCAACCCCGAGTTAGAACTACGCACGTGCAGTGGTAGTGAGAAAGGAAAAACTTTTGCAGATTTAGGCATGTTTGGCTTGCCATATTGGCACCAAAATGCTTCCATACTGCCAAAATTCTTCACACACATCCAGGCACTTTGGAACAGCCCAGGAAAGTGTGGCTGTTAAGTCTGAATCTTCAGCATGAGAACACACCATTATAATAGGAACTCAGCATCATATTCAGAGTATAACAGCCCTCTCTCCGATGTAGCGATCGACATCTGTCCTCCCAGGGGCCCCGAATGAAATGGCTGGTCCCTCAAGAGAAGGACCGGAGACCCATCAGAAAGCCTAGACGGCACACGCCACGCTGAACGGCTCAAGCCTTTACGAGAAAGGGGAGACGAACAACGTGCCGACGTGGTCATGCACTCCTGAGAGAACATGAACCACCCACGAACGCAGTCTCAACACACTGATTAGGCATGTGAAACCGTGATCGTGGGCGTCAACCAGGCATGCAAGATAGTGAACGTGGCCATCGCTTTGATGACACAGCACGCTGGGCGCTCAAGCCTACAGGCAGGCGAACAGGCTGACGTGGTCATGCTCTCACAAGAAAGCATAAACCACCCACGAACACAGTCTCAGCATGTTTGCGATGCGTTAGAGGAGTGAGTGGTTCGTGCTCACTGAAACCCTCAGATCACCAATGTTATTTGCCAAAGTAGCCCTCCTCTGGTGCACCAGAAGAGAAACTAGATCGGGAAATAAGCAAAGGGACTCACCTCACAGAGGCACACGAGTCTTGATCTTGACCGCGCATCTTGAGCGCCGAATGACGCGCGCTGGGTTGCCGTGACAACCCGCGCTGTCAGCCGGCACTCGACGGCACACAGCACGCTGAGTGGCTCAAGCCTTTACGAGAAAGGGGAGACGAACAACGTGCCGACGTGGTCATGCACTCCTGAGAGAACATGAACCACCCACGAACGTAGTCTCACACACCGAATAGGCATGTGAAACAATGAACGTGGCCGTCAAATAAGGACAGGAAACGATCGCATCCAGAAAGACACGAGTGAAACGTCATCCTGAAAAGGAGGCGATATTCACTCGTGTTGCTCTTTCAGGAAGAAAGTACTCTCTATCGTGCTGAAGCACACAGGGACCCAACGCGGCAACACAGCGGGGAAACTGCATGCCAAATCTTGCATGCCAATGTTTATTGGCTCGTTTTAGTTCACTCGAAGTCGATTGGTCTCCCTAGCGTGATCCCAATTCGTTGGAAACTCCTCCGACGAGACGTAGGAGTTCCCGAACGAAAGGGAACAGGAATTATACGTCTGTCGGTTGGATCCAAAAAACATTTATCAAATAGCACTTATGATTTAAAATGTTTTTAGGTTTTGGATTTTTTTTTTCTGTGCTATATTTTACAAGCACGTCTAGCAGGATTCTTCGCTGTCCAAAGAAAACAGGAATTTGTCTTCTGTTTTTCGACTCCCATAACATATTATCAAATAGCACTTATGATTAAAATATGGTTTAGGTTTAATACCATTGAGTAGCTACGTCAATGGTTAACCGGGAGGTTATCGTTAATCTAACGATTATTATATAAGGCCTTTTTAAGAATAGTGAAAGAGCATCGTTTCACTGAATCTTGTCTTCACCCTGACAGAAGAATATCGTTCGGACAGGGGAGTTTAACATTAAAAATGTCGTTGTTCAAAAGAGGTTTCTTCGTCTTTTGTAGGACAAATTTAATACTATAAAACTATGAAACTGCAGTTTACTTTTTAGTTTTGCTGAACTGAAAACGTCTTTTTGCCTTCAGTCAGCCGGTGAGTTCGCATTGCGTTCACTCACTCGAGGCGCACGTACAATATTAAATCACAATATAGACATAGATTGAAACTGAATTTGCTCATAAACAAGTTTAAAGTGTGCCAAGCATATTCTCCACCAAACTGTAAAGACTCACGGGCGGATCTAATCCGTGGGGAAATTTGTATATCATAATTAATAATTGGCAATTAATAATTATTTATACATGTTTGGATTAGATCAGTCTTACATGTTAATAAATCTCCCGATAAAGGATGATGTGTCATTTTACCTGCATGCATGCATGTGTATCCTTGCAATTAACCACAAGTTGATTGCAATTAATTGGACGGACCACGTCTTACAAAACAGGCAAAATTAATTAGCTCAATTGTCAGAATAATATTTGTGGGAATCCACAATATCATCTTACTTTATAGGATTTCAGGAAAAGCAATTCTGTGGCCACAAGAAATGGGTTTCCTGCCCTATAAACACATACTCTTTAAAGTATCTTTAATTTGTAAGCTTATAGCTATAAGATCTTTGGCACTTAAGAGACTTGGAAATTGAGCAAAGAGGCAGTACATCAATTAAATGAATATAATGAATTTAATAAGGCAGAACTACTTATGTATTTACTACGGTTACATGGGATGTATGCATTTACAAACATAATAAACAACAAAACACGATAAGGCATCGATGAACGAGAAATGCATAGAGACAGAGAGAGAGAGGAAATGTAGAGAGTTGCAGTTATGCAAGAGGGAGTTTAGAAAGACCCGAGGATCCTTCTAAATAGCAAATTCACATAGACAACGGAACTTCGAGAGACAACAAGACTTCAACAAATCTTAAAAGCGTGATCAAACACGGATACTTGCACTCTTTGCATGGCTTGTGAAGAAGCGTGTGTGTGTGTGTGTCTCTCGGTCCGGCGCGTCACGTGGTCACGTGCGTATGTTTCTCCTTCAAAGCGAGCGCGCGCTCGTTTAAAGGTCCCTATGCTTGTAGATGGATTTGCTGAAGAGATATGTCACGGTCTCCTTTTCACTCGTCGATTGGAATTAAACACGGAGACTTATCTAAGACTGAAAAACACAAACTAAACTAGAAACAAATAAAAGAAAGGCGAAGAGTTGGAAGTCACAGGCGGGAATTTAGTTTTTATTACTCTTTGTCTAAGAGAGCGAGCTCCTTGCGTGCATGCTGGGGGGGGGGGTGGGTGGGTTTATTTTTACTATTAATATGTTGTTGTTACCGACATATCGTGTATACAGTCACTTCGATCTTCAAAGTACCAGGTTTTAGAAACCAAATATGTCACACATCTGATTCCGGTTGATCACGGTGTGAACAGTCTGGAATAGTAAGCATTAGAGTTTACATGAAACAAACCACATAAAAGGCCACATCATAAGATTGGAACATTAGATGCATGGTAATACATTTCTCACATGATATATATATATATATATATATATGAAACCTAGGATTGGAAAGGTTTCATTTCTCTTTCTCAGCAAGAATTCAGAGAGGGAGAGAGCCACAGTTCTGTGAACATTCCTTTAGGTCGTAAACGCTGTTATCTAAGAACACCAGTGATGTTAGTTTTGGTCTCTTTTCACTCCAAAGATGGAAAACATAGTAAACAATATTTTACTGGATATTACTGTACGTATTCTGATTGATCACACCGAAAGCATTCTGGAGGTATCCAGAACTATGTGTACAAGTTATGGGAATAGACAGTTATATTTAAAATGCATAATGAAGGTATTTATAATTCACTTTAAGCTACGATAAAATCATAGTCATTCCAATGTGACATGAGCAAATGGACACACATAAAAACACATCGAATATATCTGGTTAAATGTCTTTTAAAAAGAGAAGTTTCTTTCTCTTTAGAAATCACCTTCTTTGGGACATTCCAGTCAGTCATAAAAATGTCTCGTAACTGGACACCACGCTCTGTCCTGAGCGGGCTTCACTTGTGGGGGATGCATGTGTGGTTGTGTGTGTGTGTGTGTGTGTTAATTTACATCCAGGCTTTTTGGGCCTGAAGGCTTTGGGATTTTAGCTAGAATGTATTTAGTTATTCAGATTCACCCTTGCCCAGTCCTTACATACAGGTGGCTCCTACAGACACTAAGAGCTCCAACCCTGCCATCTAGACCACTCCAGACCACATCTTGTCTGAATGGCAGGGCATACGCGGCGTCAGGTCAGGCTGGTGCTGCGTTGCACACAATGGCTGTGTTGCAGGCGTAACAGGCTGACCTGCTGAGGGACCTGGACCAGGGGCAGGGTCTAACCCCAGACGCGGTGGCTGAGTTGCGCCCCACCACAGACCTGGCTCTCCGGGCCACAAAATAGACAGCTGCCGCAATCGGGCGATCGTTGGCGGCCATGGTGGCCACGGAGAGACAACTGTGGGTGAATCTGGCAGGCATTGGGGAGAAAGAAAAGACCTTTCTCCTCAATCCCCCGGTTTCACCCTCTGAGCTTTTCAGTACCTCCATTGAGGCGGTGGTCAGAAAGTTCAGGGAGATGAAGGCGCGCTCAATGGCATATAGATCTTGTATACCACGCCAGTCCGAGGATCGTCCCGAGTTGCCACTCCTGGCAGGAGTAGGAGTAGTCTAGGAGGAAGAAGCAGGGTGTCAGGGAAGTAGCTCAAGCCAGACATGAGCGTCCTGGCAAGAGCAGAGACAGGTAATCGCCTCCTTCCCTGTGCACACCCTCCTTTTCCTCTTTCACCTTTAGTCCATAACATCAGGCCCAACGAGCCGGACCGATGATGATAATCTATTCTGACGGTCTACCTCAGGCCTTTGTTGTGTGACCAACCAAAGACCAACCGATCACTGAGAACATCCCCAGTAGACCCACAGTGCCGTTAGTGGATTAATTAGCACTAGGTGCCTCCTCAAGTTTAAACAAATGTAGATAGGCTGTTCACAGAAATAAATTAATAAATAAAAGTAATAATAATATATGGTCTATTTTCTGGGATATTCGGCCTCCTTTCCCCTCCTGGATAGGATAGGTCTCCCTTACGGTGTGGTGAGTTTGTTACAGGGCCTTTGTCGCTTTATGTTTACTGAGTTTCTGGCAGCCAGATCTGAAGTTGGCTAATATTGCAGTGGTGATAAGCACAGGTAGCAGGTTCCCTCCCTCTGGGCTCAGAGGCGTGGTTAGGCTTCCTCTCCCTCCAGAGAGTTATCTGCTCAGGCCTCCGCAGTGTTTATATTCTTTATGGGGTTTCTTTTTCTAACATGGTGGTTTCTCTCAAGAAGAAAAACTAGTTTAAGACCACTTGGGTGCGAGTATGGCAGGCCTCCTCTTCCTAGAGTTTCTTTGTAAGGCCCCTGCTCCCCATAGCCCTGTGAGGCAGTATATATATATATATATATATATATATATATATATATATATATATATATATATATATATATATAAATTTGAGACAGTGGTAAAGTCACCCCTCTTAGGGTGACGTTGTGCTCCCCTAGTTAGCAAGGCTGTTTTTGTTAGAGGGGGGAGACGACCCCTCGGGCGGCCAGGGCGGAGACGACCCCTCGGGCGGCCAGGGCGGAGACGACCCCTCGGGCGGCCAGGGCGGAGACGACCCCTCGGGCGGCCAGGGCGGAGACCACCCCTCGGGCGGCCAGGGCGGAGACCACCCCTCGGGCGGCCAGGGCGGAGACCACCCCTCGGGCGGCCAGGGCGGCGAAGACCCCTCGGGCGGCCAGGGCGGCGAAGACCCCTCGGGCGGCCAGGGCGGCGAAGACCCCTCGGGCGGCCAGGGCCGGCTCAGGAACAGCAGACGCCGGCTCAGGAACAGCAGACACCGGCTCAGGAACAGCAGACACCGGCTCAGGAACAGCAGACACCGGCTCAGGAACAGCAGACACCGGCTCAGGAAAAGACAACGCACACACTGGCTCGGGAACTGGCTCGGGAACAGACAACTCACACACTGGCTCGGGAACTGGCTCGGGAACTGGCTCGGGAACAGACAACTCACACACTGGCTCGGAAGCTGACAACACACACACTGGCTCGGGCTCAGGAACAGACAACCCACACAATGGCCCGGGAGCAGACAACACACACAGTGGCTCGGGAACCCACAACACACACACTGGCTCGGGAGCGGACAGCACACACACTGGCTCGGGAGCGGACAGCACACACACTGGCTCGGGAGCGGACAGCACACACACTGGCCCGGGAGCAGACAGCACACACACTGGCTCGGGAACCCACAACACACACACTGGCTCGGGAACCCACAACACACACACTGGCTCGGGAACCGACACCACACACACTGGCTCGGGAGCAGACAGCACACACACTGGCTCGGGAGCAGACAGCACACACACTGGCTCGGGAGCAGACAGCACACACACTGGCTCGGGAGCAGACAGCACACACACTGGCTCGGGAGCAGACAGCACACACACTGGCTCGGGAGCAGACAGCACACACACTGGCTCGGGAGCAGACAGCACACACACTGGCTCGGGAGCAGACAGCACACACACTGGCTCGGGAGCAGACAGCACACACACTGGCTCGGGAGCAGACAGCACACACACTGGCTCGGGAGCAGACAGCACACACACTGGCTCGGGAGCAGACAGCACACACACTGGCTCGGGAGCAGACAGCACACACACTGGCTCCGGAGCAGACAGCACACACACTGGCTCCGGAGCAGACAGCACACACACTGGCTCCGGAGCAGACAGCACACACACTGGCTCCGGAGCAGACAGCACACACACTGGCTCGGGAGCCGACAGCACACACACTGGCTCGGGAGCAGACAACACACACACACTGGTTCGGGCTCAGGAACAGACAGCACACACACTGGCTCGCCCACTGGTTCGGGCTCAGGAACAGACACTGGCTCGGAGGCGGCCATCTTGTCCATAGACACTGGCTCGGCAGAGGTGACGTGAACGGTCACACTGGCTCGGAAGCTGACAACACACACACTGGCTCGGGCTCAGGAACAGACAACCCACACAATGGCCCGGGAGCAGACAACACACACACTGGCTCGGGAACCCACAACACACACACTGGCTCGGGAGCGGACAGCACACACACTGGCTCGGGAGCGGACAGCACACACACTGGCTCGGGAGCGGACAGCACACACACTGGCCCGGGAGCAGACAACACACACACTGGCTCGGGAACCCACAACACACACACTGGCTCGGGAACCCACAACACACACACTGGCTCGGGAGCAGACAGCACACACACTGGCTCCGGAGCAGACAGCACACACACTGGCTCGGGAGCAGACAGCACACACACTGGCTCCGGAGCAGACAGCACACACACTGGCTCCGGAGCAGACAGCACACACACTGGCTCCGGAGCAGACAGCACACACACTGGCTCCGGAGCAGACAGCACACACACTGGCTCGGGAGCCGACAGCACACACACTGGCTCGGGAGCCGACAGCACACACAATGGCTCGGGAGCCGCCAGCACACACACTGGCTCGGGAGCAGACAACACACACACACTGGTTCGGGCTCAGGAACAGACAGCACACACACTGGCTCGCCCACTGGTTCGGGCTCAGGAACAGACACTGGCTCGGAGGCGGCCATCTTGTCCGTAGACACTGGCTCGGCAGAGGTGACGTGAACGGTCTCTGGCTCGGCAGAGGTGACCTGAACGGTCTCTGGCTCGGCAGACGTGACCTGAACGGTCTCTGGCTCGGCAGACGTGACCTGAACGGTCTCTGGCTCGGCAGACGTGACCTGAACGGTCTCTGGCTCGGCAGACGTGACCTGAACGGTCTCTGGCTCGGCAGACGTGACCTGAACGGTCTCTGGCTCGGCAGACGTGACGTGAACGGTCTCTGGCTCGGCAGACGTGACGTGAACGGTCTCTGGCTCGGCTGGGACCAGCAGCGAGGACTCTGGGCTGACAGGAAGTACAGGGAGAACTTCCAGGTATTACGGGACGTGGGAAGTCCTCTTCCTCCTCCTCCGTCTCCGAGAGGGTGCTGGACTGGACGGGAACAGCGGCAAAGGAAACTCTGGGCTGGACGGGACCAGCGGCGATGGAAGCTCGGGACTGGCCGGGACCAGCGGCGAAGGAAGCTCTGGGCTGGACGGGACCAGCGGCGAAGGGAGCTCTGGGCTGGACGGGACCAGCGGCGAAGGGAGCTCTGGGCTGGATGGGACCAGCGGGGAAGAGGGCTCCAGCTCTGGCTCGGCAGGCGCGACGTGAAGCTCTGGCTCGGCAGGCGCGACGTGAAGCTCTGGTTGAACGTGGCTGACGTGAAGCTCTGGCTGGATGTGGCTGACGTGAAGCTCTGGCTGGACGTGGCTGACGTGAAGCTCTGGCTGGACGTGGCTGTGAAGCTCTGGCTGGACGTGGCGGACGTGAAGCTCTGGCTGGACGTGGCGGACGTGAAGCTCTGGCTGGACGTGGCTGACGTGAAGCTCTGGCAGGACGTGGCTGACGTGAAGCTCTGGCTGGACGGGACCAGCGGCGAATGGGGCCCTGGGCTGGACATCACCAACCCAGGGTCGAAGAATGGCCAGCGTGGAGAGTGGTGTCGGGGCTCCTCTCGACCACCTCCTCTACTGAGGCCTCCACGTGTCCCACGAAACTTGACCAACCGGGTCCCCTCAAAAGAGTGGCCTCTCCTCCGCTTGGTGGCTGGAGAAGAGACACTGGCGAACATGCTGCTGGATTCAGTGTTGGCCGGTCGTTCTGTTATGATGCCGAAAGGACGAAGCAGAGAGAGAATCCAAGTGCAGCTAATTTAATAAAAATAACAGGAGAAACGAGGAACACAGGAACACTGAAGCAAATACAACAACCGACAAACCACAACTGAAACACAGAGGTATAAAAAGACAGGCAAACAAGCTAAACAAGATAACAAGGGGGCGTGGCTAATCAGAAACATATGGGGAGACTAATCAACAAAACATGGGACAGCTGAAACATGAAAGGACAGGGGAACACATGACAGACAAGAACAAGATACACAAACACAAAACCCACACCGTGACAGTATCGAAGTAACCTGTAGAAAGATTCACAAAAAAATTCACCCAAAGCCCACTTTTTTTTCATTTTAGTATTATTTAAATGCTGTTAGCATTTTCAATTGTATGCATATACAGTATGGAAGCTTGTTTACACCACAGATTAAAACACTTTAAAAGATAATTGTTTAGTTTTTTTCCAGTTAATATCTCACAATTCTTACTTGATAACACGCAATTGCAAGTTTATATCTCACAATTCATCTTTTCTCAGATTGTGAGATATAAACTTGCAATTGCGAGTTAAAAAGTCAAATTTTAAGGAAAAAAAGATTGACTATAACACGCAATTACGACTTTATATCATGCAATTCTGACTTTATATCTCCTAATTGAGTGTTATAAAGTCAGAATTGCGAGATATAAACATGCAATTCTGAGAAAAAAGGTGAGAATTGTGAGTTTATTTCTCAGAATTGCGAGTTTATTTCTCACAATTCTGACTTTATAACGAGCACTTGCGACTTAATATCACACAATTCAGAAAAAAAGTCAGAGTTGTGAGATGATAAGATGCAATTACCTTTTTTATTTTCCATTCTGTGGGGGAAACAAGCTTCCATACATATATACATTTTCAAAAATGTTATTGTACTTTTATTCTTCTTTTTTATTATTTTATTTGCTCTTGTCAGGTTTTCAGGTTCTTGCTTTTTTAAATACAAATTAAACTTATTTCAGCTAGTAGCCAGGGAAATATGTTTTTTTAATTATGAATCTTTGTTCCTGATTTTTTTTTATTTTTTTATTTCAGTTTAGTTTTAATATTATTAACAAAAAACATATTTAATAGTTTTTGTTAGCAATAACAACACTGCCACTAATGTCTTGACTGACAGCCCATTATTCATTTTAATAGTCTTCGAGTGACTCAGTTGTGCTGTTGACCGATGAAATGGAAAGAACACAAACAGTACTTTCCTCTTTGACTAAAAATGACAATACTCTTCTGTGAAATTTGAAGAGCCAACTCCCTTTCAGAAGAACCTCAAAGAGTGGGTTAATAATGTTTTTTATTTCCCAGCAATGATCCAAAATTTACACAGAGCAGAATAAACCTGTTAAAAACAACGTCTGTGATAAAGTATCAACAGTATTATGTCAGGAAGTTAAGTACCAAGAGACAAAACAATGAGCCATAAAGTGAAGCTTGCCATTGTTTCCCATGAGACTAAATTACTAGGTTTACTTATTCCCAGTAATAACCACTTTTACGATCTTATACACCTTTGAAGACGGTTTGTTTACCAAGCAGGGTTTTTTTTCTGCTGGCAAATTCCAACAATAAATTTAAACAGCTGAGTGAAAACCGAGTGAAATCCTTAATCTTATCAAGAGGACTGTACTGTAATACCTCGTGTGTGAGTAGCAGATCAAAGAAATAAGAAACAAGCGTTATCAACAATCTACAGTATTTGTTTTCTTTCTGTTCTATTCTGAGTAATCTTATACAACATCAGTATTTCTCTACAGCTTACTGAGACAGACGCTTGGCATTCAAATCAGATACATATTTAATGCCTTTCAGGCTTAGTTAAAATGCCAAAAGGTGCTGTTTATTGTAAATAATTATTAGGTCATACATTTGGCATTTTTGCAGGAAACCAGTCTCTGATTGTTCTCAAAGAAGTGACCAGTGAAAAAATAGAAAAAAATAGAAACAACATCCCATTTTCATCATTAAAAAAATGACACGTAAAGGAATCAACAGCACATTACAAAAACCTTAGAAATTCACGGTAACACTTTATTTTGATGGTCCCTTTTGAACATTCTGTTGAAGTAACTTTGCAATTACATGTCGATTAACTCTCATTAGATTATTAATAGACTGTCTTCATAATATCTGATAACTCTTTATTTTGATGCTCCTCCAACAGACATTCTACTGACTATAAGTAACTTTACAATATGTCGTCTTATTCTAAACCCTAACTCTACCAGTCTACGAATACTCTACTAACACTCTAATGAGACTTAGTAGACATGTAGGAGCAACGTTACTTATAGTCAACAGAATGTGTTAAAGGGACCATCAAAATAATAGTGAAAAGCAAATTCATCTCTAAACAAAAGAGTTTTAGGTTCACCCAAGTTCAATGTGTAATGGACACTATTGTACAAAGTCTATCAGCTTCATCTGACCAGTGGCATATTCTGCCAATATTCCACCCACCCTGCTTTTCCACAGCAGTCCCTGTGCACAGTAAGTACTAACTCTATTAGATTTACATCTCTAAATTGTACTTAGTCTGCTGCGTCTATCCCTAATGAACATGCTTTTTAATTTGAGTACAGAGCTACTGCTTCAAGACATTTGCTTTCACTATCAGATAGATTAAGCCATACTTTATACGTGGCCCCTTTACATTTTCTTCTCAGTCTAAAGACAATGAACATTTTAGGGATACTTTGAAGGAAGGTTCCTTTTCACCTGTAATTCACTCAAAATTTACACATTTTCTTAAAGGGATAGTTCACCCAAAAAATAAAAAAATGTCATAATTTACTCACCCTCAAGTTGTTCCAAACCTGTATAGTTTTTTCTTCTTATGTTGAACACAGAAGATGACATTTTAAAGAATGTCGGTAACCAAATGATGGTAGCCATTGACTTCCATAGTATGGAAAAAAATATTAGAGCAGTCAATGGCTACCCAGCAAGCAATTTGTATTTAAAAGACATTTAATATCTGTCCAAACACAGCCCTTGCGTCTAGGCTAAAACAAGGCAAAATTTGGGCTGTCCGTGAAAATGTAATAGACATCTACCATAGCCCAAGAATAGACAGGTTACGCATATAACATGTCAAAGAAATGAAACCAAAAACTTTGTAATCACTGTTGACCGAAGTTATTTTGGTAAAAATGACATGTAACCAAATTGAAGGTTATTTGAGCTTGAAGTGGGCTATATCGGGTCTATAGTTACCTAGACGGTGAAATGACAGCTATTGCTTGCTGGTTACTGTCAACTGTATTCTTCAAAATATTTTTTTTTTGTGTTCAACAGAAGAAAGAAACTCATACAGGTTTGGAGCAACATAAGGGTGAGTAAATTATGACAGAATTTTCAACATTCTGTCCTCATTTATTCATCTTCTATAGTTTTAATGTTTTTTTATTTATTCAATGTATAACAAAAGGAGAAATGATGAGGAATTTTCTGGCTGCTCATTGGCACAAACTGTGAAAAGGGTTATAAAGTTACTATGCACTTGACTAACTTTCATTTTGCTATTTCTTATTTATCAGAATCACATCAATGACACCATGCCCTCCATTATATATGAGAGCTGCAGCAGAGGGAAATATTTTCAAAAAGGTAAAGGTTATTTTTAGATAACTATTCCTTTAATGGTTTGAATAGTTTCTTGCTATTTTAACGAAACAAAAAAAACGACACACACAACAGTGTAACAACACAAATCACTGTAGACCGGAGTGCTTATTGCAACCCTGGAAAATAAATCCACTAAAGCTCTCCACAATTCAACAGTAGAATCAAGCAATGATGGTCCAGCGTTCAGTTTTGAAGAGATTCTTTTGCTTTGTAATCCTGAGTGGCTCTCCAATCATTCAATTTCATTTACGTCTGATTTAAATTCAATAAACTAATCCATTATTTAATTGCCATAATTTGTTCTGAGGGACTGAGTATGCGGAATTGCCACTTATTGTTCTTCTTTTTTCTGTCATTTCAGTGAAGAATTTTTAAGTAAAATCCATTGACAAAACATGAACATCCTGCAATCTCTGAACGTTGCGGAACTTTCAGCGCTCCCTTTTCTTGTTCCTCAAGGGTTTAAGAAACAAATACAAATGAATACATTTCGGAACTACCCATAGCACGAAACCTGACAGCAGCTCATTAATTTTGAATCACCTGTCCATATCCTGGTGGGTTTTTACTGTGATCCATTCCCCTTTCACGTTACATTTGTTCTGTGGAATGGTTTAACTGAACGATATTATTTATGAAATTGCACCACACACCCACCCATGCAGCTGTGTAACCCTATCATCAAATTAACACGAGCACAGTGGAGTGAACTAAAAAATGCTGGCTGCCAAGAGCAATCAGCCTCACAAGCTGAGATGTGTCGGCACTGTCATGTAAAGATCTCACTCTGAGAGCATCCGGGTGGGTGTGAGCCGATGGGGCTGTGGGGAGAAGTCGGGTCCCAGTGTGTCCTCCACCACCAGCGGACCTGTCACTGGCCCTGTGTGATCGCCATGAACCGCACTGACAAGAGTGACCCCAGCTTCTGATCCGGCCCCACAACCCTGGCGCTCACAGGCTTAATCTGTGAATGCTATCGCAGCGGCGGATTGCTGCATCCAGAGGCCATGCAGAGAGGACAGGTCATTACCGAGCGTCCTTCAAAGTGCTCCTCGCAGTCACAGCTCGGCTCTACGTCGTACTCAGTATGAAGCAAGGTCTGGAGCCCGCTGAGCATTTTCACTGATACTTTAAATATCTGAAGGGGACCGGCACCTAGCGTGTGGACCGTGACCCGCAGAAGACCTAATACTCGCATGTCTCGCAAACGAGTCCCTCAAAGTGTCCACTCTCTAATTGTGATACTCCAACTCTGCCAATTAGATGTCACGTAGTCATGTTACACTCCAGAAACAGTTTGTAATGATGTTCCCTCTGCTCGGTGAAATGAGTTTTACATAATGTAATGTTGCTGGTAATGGCGTGCACTTTCTATATTAATCTTCTTCTATATTGAAGCTGACTCTCTAATGAGAACCATATAGGATACATATTTTATTTTCATACTTTTTGAAGGAAGAAACAAAGATGGATGCTTCTCGCTTAATGGTTGATGACTTATTTATTATCTTGGTTTTCTTATAACTAACCCATTTCTTGTCTCTTAGTCTCATCGGTTGGCATGCAAAGATGTCAGATGAGTATTTCAGTTATTTCTAATTATTTTTATGCACATAATATTGCCACTATTGTCAATATTGTCACAGTGGAACACAAAAGTATTTTGAATGTTTCAAATGTTCTCTCCATACAGTGTAAATCAATGGGGTCCAACATAAATATTCTGTGTCCTTTCCACTTTAGCACAATTTTAAAAAGAGTACTTATTATGGATAGGCCTATAATACTTAAGTGCAAACTGAATGCAATGTTTCTGGAAACTCTTGCATGTTCTTTGCAATTAAATGGAAATGTATTTTAGTTTAAATTTATAATAATAAATCAGTTGCACTTAAAAGTATTTTTTGATCCACTTAAGTACATCTTTATATGTAATTTCATATTAATGTCTGTTGGCTTTAACATATAATTAAAGTGTTGTCGAATACTGACATGTTTTTATGAGAAACTAAAATATTCTTTAATGTCTTTTCTACTGAAATTTGTTTATCATGCATTTTTATTAACACATTTGTAATGACAAAGTTGCAATGTACTACCTGTAAATGTAATAACAAATAACACATTGCATTTAAAATTAGAATAATTTTTACATGTGCTTTAGTATGTTAGTCAACCTAAGAATAAGTGTAAAAGCACAACAAGGTTATTAAAACATTATAACATAACGTTATACATTGTACTGTTAAAACATAACAATACAGTTTTTAAAAATATGTACTTTAAAGATTTGAAGAACATTTCAAGTGCACAATCAATACAATTGTGTTTTTTTTATTTTTAACACAGAATGCATATGCCATGGAGTGAATTTTACTTCATTGTGATGTGACTGTTCATTTAAACCAACCTATTATGTTCTGCAATATTTTCCCAGAGGTATAAAGGCAACTGAAATCATGACTGCAGGCAAAAACTGCAAATTCTGGAAGTGCCACAAGCCATTGTGGTTGAGACAAGGCTGCATACATAAAAATCAAAGGCAATGTGCATGTGACTGTGCTGACTTTTGATATTCAATTATTAAAGGTTTGCAGCAGGTTGTATGGTGAAGTTGCTCTGTAATGATCATATGAGGTCTTTAGCTGCACAACATGCCTTGGTAAACGTGCCTTTGATGCTTCAGTGAGGGTTGTGAGCTTCTGAAAAGCTGAGTGAAAGAGGATAAGGGGAGACAATGTCATATTTTCAGAATGATCTTGATGATGTTGATTTAAAAAAAAAACAAAAAAAAAAACAGAAGACACTGGGAGCCTCAGCACTCCTGCCTCCTGCTTCCTATTGACAGCTGATTTACTTTTGCTAAACCTGATTGGACATGCCCTGTTAGTTTATGACAATCAATAAAACAGCAGGATTGAGATGAGATGCTGGGGATTAATGAAATAATATGATTTAAAATAGACACTGCAGAAATTAAGTCAGCATGAAAAGATCTTTGTGGATGGGTCCAGATCTTATTTTAAGTCTAACTGTTCTTAAAACCTTTGAAAATATGATTATATTAAAGATAAAGAAGAATAAATTGCAGGAATTATTGAGCAAAGCTTCAAGTGCTCACTCCTCATTCAGCGATGGACTATTGCCCTCTATTGGTAGAAATTGTGTCTGCATTTAATCCATGCCTTTGTGTGAAGAACTATTACTGAGATAGTGCATAGAGGAATGGAGAGCAGAAACGAAGATGAGATATTTGCTTTGGCGTGTTTCACTGCACACTGCCCTGCAACAAACTGTCTAAAACTTGGCAAAACCAATGAGAATTTTACAAAGTAATTATTGTGGTTTCAGAGCTCATAATCCTTGCAGCCTATTAATATTTCTACTTCATCTTTAAGCTCTTTGTCACTCAGTTATTTTACAACTGAAGAATAAACTTGTTTTTTCTGCTCTTACATTTTATTTATCATAAGTAATGTTTTTCTTCAATGCAATTATATAGTTTTTTAATCTGAACAGTTGAACAAAGGGTTTATTCTGTATACGTTAAAAAAGTATGATTAAAAAAGTCACTTTTATATGTTTTTGTTTTAACCCTTTCATGCATAGTGGTCACTACAGTGTACAGCTATTAAAAAAAGCATTTTCTTGAATTTTCACGGGTTTTGATGGCATAGTTGCACATCAGTCTCTACAGTGGACCCTGGTGCATCGTCCTATACATTGCAACCAAGTTGCAAGCCGCTGTGTCCCCCCCCCCCTCCCCCTCCCCCTCCCCCTCCCCCTCCAAACCAAGATGGTAAAGGGTCAGTCAGAAATGCCAAGTTGCTCCGGAATATCCAAGCCTTCCTTCTATCCTAGGAGACTCTTGCAGGTAAAATATATATATATATATATATATATTGTAGCATCAAGCAATATCTAATGAGTCATATCATTTTTCCAAGTTTTGATTTTAGATTGGGAGAAAATTTTGATTAATCATCTGTCCACTCTAGTGGACATCATACATCAATGGCTATATTTCAGCTACAATTCATACGTATACTGTGAATGCTGTTTTTGAAAATAAACAGCATTTTTTGACTGTAAATAAATGTATTTGTATTATTAGAATGTAATTTTCATTGACATCAATTCACTGACATCAACTTATTTCATCAAAAAAGTAATCTAATTATGTAATGCACGTTATTTGTAATGCATTACTTTACATCAAAAATTAATCTGTTTACGTAATGCACGTTGCTTGTAATGCATGTCTTTACTCGTACTCGTAACATCAAAAAGTAATCTGATTACATATTGCACATTACTTGCAATGAATTACTTTTCTTGTTAGATTAAAGAGCAATCTAATTACGTAATGCATGTAGCTTGTAATGCATTATTTTACTTGTTAGATCTAAAAGTAATCTGATTACATAATGCACGTTTCTTGTAATGTGTTTCTTTACTCATAACATCAAAAAGTAATCTGATTACGTAATGCATGTTACTTGTAATACATTACTTTACTCGTAACATTTTTAAAATCTGATTACGTAATGTGTGTTGCTTGTAACGCATTACTTTACTCTTAACATCAAAAAAAGTAATCTCACTGCTCATTTCAGATGAGATTGAAAACACCTAATCGCTAGGTTTTCTTAGAGGAGAGCTATGCTAGAAATGTGTCCATCTTGAACATAATCTTGTAGCTTGACAGGCTGTCGAAATTTCTGATGGAAGCACGTCCTCATCAAAGATACGCAAAGTCCAACTTGTTTGAAGTTCAATTGCCTTTGAAACATTTTGCATTTTTATTTTTTGTATATATTTTATAGTTTTTACATGATTTTATATATTGTATATATTGGTTTGTTAAATACACACACTATATCTGTTTGATTATTGTATTATGTTTAATACAGTATCTCTTCAGTTTAAACCATAAACGCATGCTGTCCACTCAAGTGGACATCTGAAAATCTCTTTGAAAAATGTGTTAAAAAAAAATCTAAAATTCAAATCTTGTTTTTCATGCCCTTAGAGCAATAAAAACACAAAGGAAAAAAAATCCTGACTGAGGTTATCATAATTCATGCATGAAAGGGTTAATATTTGAACCAAATATTTCAAAATTAAACGACACGTTTTCAAAATTTAGATTGTAAGTCAATAAATATAGTAATATATTTTATTTTAACACATTTAAACTTTATATTCAAATGAAATGTATCCCTATTGCTGGGTAGATTACTTACAAACTGTAATCGATTACTGAATAAAAATTACATGATGAAATTATAGTTAGTAACGTAATCTATTATGTTCCTCATTTTAGGTAATGAACACTGATTACTTTTTGATTACTTTTGATAGAACTCATTAATCATATTAATTTGAATCTTGTAGCATATTGATATAAAACTGCAATGAGAAAGAAAATTGGCAACACTTGATTGTACAGTGTATTTGTTGCACTTGTTACATGTACATGTCAACAATATGAAGTGCATTAAACATATGTCAGGCGTTCTCAAACTGGGGTTTGTGTAGGAAGTGATGAAAAGCTCATATACAATTTTTTTATAAAATAAAAATAAAATAAAACACTTACTAAAAATATTTTTTTCTTGTTTATGCTGTATGGCCTCTCAATATTCTATTTAATTATAGATGCCTAATAGCCGTTTTAGTATCTTTAATTTCACAAAACAGGAAGATTTCCTGAACATATATAAGCAATAGGCTTTTTTTAGAAATAAAAATGTAAAAGATAAAATTAGGAAGAATTTTAAAAATGAGAAGAATTAGGGAAAATATGTGAATTATGAATAATTTACTGTCATTTTGTGAATGTTAAGTGCAAAAAAATAAATAAAAAGTAACTGGTCTGATTACAAGTATTTTAATGTGTAATATAATCTAAGCACAAGTATTTAATTTGAGAAATATGATTAGGCCTACGTAATACATATTGCAACAAAAACTAGCCTGTGATGGCAAAGCTGAATTTTCAGCGTCATTACTCCAGTCTTCAGTTTCACATGATCCTTCAGAAATCATTCTGATATGCTGATTTGCTTCATGAATAGAAAGTTCAAAACTTTTTGGTTTAATCTTTATGACCACAAACTTTTGAACGGTATGTATACGCACTGTTACACTGTATCGATACCTTGATCAATGTTCCAAGGCACAGTAGTGCTGTATTGTCAAGTGCGGACTGAGAACTACGCTGTCACTTCTTGTGCGTTTCTTGGAATTCAATCTCAAATAGTGGTGATGGTCACCAGTGACACCGCAAGAGAAAGCAGTTATTAGAGAGGTGCTAGTTTAATCCCCTTGTGGGACACCAGTTGTTTGCAGTTTCTTATTGTCTAAAAACCTTCCTATCCCCTTTGGTTGTGCCCTTTTGTGCTGGTCCATAGATGTAGCAACATTACATTTTTACTTTGCCCCTCATCCAACCTTAAGCAAAGGACATTGCTACAGTATGTGATTGTGTCTAGTGCTGTCCATATGATTCAACTCAGGTGGAATACTGTACACTTCAACATCAGTTTCCATCAATTCAAGTTCTTTCACACTTGTTGGTGTAAGAGGTCTATACATATAGTTTTAATGATGCATTTCTAAGAGCGGTAGATTAGAATAGCTCATGAGTCACCGTTGAACATATACCTCCCTTTCACAGGGATCTCTCTACTATGGGCCTTTTATAGGAGCAAGGTGGCCTGGTCTCTCCATCCAAAGCTTTACTTAATATAGTTTGGAGGGGTAATTGGATAACACAGGTTTATCCTCTGCAAGCACTTTGTATGAGCAATCCAATTTCACATCCTCCTGAAAGGAGAGCCATTATTCCTCACCAAAGGGTGATGCTGTAGTCACCCTTGCACAAAAAGCAGCTGGAGATTTTCCACAAATCCTATCAGCACTTAACCTAGTTACTGGGCAATCTGTATTATTGTCCTATAATTTTAAAATTTGCTCACGCTCCTCTGTTCTATTAGTATCCACGCAGATACAGGCCCCACAATCCATATCCAAAGAATCTGTGTTTATCTAGTTTCCAATAATGGTGCTGTAAATCTCTTGACAAACTAAAAGAAATTAATGACATTTGTATGTATTCGAAAATATATATATAGATTGTACTGAATGTCAGCTTGCTTATTTTGCTCAAGATAAGGGTTTATTAAGGGTTTACTATGCTTCTAACCACAGCTCGAGAGCTGTTGTTCCAACCACACAACTTTGCGATGCTGTTTGTGAATGTTCGTTGGAACGATGGTTTCGGGAAACACAGACTCGTTGAACTATGCTGATAACGGCGGAACTTGCGACCATAGTTGGCTAACGATGCTTTCGGGAAACGCATCCCTGCTTTGTTCATATTACACATAATCTACTAGTTAATGTTGAGTAACTTACATTTCAGACACAGTTTTTTTCTCTCTCTCTTTTTTTTTAACTCCGCTGACGAAAAAAACTTTTCTGACAAACCTATGTGTTTTTATGCAACACACAAGTTTTTCAAAGGATTCAAATTCAAATGATTCACTCATAAAGATGGTCATAACCTGCAGAAAGAATCACTGTAATGCACTGACAGTCTGTCTGTAACGCACAAACAGATTAGAAAGATGAAGATTAGAAAGCTACAGTTTCTAATAGCTTCCCCATCTCCATTAGAATTCCTTACAGAGCACATTTAGAAGACATTTTGTAAAATATTCTGCTATTACAGTCTAGCACTTTGTCCAAGTTGAGTTGTACTATGTTTTCTCAGTTCAACATGGAAGTTCATGAGGGAGTTGTGATCTGTTCAGGTATTCATGGTTTGAGGAAAACGTGGATATATATAATTCATGATTTTGTTTGACTGACAGGCAAAACTGTCATAGGCTATCCCCAGAGGTTCTGTCAGCCGCAAGATGTGTGTTATGAAGCTATTATCCAAACAAATTACTTACTGAAATGATCTGTGTAAGGCCTCTAATGTATTGGGTACATGGAAATTATTTGGGTTAATAATTATAACAGTAACAACAATATTAAAAGTTACAATGATAAAAAAAAGAACAAGATGAAAAGAAATAACATTGTGCAATAGTTTAGAGTTTGGTACATTTTCAAGCTCATTCTGCACTCACTACGGCTCTAAGGACGGGACCGACTCCGCACAAATCTATGCAAACATGAGCCAGATTTATTTTCTGACTCTTAAATAGGTCAACAGAGGCAGTTTCCTTGACACATTATTGCAGTGAGAGCACCAGCTCTCAAAGGGCATAAACGTTTTTTTTCAAAACCAAACACATCTCGTCACATCATTCTGTGATAAGTCTACTATAGCTACTACTGGTTTTATGAGTCACTTCACGCAAGAAATGTTGCAGTCGGCTTACAACTAAACAGAAATCTGTTTTATGGGACACTGGAAGTTTAATTTACAGACTATTTTTCTGTAAAATTCCCTTCACTGGAAATATTCCTTAAAGAATGACAAAAACATGATAAAAGTATTTTATGGTGGATTTCACCATTTCACGACAGAGAACTTTTAATATTAAGCTAGTTAAAAAAAAAAAAACATGATATTTTTTATAAAAACGTCATAAAGGTTTCCATAAAATGCTGAGTGATATAAGGAGAGCAAAAACTATTTTACTGAGTAATACCAATTATTAATGTCCTTTCTTCTGTGAGTATGTTTGTAAATAAATCTTAATAGTAATGATACTCTAAAGTAATTCTTTTTCTAGTAATATACATACTATATGGAAAGTGTTGCCAGTTATTTTAAGTTTCTTTTGTTTTGTGTGTGTGTGTGTGTGTGTGTGTGTGTGTGTGTGTGTGTGTGTGTGTGTGTGTGTGTGTGTGTGTGTGTGTGTGTGTGTGTGTGTGTGTCTGTATGTGTGTTTTTGTATGTGTATATACATTTTAAAATGTGATGCTCTGCTGTGATGCTCCCATGATGGACTTGAAATGATGAAATGATGATGTCTTTTTGGGTCTAGCCTTAGAGTCAGCAGGCTGCAAATGATTTGAGTGACTAGTGTGTCTAATTCCCATCCACTGTCAGGAAGGCCTAGCCATGAATGAGAGGCGCTGTAACAAGCAGCAGTTCTTATATGCTCAGAATTGATAAGAAGCCTGCATCCTGTAATTGGAGTAGGCGTAGAGTACAATATCAAGGGATCTCTGATATTGCAGTTGCAGCTCTGTTAACAGCAGAACTTTATGATCTGGACAGGTTTTTTTTTTTTTTTTTTTAAGCCCACATGATGATAACTTTATGATCTTCAAAATTTGTTTTTATTAATTCCAACTGCTGCAATTTGAATTTAAAATATTTAAGCTGAAATGCTTAGAGAGCAAGACAGAATTAAAGTGCCCCTATTATGCAATTTTCGAATTTGAATAATTTAGTTTTGGAGGTCTTCTACTACAGGTTTACATGCATCAAAACTCAACTTTTTTTATAATATACATTGCACATCACCTAATCTAAGTCTGAAAACAACTCGTTCAAATATTTAGTCTCTCTAAGCCCTGCCTTTCCTAGATCTGCTCTGATTGGTCAGATGACCCAGTCTGTTGTGATTGGTCGACCACTTACAGAACGTTCTACCTCAACGTTTATCACAAGGACGACTTGAGCAGGACATTTCTCAGTGGTACGTTTTTACTCAGTTTTTTGCACATTATGAGATGTTGCAACTGTAATTTCTCTACATCAGCATCAACAAGAGTATGTCCATCAACAAGCCTATATTTCTAATTTATTACAGTACACATGTGGGAACTGTATTATTAACTGTATCAATAATTTTGCATACATAAGCCGATCACTAACGTGAATGACTGCTGTAACATTACAGTTTGTAAAACAAAATCTTGCTCCAGACAATCTGCATCAATTGACAGTTTTAGGTAATAGTGGGCCCACATCCGATTAGCAGAACTATTTAAGTAAGACAGCAATAACGTGAGTTAGCTGGTTAGCAGGAGACCTACAGCTACACTGGGTGTACACAATATAAAACACAAATCTGTGTATTTTGAAAACACTGTAGAAACTATATACTGTACTTCAATGATTAATCATACTTACAGGTTGTGATTTAGAGGAGCAAGTTGCTCCAAATAAACTGGGTACTCTCCCATCTTTAATGGATCAGCATTTTGCACATCCCGCGTTGACCTCGCTGAGATTTGAGAAAAAATCATCAGTCAAATGAACACAACAAAAGGTTATATGTTGTTGTATCGCTGTGGTAATTCTAAACACTTTTCTTCAAATACTCATCCTTTGGAAGTGTATACAAAAAGAATTTGCATTTGCAACTCCAAAAACAACGTCTTCGTACACAACACAAACCAACTACAGTGTTTGAGAGCGGGTCAAAGAAGATGTTTTTCACGGCAGCCAAAGGGGACCATAGGCTGGCATTATGTAAATTTGTTATATTGTTACGTATGAATGTTATGACAGTTGGACGAATGTATTTCGACAGTTAAGAAACGGTTATTTCTTTTAGGAGACTATATTTCTCTTGCACTTTGATCTTTAAAATTTTGCAGACATTTTACATTCACAAACAGCTATATTACACACTGCATGAAAGGTAATATATGAAAAAGGATAAAAGGGGCACTTTAATGATCTTGGATGGTTGAGGAAATGATAAAGAAGTGCCAAAAGGGGAAAAAGTAAGTATTCACCTATTTGCTCTCTTAAGCTCTATTTAGCTCAGCTGTCATGTCTGTTTTTGGTTTTGTTTCGTGTCCATGTTTTCATGTCTTTTATTTGAATGTTTTGCCATTGTCATGTTCCTGATTTGTCATGTGATTTCCCTGACCCCATCATGTAATTCCGACTTGTGCTTTCCCTGTTCATGTGTCTTGTTTTCATTGGTTCTTTGTTTCTTGTGTCACTTTCTGATTGGTTCAGTCTTTCATTATGTTCAGGTGATCATTGTTGCTCAATAGTCTTTGTGTATAAATACCCCACATGTTTAATTTTTTCTATGTCTAGCTGTGCTCCCTGGACTGCTTTTGTTGAGTTCACGTTTAGGTCACATTTAGGTCACGTTTCTTCTCAAGCCAAGACTTTGTTTATTGGTTCCTGTTCATTTGGAATAAAGGCAAGCTGCACATGGGTTCTTAACAGCTTACCTTCAGTGGACATTTATTACACCTATTAAAGATCCAAGCTTTTACTATCCAAAGTTTGGTGTCAAAACCACAAAGGGGGTTGAGTCATGAACTGGAGAATTATTTGGATCCTCTGTCCTTATTGTGCCCTTGAACAATCCATTTAGACTCAGGTTGTTCAAGGGGAACGATCCCTGTAATGAATTGTAAGTTGCTTTTGTAAAGAACGAGACAGCTAAATGATGAATAACTAATGATGATTTTGTTGAAGTCTTTTAAAGACATTAATGGATTTTCTGTTTCAAAATTGCAATCATTGTTCAGTTTGCATATGTATTTCGCTAGAGCAATAAGAAATTTTATAATTATTGCTGAAGCTGCCCTATCAGCTAGCAAGTTAACCATGAAGCATTTGGTAAACTTTATAGTGTCCACACAATTTTTTGGGGGTCTTACTTAGCATTGGTGCATGCCTCCATTCAAGTGCAGAAACAGAGCAGTGTCAATGCAAATCAAAGCTCCTAATCTGATTTGCCTTGTCCACCGCTGCTGTCATTATGGGTAAATTGCTGACTCTGAGAATGGAAAATACATAGCTGACATGCATAAATGTGATAGAAAGTTATTTCTCATGAGCTTTTGGTAAGCAACTCTTTTGTGCAAAATTACATTTAACTGAATTTAATATATTGTTGTCATTCATGTCAACTTAACATATGCAGCATATTGTAACGTCTCACCTCACTGACAGTTTTTTTTCTCCTGTTTCAATCTTTTGAAACATAGAAAATAATTTCACATGCAAATTAGTAGGCCTACTGTTCATTTTGTACTATTGTTTTGGATCTTAGTAATCAAAGTCAACATGTCATAAATGTCATGTTCTTTGAAATATCCTATTTGAAGATTTGTGCATTATTTTAATGAATTAATTTGCAATCCATTAAACCCGACTAAATCAAGCGAAGTATTCCTGTAGCTCAAACAGGATAGCATGGCACTTGCAATACATGTAAGTAACTCATAATTTATTGATTGAAATCAATCTAAATCAATTGGATGGAGATAATTACTCACCGAATCATAAATCATCACTTTTATATTTGACTTCTACTTCATTCTTCAATTCAAATGTTCCAAAAAGCAGGTAAGATGACTGAACATTTTCTATTTGCAGGGAATTTTGACTAATGAAGCAAAAAATAGTTGTGTGTTTAATGATCTGAATGGCAGCTGTAAGTAAAAAATAAATGTGTTGTTAAAGAGACACACACCATATATTTTGTGTGGTCTATCTATGTGATGTCTCATTACATTTAGAAGACAATTGTGGCAGATTGTTTTAGAAAATCTAACTCACCCAGTATTTTAAATCACAGCTCAAGAGGGAATTTCCCATCCTCCAGAAATTGATCAATAATCAACTACAAGTGGATAATTCACTGCATTATTTTATTATACACTAAATCAAACAGTCCAAAAATATAATCACACTTCCAGTATTTTTTAGTTAATTTCATGATAATCAACAACAAGGACTAGTATTGTTCCTCAACATGTTTCCTCTGTATTTTTTTAGGCTGTAAAGTTAAGTTGCTGTATCTGTAGGATCAACCTGACCCATGGCTTCAAGGAAAGGTTAAAGGGTAATTCCACCGGTGGAGACATGAATATGTATTGCAAGTGGGTGATATATGTAGTAGAATAGTAGCATAAATTTCTAATTTGGGTCCTCCTTGGCCGATAAAAGGCAGAAAATGACTTTTTAGTGCTTGTGGATTATAGACAACAATCCCCATTGTGCATTGCAATGCTCAGCTCCGCAGGCCACTCCCACCTCTACGCTACCGGCTGGAAATCATTTCACACAATTTCTAGTGAAGAGTTACTTTGCAAACTAATTATTGAATTACTCCTCGTTTTTGTTTCGAAATGGTGTGCACTTGCATAGTACCGGCATGTTCAGCCAGCACAAGGAAAATACACGGAGTAAGTTTTCATAGATTACCCAAAGATTTGGACTTGTGCAAAAGTGGCTACGGGCTATCAATAACCCGAAGTTTGGAGAGGACACAGCCATTGAAGCACTAAAACATCTGACGGTGTGCGGTCTACAGTTGAATCCAGAAGATTTTGAACCCAACCCCTTATGGTGTGTTCACACCAAACGCGAATAGAGCGTCAAATACACGTCTATCGCGTCTAGTTAGACGCTTGAACATTCGCTCGAGTTAAAATTTTTCAACTTGCGTGGAAGACATTCGCGGCAAACGCGTCGCCCAATTCGCGTCATTCGCAATGCCCTGCGCATCATTCGCGTCTTTGCATTGACTTCGTATGTAATCCACTCGCGCAAATAATTAAATTCGCATTCAGTGTGAACACACCATTTGAAGAGACCCGCACTTATGTGAAAACCGCAATTCCGTCCGATATTTACCTTGTCAGATGATGACGACGAACAGCCAGGAACGTCTGGACCTAGCAGTGCTAGTAACGCTAAACGCATTTGCCTGGAGGTAAGGTTCTTTCTGACTCGACTCTATTAGCAGCTAGTGGCTACTGAGAACACACACTGACATAGTCGTCTGCTTTAAAGCAACACATCTCCTATGATTTCGTCTGTTTACAAATTTTAAAAAGTTTCTGCCGGTGAAATCAAACGCACTGGCACTGATCTGTGATAGGTCTGTTAGCGCATTAGGTCCAACCCCCTATGGGCGGGTTTGAAAGGGTGGGAGCTGGTGCTTGTAGTCTTTACAGCCCCCCCCCCCCCCCCTTACACTTCCTCCTACAATGACGTGAAATGACGATTTTTTTTGTAGGAGGAAGTGAAAAAGGTAAATAGCGGATTTCTCTCGTCTCAGGGGAAAATGAGAGCGTGTTGAACGACCATTCAATAGTATGACTGGGTTTCTAACAATGGAAAGCTTAATGCAAATGGGTGGAGTGTCCCTTTAAGGTTTCTATTTTTGCATCCCATATTATGCAATCCCATAATACCACAGTCCTTAGTAGGACGATAACTAAATGTGGAGTTCCATGTTGGAAATGTAATTTGGCAATTGATTCATCCCTTGTGGCTTATGTTTTAGACTCGTTGATGTACATAGCCCATTTGATGCACTGCCAAAGCTGAACAGCTGGAGCTCAAGTGGACCAACACTGATTAGAACGCTTGGCCACCCTGAGCGACTAAAAATTACTCACTTTCTTTGACACCATACACGACTTCTCTCATCAACAGCATCACTAACTTGCAAATCTGACCGACGGATGATTCTTGCAATAAAGATATCCTTATGTTTTTTTTTTTGTTTGTTTTTTTCTCTTATTATTAAAAGGCATCCGAACAGGAACAGTCTGTTCACTCTTTTAATTATTAGCAATAGGCAGAACTTGATTTCACCAAGTGCAACATGTTCCTGGATCAACATCTTTGTTGATCTTGGAACAACATTCCAATCAACCAATCAGAAAAAGTTGACAGTTTGTCATATTTAGGCTTACAACCAGATTCAGGAGTTTCCCTCTGATTTTAGGGATATGGGTATAGGGTTTAAGGGTAGGGATATGGTTAGGATTAAATTTTCGTGCAGGAATGTTGACAAAGGAATGAACCTAACTCGGTAAAATCAGGAGATGTGATCAATAAACGCCTCTTTAAACCTCAACTTTTGCGATAAAATGAAACAATAAGCATGATGTTCAGGATGTTATTGCCATCCCAATTTTATCATCGTTTTCCATCATTTGTTTTATAGTGAGCTATAATGTTTTGATTTGATTACAATATAGCAACGCGTAGTAGTCTAACCAGATGTTTGAAATTAGTCCTGCAGTTGCTTAGTAAGTCAAGCGTTCTCTGATTAGTGAAAAGAGAAGGTTCTTCATTCATTTTAAATGATTGTCTCACACACATCCGCAGGTGTTGCATTACCCATTTGTTTGAACTGCTATTGACTAATGCTTTCCATTTTTTTCTGTTGATTTGTATGATTGAATGATTGTTTAAATTGGCTGTTTCCCTCGTGAGCATGTAACACCTGCTCGTGATCCATCACAGGAGATCAGCGTGTGCTGTTATACCTCTTGAACAGGTGACATAACCCAAGACATTCAAAAGAGAATGGGGAAAAAAGATGCCGCATATGAAGCTATAGCCAAAATAAGCATATTTGAAACAAGGGCCAATATGAAATTATATGTATTGCAGAAAATAGAATTAGTTTGCTACTATGAAATGGCCTAGAAACAGTTTTTGGACCGAATCTGTCCTGAATAAACAGAAATAAAATACATTTTATTACAGTCTTGTATCCATGTTACAATTCATGTTTAATCAAAGTCAGTGGGTTTAATTGTTTGGAGAAGAGAGACCAAATCAATCTGTTTTGTGTGTGTTTATGACAGAATATTTGGGTGACCTATACCTGGTAACACTCAAGAGTCCATTTTAGACATTCTAACTAGAAGTAACTCTGCAACACATGTCAACTAGCAGTCATTTGAGTATTAGTAGACTGTCTGCATAATATCTGCCAACACTTTTTTGATGGTTCGCCAACAAGTAACTTTTAACTTATGTCAACTTAATCTACTAACCCTAACCATAACCCAATAGTCTACCAATTCTCTAATGAGAGTTAGTTGACATGTAGTTGCAAATTAATGAGAGTTAGTTCACATGTACTTTGCTTGTAAAGTTACTCATAGTTAGTAGAGTATAAAGTGGACTATCAAACTAAAGTGTAACCCTATCCCTTCTAATAATGTTAGTATGTTTTACTTTATCCCACCAGGTGAATTAAAAGAAAGCTAAATACAACTTTAAATCTTATAAATCAACAAAACATGTGTTATATTGTATAATTTATACCATATTTTTGTCATATTCATATTTTTCTCCATGACCCACATTGGCATGTTATGTGAAAGTATTTAATTATTAGAATTCATGTTCAGCTTTAGGCAATTTGGAGAACCCTTCAACTGTTTTACACAAGTAGCAGTGCTGTCTCGTATCATGTTGTTCTTGCTTTAGGGGTCCTTAACATTTTCTGAAAACTTCACTGATCATATAGTAATAGAGTGGGGACATGCTGCACATTCAGACATCACAGTCCATTGGGTATCCACATCTAAGTATCTCTGGAGTATAAATTATTACAGTAATGAGTGCAAAATGTTGTTCTAAAAAGTATTTGGTGCAAGACAACAGTGGATTAATACATCAATGGATGTATAAAGCTGTACAACCAGCAAACAAGATGTAACAAGACCTGAACATTTCAAGACAGACTGAAGACATCTGTGGTCCCCTGTGGATTTGAATGTGTGTTGTTAGGCCTTTTATTTATAGTGTGTGGTCCCTCTGGGGCTTGTAAGCGTGTAATGCTGTGTTTGTGTGTACCTGCAGCCAAATAACTCACTGTCAGAGTGTGATACTCATAGTCCACCTTGACTTAAATTATATGAGCACTGTTTTTCATTTGCTTTCGAAACGAAAGGAAGAAACTTTTTTTGTCTGCACAGTTGACTTAAAGGAGACAGTTCAAGGAGGATGAATGTAAGGGGAATTGGAAAGAAACATTTGAGAGGATATAAAGTTTGTTGTTGTTATTCACAGTAGTCTGAATAATGTGTAGGCACATTTTTCTTTTAAAATCTATAAATCTATTCAATAATTCAGAGTTAACCTCTGTCTGTAAAAGAAAAAAAGAAACTTGGTTCTTAAGGAAAAAGACCAAAAAGCAAGTAATAACTAGTTCCCTTTCACACTGGAACCCCCGCTGCATCGATACTCAACGCTTTGGGGAATGCCTTCGGCATGATGTGTCTGAAGTTTGTAGTGGAACTACTCCAATCTTGATTGGTGCTATGTCTTTCGTCACTCGTGACGTTGGATGCGACGGTGATCTGGAAGCTATAAAAGGACACTGGAACATAGCCGCGTCAGCTTTCTGTCTTCAGCAAGCGTTCTGTGTGACTGTATTGTATTTTATGATGTTGTCTGTCTATCTCAATATATATATATATATATATATATATATATATATATATATATATATATATGGCGAATATAGAGAGACGACTCAGGCAGTGTGCGTCCCTTTGCCCATGTTATTTGAGCGAGAATGACACGCACTCGTCCTGTGTTTTTCAGGGAGTGGAGCATGCACGGGCAGTGCTCGAGGGCGCTGTCTGTACAAACTGTTTTTCAGTTACCTATGAAAAAGCTCCGCTCCCATTTGAGCCTGTTCGATCAAATAGATCAGGCTCGCGTTTCCAGTGCATCAGGTGTCGCTTCTGTCGAGGCAGCGTGCTACTTGTATGCATGGGATTCGCACGTGGGGCTGGCATAATACTGAGATGGTTGCGACCCTTTCTCAGTGTTTATTAACCAGCTCCACTGGTCTCGCGCACGGTTCGGAAGCCCGCGCTACGGCTTCTTCCAACCCTGTTAAAGACCCGGTGTTTGTTTTATCTGGCTCCGAGGAGTTAGATATTCTCAACACAAAAATCACGTGGATATGGGGATTCACACCCCAATATTCCCGTTATTGAGGAGTTGCTGGAGGTTGTAACCAGGGCAGTGGCTAAATTAAATGTTGAATGGCCATTTAATAAGCAGGAAGCAACTAAGGAAAATAAAATAAATGAGCGCCTTCTGCAGACCCAGTCACAATCTTCGTGTCAGAGCCTTCCCTTTTTCACTGATCTCCATACTGAGGTATCGAGGCAAAAAATCAATGTTCATCTAAATTATTTGCCCCCCATGTACATATTTATTCATCCATTAGGGAATCTAATGAGAATGGTTATGAGGTGATGCCTCGGGTAGAGTAATATTTTGCGAAATATTTTTTCCCCGACATTGCTTCACCCCTGATAGCTCAGACACTTCCCTCCAAATCTCGTACATCAAATTTGTTAGGAAAAGCATATATGGCGGTGGGTAGAGCCTGTGCATGCCTACACACTATGGGGTTATTACAGGCATACCAGGCTGACCTCCTCAAAGAGATAACTGGGAGGTCTCACTCAACGGTATTAATGAATTTCGTAGAGTGGCTGACTTATCTTTCCATATTATTAAAGAGACGGCCCTTGCCATTGCCCGTTCTAGGGCAGCACTAGTCGTCTCAGAGAGACATTTATGGCTAAATCGCTTGGGGAGAAGGACAGGGCCTTCCTTCTCGATGCCCCCCTTTCGCCTTCTGGTCTCTTTGGCGACGCGGCAAGAACACCTGAGGTCAGTCCTGAGAGACTGATCCCCCTAGTAGATTATTTAGACACCTGGAAGGGTCTTCAAAATATATCTCAGTGGGTCCTAAATTCAGTTGAGAAAGGATAAAGAATCCAGTTCCAGTATAGAACACCTAGATTAAGGGGTGTTACTCATACACTGGTATTTCCTGACCAGGATCAGGTGATGGAACAGGTAGTCCAGTCCCTCTTAGCCAAGGGGGCCATAGAATATGTGCCCCCCAACCAGAGGGAGCCCGGGTTCTACAGCCGTTACTTCATAGTTCCTAAAAAGGATGGTGGACTGCGTCCCATTATAGATCTTAGGATATTGAACAAATCTTTGAGGAGATTTAAGTTCAGTGCTAACTATACCTATAATCATTCAACAAATCAGATCCGAGGACTGGTTTGTGACGATAGATCTTAAGGATGCTTATTTTCATATTCCCATCATAGGAGGTTCCTTAGATTTCGCTTTTAGGGGAAAAGCTTACCAATAGTAAGCTTTTTTAAGAGTTCTTCTTTCGGCCTAGCCTTATCTCCTCTTACTTTCACTAAATGTATGGATGCTGCCCTTGCTCCACTGAGACTTCAGGGCATCCTTACCCTAAATTATATAGATGATTGGCTCATTCTGGCTCAGTCAGAAGAACTGGTGATTCAACATCGAGATGTTGTTTTGCGTCATCTGAGGTGCTTGGAGTTGAGACTCAATGTGCAGAAAAGTTCCTTAACTCCTCTTCAGAGGATTACGTTCCTGGGAGTAGAGTGGGACTCAGTCCCGATGCCGTCACAATTGTCTCCTGCTCGAATAAATACTATCTTAACCACAATGAAGATTATTAGGTTAGGCCACTGTCAAATGTGGAAGAAACCATGGTTCCAGTCTCAAGGCCCGGTTCTGGGAGCACAGTGTCAGAGAAAGACTTTGACCACGGATGCATCCCTCACGGGCTGGGGTGTGGTTATGGAGGGCCGTTACACCCGAGGTGCTTGGAAGGACCATCATCTCTCATGGTATATTATTCGCTTGGAGATGTTGGCCGTATTCTTTGCCCTGAGGCACTTCCTTGCAGACCTCAGAGGTCATCATGTTCTTGTTAGGACAGACAATATGTCGGTAGTCTCTTATATCAACCGCCAAGGAGGTCTGAATTCGCCCCCTGTTTCTAGACTGGCACATTAGATCCTTCTGTGGTCCCAGGATCAATTTATCTCTGTTAGATCCATTTATATTCCTGGGTTTGATAATGTGGTAGCAGACATCCTGTCGAGGCAGGGGCTGAATGGCGGCTCCACCCTGAAGTAGTTGAGCTCATATGGAGAGTTTGGCCAGGCGGAGGTTGACCTGTTCGCCTCTCATGAAAACACTCACTGCCCGCTCTTGTACTCTCTCTCACATCCAGCTCCTTTGGGCCTGTATGCCATGGTACAGATGTGGCAGAGGTCACATTTGTATGCCTTTCCCCCGATCACTCTGCTCCCTGGGGTTCTGGAAAGGGTCAGGAGGTTTGGTGTGAGCCTACTCTTGGTAGCCCCGTACTGGCCGGCCCGAATTTGGTTCTTAGACCTTGTTAGTCTCTTGGAGAGTCCTCCCTGGCAAGTCCCTATTAGGAGATATCTCCTTTCCCGGCCCGGTGGTACAATATTTCATCCACGGGCGGAGTTATGGAGACTATGGGTTTGGCCCCTAAGGGGGACCAGCCTGTAAATAGGTGCCCTTTCCACCAAGGTGGTTAGGTCATCCATTCTAGAACCCCACTCTACTAGGAACTAAATATTTATTAGGGACGGCATTGAACCCAGTTAAATACTGCCCACTGACTTCAGTACTGGCGCTCCATCCTGTTCTCTAACGGGATAGCCAGTTCACGTTTAGGGCCTCTGGGGTGGCCCCAGTGCCCTCCGCAAGCCTCTAAGGGTGAGTATGTACGGACATTCCCACTAAAACTAAACATGTTCTAGTAGATTGGAGGATGAATCCTGTAATCCAGCCTATTGGCATCAGGCTGACGGGTTACCCCTGGCACCCACCATGTCCTGGGGATGAGTTATAGGAGAATATATAAGAATCTATTGAGTGCTTCCTGCTTGTCCTGCTCCCTGGAAGAGCGGTGGTGTTGCCCCCTCTTACTTGATGGCGTGGGAGCCACTCTATCTTATTTCTGCCTCGACACTGAGGTGCCTGTAGGCAATATCATGATTTTCGGGTATTCATCATATGAGAATCTATTTGAGTCTGCTTCTTGCTCGTCCTGCTCCCTGGAAGAGTGGTGGTGCTGCCCCCTCCTACGTGATGACGTGGGAGCCACTCTACTTTATTTCTGCCGTGACACTGAGGTGCCTGTAGGCAATATCATGATTCTTCAGGTAATCCATCCCCCATCGCATGTGTCGGATGGTCAAGGTCGTAGCCTAGGAAGGCCCTATGTTAGGCCTTGGGCTGGGAGGAGTTAAATCTATCTAGATATGTATCAAGGGCCAGGAGCTATCCCCCTTTTTTTCAGATAGACAGTTGGTTATCTGCGGAAACCTCTCATAACTGATGTACGAGGTGCGCTTTTGCCCATCCATGGGGTCCGTTGAGCCACCGGCTCCAGACCTCCCCTTCTTACTGTAAGGGGTGTGAATTGAGATGCATTTTTAATCTACATTTTTTCATGTTATACGTACGATCTGTTCATTGATTAAGTGATTTGTATTGCCATGCTTATTTCCTACACGCCTGTTGAGAGATTAATCGGTGACCTAGTGTCATAGGCTGTTTCAGGTAAAGGTGGAGACTGTTGCCCTTTAAGAACGCGTGCTTGAGAGACTGAGGGGTGTTTTTTTGGACTGCGTCATGTCCGTGCACGTCAGTCAAGCTGTTGAGTGAGTTGTGAACAGGTGCGGGCGTCTGAGCAGGAACACTGAGCAGTGATAGTCGAACTTTTCACGGCTGAGCGGAAACGAGCCGGAGTATTGTGACGCAGAGTAACCACGGCGAAGCTGTTTGAAGACGAGTGAATCAACGAGCGCTGTTCCGAGACGAGTGAGACAGCGGCTGGTGAGACGGCGACGGAGGTTTGCACAACGCTGGAAATCGTCTAGACTGGGTAGTGGAAAGTACTACCCGGTCTCATTGTGAGTACAAGCCAGTGAAGCTCGTTTGAGGGATGTTGTGACCATTTTGCATCTAAATCCAGAAGATAGATTAGGAACTGATTGCCAGTATAACTTATTTTCCATAGCCCTTTATTATCTTTGTGGTGGTGTGATTGATTGGGTTGCAGTGTAGATTGTATGGTGTGGGTATTTTTGTGCACGAGTGGTAGCTAGATTTGTGCTTACATTGGACTTGAGATACTGGTAGTTGTTTCTTATTTCTTCCCAGTAAACTATACTGTCTGGACCTGTGGATATCTGTGTGCCGTGGGACCAACCCAGGACATTCATTCATTGACTTAAGGACATCATACCACACCGTGTTGAGGACTGCATTCCCGTTTTCCTAAAAAACTGTTTTTAATATTTAGATTCTGATTTTATGGTAATAAAATACTTGTGTAATCAATCTACCATTGGTTGAGTGTCAGTACTGTCCAGCCTTCAGGGATAATTGACGTAATTTAACGTGGGTCCTGGGTCCCATTACTCCAACCCAGGTGGCGTAGTCGGTTATTTTGATTTAATGGGGGTCTAAAACCAACCGTATTGTTGGTTTAGGTTGTAGAAATTATAAGGAAAACCTTCAAATTATTCTTTCATTGCGCCACGCCACATTACACCAAATCTTATGACAATCTAGGTTGTATCTGCCTTCTCATTCCTATCATCCGTGAGTGTGCCAGATACTTCACAAAAGGGCATATTTCTCTCAGTTTGGCGGCGTGGGTATTCGTTCCCCAAAGTGTTGAGTATCGATGCAGCGGGAGTTCCCTTACGAAAGGGAATGTCTCGGGTTACTATTGTAACCCTCGTTCCCTGAGTAGGGAACGAGACGCTGCATCCCTTGGCCACACTTTTCACGCTCCTGAGAACGACTTGCTTCAACCCTTCGAAAGCTGACGCAGCTATGTTCCGGTGTCCTTTTATAGCTTCCGGGTCACCGTCACATGCAACGTCACGGGTGACGAAAGACACAGCATCAATCAAGATTGGAGTAGTTCCACAACCGACTTCAGAAGCATCATGCCAAGGGCATTCCCCAAAGCGTTGAGTATCGATGCAGCGTCTCGTTCCCTACTCAGGGAACGAGGGTTACAATGGTAACCCGAGACGTTTTTCTAGTTCATTTTGGGATCTTTTTGAAAATCAGCATTTAAATATTTAAATATTAAAGCTGAATGTGAGCTGATGGGCATTTGATTTATTTTCCCGTGTGAATGGCCCCCAATCATCATGCAAGTAATTTTGACTTTCCTCAAAGTTTTAACTTCTTGACCTTTTTTGAAGTGTGCACATTAGGTCACCCAGATAAATTTCTTTTACAATTTTGCAATTCCTTCTGTTTCAAGAGCCCACAAACGGATGTGCTTCTGCTGTGCTGTTGAAGTGAAAGCCCATTGGTACATTTGGTGCATGAGGGCACAAGATCCAACATCAGAACAGATTTCATGCATATTCTTCCCCAATTAATATCAAGCAAAGCTGTACTCTTTTTCATTTCTGGTGAAAACTCAGGGTGGGTATCAATTAGTCTACTGTTAATTATCTCCTTCGCTTTTGATCTTTACTATGGCTGCTCTGTCAGACACTCATTTATTCATCACTCCTGGTGGAGGGATGGAGCCTTCAGAGATTGTGCAGATTGAAGCACATTAAAATGACTTCAGAAGTGTGCAGATCCTTATAAGAGCATGCATACTGATGCAGCTATGATTCTGCTGTTGTAGTGGCTTTACACATTCATTAGCATCATAGTAGTGTTCAATTTTGCTTTATTAGCTAGTGTGTTGTTAATGGTTTTAATGCTCTGTAAGATGTTAGAAGGTGTGGCAAATTCCTCAATTTGATTAATTTCAATAAAACAATATTTTCTTCACCCCGAAAATGTCATAATTCACTCAACTTAATGAAATCTAATGTTGTTTTCGACCCCACTGTCTTTTATCTACAGAATGCACTGTAACAGTAGAAACATTCTTCAAAATGTGAGTGCGTGTGTTTTAATTCACCCTAAACTAAAAAAATAAGTAATCATTTACTGATGATGTTCTAATATAGTATGTTGTTCTTTTGTTTTCAGACCACAAAAGGAGAATTTTTTAAAAAATATCCCGCTTGCGCTCGTCCAAATCGTGAATAGCGACCAGTAGCATGGCTTTTAAAACAGACACAAAAGTATCACAGAATGAAATCATACATTCCAAGTGCTATGGGGGTATTCAATATGGGTTTGGTAAAAAAACAAACCAAAATGCAAGGAATGTATTATGAAACAAAGTAAAGGTCTCTACAAACTGTCGAAAAACTTGTCAAAATACCAAGTTATGTCTGGTATTTGAAACACTGATTTTCTTGAATATCAATTGTTATCAACACAGAACATTTCCCTCTGTGAATTCATGTATGATTTTAAATTCTAAGATATGACTAATTCTACTGGGTAAAGTGTATAGGCTTTTTGACCTATCCTTTGTTTTGAATAAGCAATTTAATTTTGAATGAGTTCAAGAAAATAGGTATCATACTTTCAAATAGAATTACTGAGCATCACTGAAGAGCACTTATCAGGGGAACATCTCTTTTCATGCGCACATGGTTACAATCCTGTTCTCACTTCCAAATAAATGCATATATCAGACTGATTAGTTAAATATCTATTAGGTTTTATCATGCAGATATCCTTTCCCACCATACAGATAACTGAAATGGCCTACATATAAATTATAAGTTAAACAATAAGTTGGCAAGGCATTTTCATATATTGCTTTTGAGGCTGCACTGTCATAAACTCATTTTCTTCTTTTCATTTTTTTTTTATTAAACAGATGGTTTCAACAAAGAATTTAATGAGTACATAATCACTGCCATGCATATCTGCTTGCTTTTTTCTGTGATCAGGAAGTGGAACAATTTACAATTTGATTGCTTGTCAGAAGGAATTATATCTCTCAGGTAAGTTAGTCATTGGAATTGTGCCAGTCTTTCAATTCAAGTCAATTAATCAAGTCAATTAATCAAGGTTTTTAGGTTAACTTTCTATTTTGTTATGAGTGGGGGTGGCAAATACAATAAAATACCGAGCATGTGTTTGAATTATAGCACGCTTTGATTAATTTGGTACAGGGAAAGAAAAAAATAACTGAGACGAAAGACAAATACTGCTCATTTGCACTGCTTTGATTCCCCTGGTATAAAATATTCTTTGCATTTGGAAGTTTGCATAAGTATGCTCCACGTATCGATAGATGTCATTGCTAATGCACGGCTGAAATAAACAGACTCGCCACAATCTCTCCTGGGACGAAGCTAATTAAGTGTTCAGAATCAGCAACATGGTTCTGTGAGCTTTTATGCTTCTGTCACCTTCCATCCAGTGAATTGGATTGGACATATCCCACGAACAACCTACAATCATAGTTCTCCTGCAAAAACAGGTCATTCTAAGTTCACGGGATGTGAAATGATTCTAATTATTAGGGTATGAATGGACGCAGAATACTTAATGGGTCCTGCTCTCCATCAGGCAGTATTGCAGGACAAGGTTTATTTTATTTTTTTGAGAGAGAGTAGGATTATCTGAATGAAATAGCTCTTTCTATGTGCGCAATGGGGAATTATTTAAGCATGCTTTCTGATATATGTTGGTTTAATTACACTGTAGGACCTGTAACAACGGTCTTGCATTCTTTCATTTGACAGAAGCTTAATCCAAATAGCAACTTTATCAAGATATGTGTTCCCTGGGAAATTTACTCATGGCTTTGGCACTATAGCACCATGTGCCACAAGTTAAGCTACATTAAACTGGTTTCTAGTGTTATTATTATTATTATTAGTAGTAGTAGTAGTAGTAATAGTAGTAGTAGTTGTAATTGTGCAATATCAATGTAGTTAATTATGTAATAAACCCATTATTGCATCATTATTGTATCGTATTGTATTATTTATTGTGTGACTTTGCCTCAAGGTGTAGCCATGTGTGATCTTTCTCTTATTGTGCCAAAAATAAATTTATATTCCATGATTATACCACAACAATAATTGTCCTCCTAAAATAAGGCAAGGACAAAGACATTTGTGAAGTCATTTTATTGTGACGACTCTTTCTGAAAAACAAATTAAGCATTCAGTCTTGAGGACAGCACTGGTTCTTCTTTTCCTTCATTAAACTGACATGGGGGTATTAAAACAATTATGCTAGCGGCGTCTGCTGCGATGTATAGTTAGCAATCAAGCACCACTGCAGATAATTAAATCCAACTCCAACTGTGATGTGTACGCTGACGGTTTCACCTTGGGGTGATCATCTTTAACTTTAGACACAGATCGGTCAGGCAAATCTGAGGCAAATAATAAGCGCTACACTGTTTTATGCATAGCGTGAAGCAATAGTATCTTATTCACAGTCTGAGTAGAAAGAAAAAAGCTCCAAGCTTGTCTGCTGCAAGTATCTTTGTATGTGCTCCACATATTCCCCTGTCAGTATGTGTCTGACCAGGGGCAGTGTATCAGAACCATTCAAACATGCGCTACACAGTTAAGAGGTGAGCATGGTGAATTTCACATTACTGTCAGAGGGTTGACGTGGCGTTTATCATATTTCTGAATTCATTATTTCAGTCATGTGAGGCTAAAGTGGAAGCTGATGCAGTGAGTGACAGGCTTATGTACAAAACGGAAATTCAAAAGAAGCCCTCCATATTCATGCGCTGATTTAAATTCCGATCTCAGTGTTGGTTGCCTCTGAATGCAATCCAGTGGTGTCAGTGTGTGGCTATAGATAAAATGCTGTGTAAATATAAAATAAAGAGAATTGAAGAGCAATTTTTTACGTCTTCCTAACTTAGTGTAATTACGTCTGCGGGAGAGTACTAATCAAGTGTCACTCTTCCGCTCACCAAATTTCTACTTTGATGCTTTTAAACGATTAATAAAATAAATAACCACTATTACTTACGTGGAAGCTTGTGGATATCCTTCAATCTCTCAAAGGTAGAAAGTGTGTGTGATGTGACAGTCTTCCAGAATAATCCGAGACATGAAAGCTCGATAACCAATTTTACAATAAGCAGCCTATATTTGCCTTTCAGTCATGCACATGCTAGTGCCAAATTTTTCTCCATGATGTGAGGGAAAGGGTAATACTCATCCTAAGCAGATGCCCACACAAGCCTACAGGCATGTTGAGTCTATTAGCAGTCCAAGCGTTCAACTCTCAATATCACAGTGGGACTACATTGGAACCAAACACTTCACATAAACTCGTGTGACAGGAACAAAGCAAAAGCAATCCGAAGAGATGTGTTTGTCACATTATCATCATTCTTCTGTACACTGCTTTAAAAAAGGAATAGGCCTACTTTTCAATGCAATTGCAGAAGAATTTCCATTCTCTGCTTGTGAGAGCAATAGTAGTTTGTAGTCCTAAAACCCGGAGGAGAATTAGCATTTTTGTGCCAGGGATTCCCTTAGGATTTTCCAATGTGGTTTTTGATTTATGAGTAAAATACACTGTGGTTAAAACTGCTTGAAGAGAATTTTGTATTTTGTTCATAAACATAAATTACACACAGTCAGACCTCAAACTTTGCTTTAAAACGTACTTTGCTAACAAGTTACTACACAAGGACGTGTATAAACATTACACTTTATTTAAAGGTGTCCATGTTACAGTACAATTATACATTTAAGTACTGAGTAATAATAATAAAATTATTATACAAAAAATGTAAATACTATAGGGTTAGCAATAGGGTGTGGTTAAGGTTATTTGCATGTAATTATGCTCAATTTATAGTTATTACAGTAACATGTAACGTGTAAAAATTACAAATAAAGTGTTACCAAACATTGTTTTGATTTATCTGATTTTTAAAACACTACAATGAATTTGAAAACTAATCAACACTAGTAACTATTAATGTAATTTATTTATTTAAAAAAATAGTAAAAGTGTAATACTTTACAATAAGGCTTTAATATAAACATTAGTTAATGCGATAGCTAAGGGTACATATCATTTATCAATACATTTGCAGCATTTACTAGTCTTTGTTCATGTTTATATAAATTCCAATACATTTAAAAAAAATTATGAATTAACGGTAGTTGCAAGCATGAGTTAACAATAAACAACAATAGCCTATATTTATTAATAAAGAAACAATTTAAATTATTTATAAAAGCTGTAAAAGTATTTTTCATTGATAGATCATAATGCATTCACTACTGTAAATTACTTTATTGACTTTAATAAACTTTACTGTAAAGTGTTGTAAAACAAAATACTTTTATTTTACATAGGAAAACAAGTTACAGAAATACAGCATGATGCTCTTAACCTCTTAACCCTGCTGTCTGTCTTCCTGTTCTGCGGCCTGGGATTCACAAAAGTCTTTGTTGTGTACCAAGAAAGTGACTAATTTCTCCCTTATGCATAGCATCAATAATATAATAATATAATATTACAAGATGCTGCCAGACTATTTTGTATGCATGCAGAAAAAAAGTTTTATTGAGCACCATGTGAACAAGGGCAACTTTAATTGTGTGCAGTTGCTGCTTGTTTCAGAATATGGTCAATTTGACTAAAATGTTTTGTTGGTAGAGGCGTCTACTTTGGTTCCAAATTGACTGGAAACAAGTAAAGTTGGTTAATCCTCTTGATTAGTCTCAGTCTGCTCTATTGTCTTGGTAATACTGTTGGGAAATTCACTAAGAATGAATTGAACTGGCTGATAGCACTGTTTATTCACATGATTTGTCTGTGAAGAGCCATTTAAGCGCATTTAGTGGCTGGTTAAAAGGGATAGTTCACCCAAAAACTAAGCATTATGCATATGTACAATAACGCGATCATCAACATTAAACGGCACATAAATCATTTTTAATTTCAGTACCCATTTTCAATCGTTGTTAAAAAAAAAAGGAATGCATAAAGATATAATTTTTATTTTGTTTGTTTAAAAGCAGAGGGTCTGTTCTTTCTTTTGACATATTGCATGTTCAGGTATTCATACAACAAAATATTCTGGGGGCCATGAAAGCTGAATTTTTGGTAAACTATCCCTTTGGACTGGAATTTACGCGGTGAGCAAATAAGATGAAGGTTTTTTTCACTGAAATACTGTGAGCAAAAGTGGAGCTTAGTGAATTCCCCCCTGTATGTTTTGATAACTAGTTGTCCAGCCAGTGAATAGTTGTGAGCCAGTTAGCACAGATTTCTTTATTCCAGATACAGTACCTTTGCTATAGGATAAGAAAGCATGGAGCTCAGTTTTCAGTCTGCCATATATCCACGGGTAACTATCCCCGAGGAAGACCAAAGCTCTCAATTCTCCAAGACTAATCAAACATCCAAGGATGTTTCTCCTCTGAAGAAGGCCTGTTCATCCAAGGATTGTCAATTCACCATTAGGATAAGCAGTGTTCAGAATTCCTCAGGCTATATAGCTGGTCTGGATATTCAGTTCAGTTTAATTCCTGTTGCCTTTGAGCAAAACGGAATAAAAGAGAAATTCATTGTTGAATAGAAAAGAGATCAAATGGATAGTAGCAAAGTAGCTGCCTTCTTTAGAAAGGTTAGAAGTCAAAAATCTACAAAGCATTTGGTACAGAGATACAGTGGCTAAGTAGACATCTGGAATGGAAATGCACTGTAATGATATAATGGCATGCAAAATAGAACTCTGTAGAGACAAGTCATAGGTTATCTTCAATAGGTGTGTTTTAAAAAGTTTACCCAATAATCCACTGAGAGTTCGTAAGTAATTGAGAAAGAAAAGAAAAAGATTTGTAAGTACTATCTATACAACAAAGATGTTGCTCATACCATCTTTCCTCTCAGCCAGTACAACCATTGATCCATTCAGACTACAGAAAAAATGTGTAGAACAATATGATGAAAAGTTATGACATGCAAACTTCATATTATTGCCTTGGCATATGTTAGAGATGCAGTGAGACTACATTTCTTCGCCTATACCATTTGCCGGTTATTCAGAATGATATCGACCTCCTTTTGATTGACAAAATAATAATCAACCCTGATCATCTGCAGTGAAAGTGGAAATAATTGCTTTTATTGGCTGAAACCTTTTATTGGCTAATACATCGGTGCATCGCTAGGCCTATAAGGTTTAAGACCTAAATATGAAGTTACTTTTCATTATAGTGTTCTACACAGTCTCATTATTTATTGATGGATGGATACATCCATTCTCAGCCCAGGCTCTTTAGAAAAACGTACGTGTGGCAACATTTTTGCAAGTGAGTCGTGCACGTTTTGCAACAGTTTCAAAGTGAAATGTCGAGTGAGTGGCGCTAAAAGCGTGTTTATTTTTTTCTGGAACAGATTAACGTGAATACGGCAATGTTTTATTACGTTGGCATTTCTGAATTGGAATATGCGGTGAGTGGTGCTAAAAGCTCAATGCTCCATTTTAAAATAAAGTACACCTACACTAGGCTATAGCCTAAACCTACCCGCAAATGTGACATAAAACACAATTGTAACCATACCGGTGAGATTCTTTACCAGCTGAGCTATCGAGCAGCTTAAGCTTAGTATGTCATAACATATGGAGCTGGTTAAGCGATGAAAACTCATTATGGTCATACCATAATTGTGGAAGGAGCCGCATGAAAACAAGTCTATTTCAAGTCTATTTTCTATTTCTTTTTTATCTGTTTTACTGCCTCCAGTGTTCATTTCTGTTGGAAACTGCAGTGATAGACGTATTGCCACAGATACGTTTTTCCAATGAGCCTGTGTTGTTCATTCTGGATGGACTGGCTGAGAGGACATGATGGAATGAGCATTACATTTTTTGTATAGATTGTTGTTGTAAACATTGGCTATTTTAGTTGTCACCACAAAATGTATGACATCTTACCCTATTTATACCCTATTCTTACACTATTTATACCAGATGGTATAGCTATGCTGACCCTGTTTTAACAGTAATAATCTGTAAAAAGTATCTGTCAGCTCATCTGGTAACTCAGTCTGACGCCACTTTCCTCTCTACACAGTGATACACAGTGCTGCTGTTTCCAATATTATTTCCAGCATTTTTATTTGTATGATATTGGAACACAATTTGATCAGACTTTTCTTTCTTTCTTTCTTTCTTTCTTTCTTTCTTTCTTTCTTTCTTTCTTTCTTTCTTTCTTTCTTTCTTTTTGTCTTTCTTTCTTTGTGTCTTTCTTTCTTTGTGTCTTTCTTTCTTTCTTTCTTTCTTTCTTTCTTTCTTTCTTTCTTTCTTTCTTTCTTTCTTTCTAAATCTCTCTGACAGACTAGATTCAACACTAGCCATATCAGACGATCAAGAATGAGCAGGTTTTCATGACTTAAGCCAAGTAAAGTGAATCACTTCCTTCAGCATGTGTGTGAGCTTGCATAATTTTCCCCAGGACCATTTATAATCTGGCAAGCAATAATGAAGGCTGGAAGAGTTATAACCCTGAAAGATAAACTTTAATCAAGCTCTGTTACCTTCGTTCTATTTGAGCATGCCCCAGCATATCCAACATTGTAAGCATCATGTTGAAAGTAAATAGCAAATGTGAAGGCATTTAAGGTTGGTCATTTAAATGTGAAGGGCAGGCTAATATCATTACCAATGAGACTGTCTTCAGTGACCTCCAATCTATCCGTGCTCTATTTACTTGAATTATGGAGAGATCTCAAATAAAAAAATTGGAAACATCTTTAAAATATCTTTAATTTTAAACTTGTAATGTTTACTAATGATCAACATGGAAAGAAAGTAAGGAATACTGGGACATCAACATGCTTTCTGATACAGTCCTACTTAGTATGCAGTTTATCACATAATAAAATCACATTAAAAATTCCTCATTGATTTTTTAGTGTACAATGAACCCATTGGTGAAAATTACTTTATTAATTAACATAATTCAATTTCTGCTATTTACATTCAGTAAATGTTTTGCGCATCATTACTAATAGCATCACATGGACAAGTTTAAGTCGAATTGCACTGTGCTTGACTGATTGAATTATGCATTATTTCATCAATATGGCTTATTCTTTAAAAAAAAAAAATACTAATTAATCATATCTGCCGTTACACTCCTGGATAACCCCGGACTGAATGAAAGTTCAGTATCTAAATTATTTCAGTGCATGATGAATGTCTGATGAAGGCTTTCAGGGTTGCAGGCTGATTATTAGCTTCAGGGTAAGATTAAAGGGAAACTGCAACCTAGCTGACAGTCTGGTTATCTCTATTCGACTAAATGAAAATCATGGCCTGAATCCATCCAAGGAGATTAGAAAAATGTGACTGCATTACTGATGTCATTTTGAAATTCTCCTGGTTTTCGAGTCACTTGTTTGACCCACGCCAAAGGCTTAGGTGGACAATATTTGCTACTGGAGCACAACATTCAAAGATGTGTCTCAACAGATGGACATTACAGAGTAAAATAAAATGATACAGAGAGCATATATCAAGAATTATAAATGTTAATATGTGTTTTGATATACAAAAAATAAATAAATACAAATGTCATTTATAGTTTCAAGAAGAAAACTGTTGTTCTAAATGTCTAAGCTGTTTTTAATAATCATTTTTCAATAGCCAGTTTATGTCCTCTTGTTGCAAGCCATTGAGTGTACATTGGTTGTACACTAATTATTGAGGTGTATTACGGGATAAAATTGATAATGTCCACTATGGTTTTGGACACCATGGCTATTCATATACTATATACTATATAAAGGTATATCTAGCGATTCAGTTTTGGTCTATATAAGTAAGACATTGAATCATTCACTCAGACTATTTATTTTAAAAATGCAAATTAGTTCAGGAATGAGTGAGTCATTGAATAATTTGATAAACTAATTCATTTAAATATTCTGAATCATTCAGGAATGCCAATGTACAGTTGTTTTACACAATTTAAAAGTGTTTATTAATTCACATTCTGCCCCTGTAATCATAATTGCGTGTGAACACGATTAAAAGTGTTCACGATTTTAACATTATTTTTTTCTGTTTCTTTTTTTATCCGTTTTACTGCCTCTAATGTTAATTTATATTGGAAACTGCAGTGATATACGTATTGGTACATATTTAGCGTTTTGCAAAAATGTTGCCACAGGTACCCATGTTGCCTCTATAGCACACTTTGTATTTATCGTACAATTTATACGCAAAAATGATTTTTTCCTGCATATGATACACACTTTATGGTGTGTAATACACACTTACCCCACACCACTAATCTTACCCAAGGGGTTTACAGTGCATATCACATGCACGTACAAACTAATTTTTCGCGTATAAATTGCACCATAAATACAATGCATGCTATAGAGACGCATTTCATGAGATCGGGTTACTTACCGGTATCTGCAAGGCAGGCATTAAGACAGCAATATATCTTTCCAAGTTATTTTTTCAAATTAAATTAAATAGTGACCATGACATGTTTAACTATACGTAGCCTACCTAAAGGTATGTTGATTTAATGGAATGATTAAAGACTTGTCTTTGCATTCGGGATGCACACAACTGCCGACAAAGGAGCCAGTCATTATCCTGCTTGCTGCCATGGTGCAAAGACATTGCCTTAAATAGTCTAATTAACTTAACTGGCCACATAATTGTAGTGCTTGCTCAAGCATTGCTTTTTTACAGAACAATGCACATCTAATGACAAACCAATGCCAATTGTGAGTAGGTAAACCCTCTCAGGGCTCGGATAGTCATTAACATGAAAACATGTAACCTACTAGAGTGAGACACAGTAAGTCGGGAAATAAATAAATAAAAATATCTTGTACAGTGATAAGATAAACAAATCCTTTGTCTAAATAGGTCAAAGGCACTGTGTCTTGCAGCCAATAAATCACAACTTGTTTCCAATCCCAGTTGTCCAAGAAACTCTGTGTGGCTCTGTGCTTAACTCCTCTTGTTTTTCATGATGTATGGCGAGGCGCTCCATCCACACACTAGAGAGAGGCCTCCGCTCTTTTTTCCGCCTCTGAACAGTTCCAATGAATGTGGAGATGACCTCCACCTCAATACACCTCCTTATCACACATCTGCTTTAGCTGGGATTCTGTGTTTTGTTGGAATCCATGGTTTAACACAACCATTTAATTGTGGCTTCATGTAAAGTAGAAATGGATTGATTGTGGTTGATTCAGGCAGTAGGTAATAGTTTGAGCGATGGCACTGACTGAGTAACAGTGTTCTGTAATACCTTCTGTGTTGTGAAGAAAAGTGGACAAGGTCTGCATCAAATAAATATGGGAGAAGATATACTGTGTTTCAGTGTGTCCTTCAGATGGGCAGTTATTGTTTGGGTTCTAAAACTTTAACCTTGTGATGTCCTACGCATGTATTTCAGATCTTCTTCTTTCTGAAAGTTGAAAGCTTATTGCATAATCTTTGTTGGAGTTTGACATCAAGACAGGCACAATCAATGATGTGTTTTGTATCAATGTTCATTGAGTCTTTACATTGAAATTTTTTTGAATGTTCTAAGTTTTATGAAAAGCTGGTTTAAGTCAGGGTCATGTACCATTCAGAAATGGATTGAGAATGCCTTTTAAATTCCAATTCAGTTCATTAATTTGAACTAGGAAGCAAACAGGATGCAGAATTGCGATTCAAATTTGAATGTAAGAATTTATATTTGGAATTACTTGAAATGAATAAACAAAGCTAGCGAAGTTGAGACAGTGTTTGAAGGTTGTCTTGACTAGATAGATAGATAGATAGATAGATAGATAGATAGATAGATAGATAGATAGATAGATAGATAGATAGATAGATAGATAGATAGATAGATAGATAGATATCCACACAAAACTGTTTTTTTTAATATAGGTGACCACTTACAGATATTCCACTGTGACATTCAAAAAGCTGACAGTTTGAAACAACCTGTCAGCTTTGCAGTACTGACATCTCTAATAACAAAATATGGTCCAATGTGGCACCTCATTTGCTGGCTCATTCACCTCCCATGATAGCAGGTGTCAGCAGAATGAAGATGACTAAAATATGATGTGCTGTATCATGAGTTTATGTATTGATTCAATTTGCTGGACAAAGCATGAAAAACAAATATTAGGAGGTTTCTAAATTAAATTGACCTTGTATGGATCCAACCTATTTTAATTCCATTGGCCTATTTTGGCAGACATTATTCTTGCTGAGAAAAAAAGAAAGAATAAAGGAAAGAAAAAGAAATGTAGCATTACATAAAGGCTAGTTCTATTACATCATATCACAGCTTTCCACTCACGCTGGTGTCAGAAACTTCATTTGTTCACTCATTGCCATATAACAATAGAATTAGTAACATTTCACACTGCAGTTAACTATCACCTTAATTGTTAGTGTTTATTTTTAAACAATACAAATTTGGTACTATTTTATTCCCAAACTGTTGGCAATTTAATTCACACATTTCCTATTTGCTAGCGTTATTTTGAACAACATGCAGTGGCTTTAATTGGTGTTCATTGTTTAGGGTCCAATTCTCACTATTAACTAGTTGCTTATTAGCATATTACAGGATATTGGCTGTTTAATAGTACTTATAAAGCACATACTTATAATGCCTTATTCTTCATGACCTTATTCTATATCCCTTAACAGCGCTTTATAATATACAGTAATAAAGTACAAATAATTTATTAATAGGCTATATACAAATAGTATTCATTATCACTGTGATTAACACAATTAATATTGATTAATTAGCTCTTAGTAAAGGAATTGTACATAGTCAAGTCAAGTGTATTTATATAGCGCCTTTCACAATATACATTGCATTAAAGCAGCTTCACAATATCAATCAAATAACATAACAATGTTTGTTTCTTAGTGGAAAAAAAACATCCACGTTTGGTAGGGCTGATCAATGGTATTAATGCTTGGTTAATTCATTTGAATATCCCCAACTGAGCAAGCCAAAGGCAACAGTGGCAAGGAACCGAAAAACTCCATCAAGTGACCTACTGGTGTCCTAAAACTCCATCAGGTGACCTAATGGAGAGAAAAAAAAAACCTTGGGAGAACCCAGGCTCAGTCGGGGGCCAGTTCTCCTCTGGCGTTTATGAACTAGAGGCCGGATTTACAGTAACTGTAATTTGATACAGAATTTTTTTTTAATTTTTATCACTTCGGGGTGGGTACGCCAACCGGAATCACAACGTTTTATCTGTAGAGTGGGAAAGGGATCCTCCATAGGGAGCGGCCAGTTGGCACTTCAGCACTGCGTTGTCATCGGGTCCAGGCAAAGCTCCTAGTCAGATCTGGATACGGCCTGGATCCGGTAGGCTGCGGGAAAACCTTGGGATAAACAAAGACACTAAAATTAGCGTAGATGCCATTCTTCTTATGATAATGTAACGAGTACATCAGGATTTAAGGGGAAGTGTTCCCAGTTCCGGCTGACCTAATCTATGCAGCCTAACATTGAATTATAGAAGTCTATAATATATTATGTGTATGCTAGGTCAAAGAGATGTGTTTTTAGTCTAGCTTTGAACTGACAGAGTGTGTCTGCTTCCCGGACAATGGTAGGAAGACTGTTCCAAAGTTTTGGTGCTAAATAGGAAAAGGATCTACCGCCAGCAGTCGATTTTGATATTCTAGGTATTATCAACTGGCCCAAATTTTGAGATCGCAATAGACGTGAAGGACTATAATGCGTTAAGAGCTCGCTCAAGTACTGCGGAGCTAAACCATTTAGTGCTTTGTAAGTAATCAACAATATTTTAAAATTTATAAGATGTTTAATAGGCAGCCAATGCAGTGTTGACAGAACCGGGCTAATATGGTCATATTTCCTGGTTCTAGTAAGAACTCGAGCTGCAGCGTTTTGGACCAGCTGTAGTTTATTTATTAAGCGTGCAGGGCAACCACCCAGTAGAGCATTACAATAATCTAGTCTTGATGTCATGAAAGCATGAACTAATTGTTCCGCATTTGTTAATGAGAGCATATGTCGTAATTTAGATATATTTTTAAGATGGAAAAATGCGGTTTTACAGATACTAGACACGTGACTTTCAAATGAAAGATTGCTATCAAAAAGCACACCCAGGTTCCTAACCGACGACGAAGACTTAACAGAGCAGCCATCAAGTGTTAGACAGTATTCTATGTTATTACGTGTGGAAGTTTTTTGTCCAATAATTAGAATCTCTGTTTTTTCAGAGTTTAGTAGTAGGAAATTACTAGTCATCCAATTTTTTATATCAGCTATGCATTCCGTTAATTTAGTGAATTGGTAAGTTCCGTTAGGTTTTGAAGAAATATACAGCTGAGTATCATCGGCATAACAATGAAAGCTAATTCCATGTTTCCTAATGATATGTCATAATGGTAGCATGTACAGAGTGAACAGCAGCGGTCCTAGTACTGAGCCTTGTGGTACGCCATACTGAACTTGTGATCGATAAGACATCTCTTCATTTACAAACTGATAACGGTCAGATAAGTATGATTTAAACCATGCTAGTGCAATTCCACTAATGCCAACATAGTTTTCTAGTCTATTTAAAAGAATGTTGTGGTCAATTGTGTCAAATGCAGCACTAAGATCAAGTAACACTAATAGAGAGATACAACCACGATCGGATGATAAAAGTAAATCATTTGTAACTCTAATGAGAGCAGTCTTAGTACAATGGTGCGGTCTAAATCCTGACTGGAATTCCTCGCAGATATCATTTTTTTCAAAAAAGGAACACAGTTGTGAGGATACTGCTTTTTCTACTTTTTCTAATATCTTTGACAGAAAAGGCAGATTTGAGATCGGCCTGTAATTGACTAATTCTGAAGGATCAAGTTGCGTTTTTTTAACAAGCGGTTTTATCATAGCCAGCTTAAAGGTTTTTGGTACGTATCCTAGAGACAAAGACAAATTAATGATATTAAGAAGAGGATCTATGATCTCTGGAAGCATCTCTTTCAATAGCTTAGTCGGTATAGGGTCTAACATACAAGTTGTCGATTTAGATGAATTAACGAGTTTGCAGAATTCTTCCTCTCCTATAGCAACAAATGAATAAAAATGTTCCTCAGGGAGACTACAATGCACTCCCTGATGCGATACTCTAGTAGACGGTTGCATAGTTATAATTTTGTCCCTGATATTATCAATCTTATAAGTGAAGAAGTTCATAAAGTCATTACTATGTTGGCCTGAAACTTCTGTGCTTGAAGCTTTCTTTTTCGTTAGTTTAGCCACTGTTTCAAATAAATACCTAGGATTATGTTTATTTTCTTCTAATAGGGTTGAAAAATAAGCAGATCTAGCAGCTTTTAAAGCCTCTCTGTAAGCAATCGAGCTCTCTTTCCATGAAATCCGAAATACCTCTAGTTTTGTTTTCTTCCAGTTGCGCTCCATTTTTCTGGCTGTTCTCTTAAGGGCCTGAGTGTGCTCGGTGTACCACGGCATTGGACTATTTTCTTTAATCTTCTTTAAGCGCAACGGAGCAACTGCGTCTAAAGTGCTGGAAAAGAGAGAGTTAAAAGTTTCTGTTGCAATATCAAGTTCTTCTAAGCTATCCGGGATGCTGAGATGATGTAACTGATTAGGAAGATTATTGATAAAGCAATCTTTAGTGGCAGAAGTTATAGGTCTAACATATTTATAACACGGAGTCGGCTTTGCAGCCTTGGCTAAATGTAATTTACATGAGACTAGATAATGGTCTGAGATGTCATCACTCTGCTGCAGAATTTCAACGGCATCAACATCTATTCCATGTGATAATATTAGATCTAGAGTATGATTACGACAATGAGTGGGTCCTGACACGTGTTGTCTAACTCCAACACTAATTCTGATAGAAAGTCCGCAAATTCTTTGGTAAAATCTTTATGGTGCCCTGGTGGCCTGTATACAGTAGCCAGCAGAAATCTCAAACGTGATTTGTCGTTTACACTATATATTTTTACATTAAGCACCAACACTTCAAAAGAAGTATATTTAAAAATAGATTTCTTAGTGGTTTTGAAAATCTTACTATAAATTACAGCAACACCTCCCCCTTTGCGTTTTAGACGAGGTTCATGTTTATAACAGTAATCTTGTGGGGTTGACTCATTTAAAGTAATGTAATCGTTTGGTTTTAGCCAGGTTTCTGTCAAACACAGCACATCTAGATTATAATCTGAAATCATATCATTAACTATGAGCGATTTTGAAGTAAGGGATCGAATATTCAGCAACCCAAGCTTTATCATTTGTTCATCTGTATTATATCTGTTTTTTATTTGTTGAACATCAATTACATTTTTTACCTGACGTTTTTTGGATTTCCAAATTCGGGGAACAGACACAGTTTCTATATGATGATATCTAGGTGAAAGAGGCTCTATGTGATGGGATTTATCTGACCTTGGTGACGCAAGGCCGCTAGCAGACGGTCGGTTTAGCCAGTCTGTCTGCTTCCTGACCTGAGCCCCAGATTGTCATGTTTTAGCTCCAAGACTATGTGCCATATTACTAGAGAGAAGAGAAGCACCATCCCAGGAGGGATGAACACCATCTCTTTTCAACAGGTCAGGCTTGCCCCAAAAACTCTTCCAATTGTCTATGAATTCTATATTATTCAACGGACACCACTTAGACAACCAACCATTGAGTGAGGCCAATCTGCTAACTATCTCATCACTCCTGCGAACAGGAAGGGGGCCAGAGAAAATTACAGTGCCTGACATCGTACTTGCGAGTTTACACACCTCTTTAATATTCATTTTGGTGATCTCCGACTGGCGGAGTCGAACATCATTAGTGCTGACATGAATAATGATCTTAGAGAATTTACGATTAGCATTAGCCAGCACTTTTAAATTTGCTTTGATGTCAGGCGCTTTGGCTCCCGGCAAACATGTGACTAAGGTTGCTGGTGTCTCTATTTTCACGTTCCGTGTGATTGAATCACCAATTACCAGGGCACAATCAACAGAATTCTCAGTGGGTGTTTCACTGAGTGGGGCAAATCGATTTGTTATGGTAATCGGAACGGAAGAGTGGTTTTTTAATCCACGACTAGAGCGATCTCTCACGGTCACCCATCTGCCCTGCTGCGTGGGCTCTACTTCAGCCGGAACCGAATCATGTACAGAGTTCACTATGCTAGGCGCATCCAAAATAGTATCTAAAGCTCTAGTACTATCCTTACTATCCTCAATTAAAGTTTGGATGCGTGTCTCTAGCTCTGAAATCTTCTCCGTCAGCCTGACTGTCTCCTTGCATTTATCACAAATAAATCCTATATTGCCATCGGAGAAGGCTATACTAAACATATGACATGTGACACAGGTGACAATAACAGGACAAGACATTACTCACCGTTTGTGTTGACTGATTCTTACTTACCTGGGCTTTTATGAACTCAAAGGCGCGGGCGCGCGAGAGAAAATAAATAATAAATAAATGAGTAAATACTAGCGTGCGGTGCTAACAATAACGGAAGCTAGCGATGTAAGGTTAATCTGAGATGGTGGGTAAACTATATTTAGTAATATAAACAACTAGAAATGATAGTAAATGATGGTTCAAAACAGAAAGAAATACGAAGCTAATATGAGGCGTAGAGCTTACAGCCTCGACGCAAACAAACTCACAGCAGGCAGGAAGGTAGACAGGAGCAATCGAGCAGTGAACAGCAGATCAGATGTACATCCGATTGCAACGTTGTGTTCATATTAGGAGTAAATCATTCTCACAATAGATTGGGTCACATAAAATGGGAAAATTTCATTAAGTAAGTGCTTTAAACCAACCCTAATTGCATTCATATTCAGTGTTCCTTGAAATGTTTAATGTAAAATGTCTAGTAAAGATTGGTTTAAAGCACTTAATTAATGACATTTTCCGTGACTTAATCTAAAGTAAGAACAATTTACAGTAAATAAATTGTTAACAAAGCATAAAAAACATTATCAAACTATATACATATGAGCTAAATAAAAAATAAAACTATTTGTATAACCTATTAATATACTACAATATATTAACTTTAAACTAATTGTTTGCAAATTATTTTAAGTAGATTAAACATTATAAAGTGTTACCCTTAATCCTACCCAATCCCTAAACTTAAAGGGGTCATCGGATCCCCATTTTCCACAAGTTGGTATGATGCTTTAGGGTGTTCATGTAAAGTTTATAATATACTTTAGTTAAAATTCCTCAATGGTTGTGTAAAACAACACCCTTTTTACCTCCTCAAAAACAGCTTTGTTCTCAGTGACCTGTTTCGGTGCATGTCTCTTCAAATGATAATGAGCAACTGCTCAACCAACACAGTCTCATCCCAAGGCGTCATCTAACTGACGCTTTTGACCATGCGTCAACATGCCGACGCACATGGCACCCTTTACGCGTCAATATGAGAAGCTCATCCTCGGGGGTCATCTAACTGACGCTTTTGACCATGCGTCTAAATCCGACGCACATGGCACCCTTTAGCGTCAGTTACATGAAGCTTCCGTTATGGGTAGGTTTAGGTCTGGGGTAGGGTTAGGGTTAGACCACTAGGAGGCGCGTCTCATATTGCCGCGTAAAGGGTACCATGTGCGTCGGCATGTTGACGCATGGTCAAACAAGGTCAAAAGCGTCAGTTAGATGACGCCTTGGGATGAGACTGGTCTCGCTCAACCCACCCCTCTCTTCCATGGGGGGTGTCGAATTGCTGTGGGCAGAAATATGCTACTACGGGACAGTCCGTCAGTGGTCGTGGGCGGAGCATGAGCATTATGACATCATAGTGCTCAGAAAATCCAAACGGCCTGATTATTGAGTGTTTAGACTTTTTGAGGATTAAAAAAAAGGAGTGAATGGATTTTTTTCATTGTATGGTGGTTGTGTCCACATACTGCAAGACACATGTATGCAAACACCACATAAAAGTGAATTGTGTATCCGATGACCCCTTTAACAACTACCTTACTAACTTTTTAATAAGAGTTTATTGAGGCAAAAGTAATAGTTAGTTAACAGTGTGAATTAGACCCAAATCTAAAATGTGACCAAATAGGTTAAAGGTGTGGTTTACTGCTTTTTTTTCTTTGCATGATTGCGTTTATGGGGTGCAATATAACATGTCTTCGTGTTTTTTTTTTGTTTGTTTGTTTTTTTTAAAGCCTTATTTTTCATAAATTTCACCTTTATTGTAAGCCGCTTTCTCCTCTTTCATTTGAATGACCGGTTTACTTCCTGATTCTATGAAACCACTCCCTCAGAGACAGGCAAAGGGCTCAGATTGTTTAGTTGGGCCAGTGTGTTGGAATTGGCTAAACTGTCTAGTGCACGTTATCCGGAAACTTCACGCCCATTACTATTACGGGTGAAAGTTGCATGTGCTGCTCCGGTCAAATGTAAATAATGGTGTCAATACTGTTATATCTATAACAGTAATAAGTATGTAGATAAACAATACATATAACCTGTAAACAAACCATACTGTACACTGATAACAGCAGCTGAAGTTTGCTGTTGCGATTACATATAATTTTTATAACTTTATACACGTTTGTCTTATACACACAAAATAGCATCGAACTAACTAACTAACTAACTAAACAGTGTTGCGATTGGTTTACGTTCTTGATCAAAACGAAAAATTACGTCATTAAGTATACATGGAAAATACATTTACAAAATCAGTACATAATTACAAATTCAGGTCCAAAATGTTTGTACACATTTATCATAGACACACGAAATAGCATAACTAAGTGGCTACTAAAGCCAGCGCTGGCATTTGTTTACGTCCTTGATAAAAATAAAACATTACGTCTGAAATTAAACATGCAAATACATATAAAATTATTAAGTCTTACTTACAGGTTGTGGCCCAACAACTGCTGCCTCTGGTTTTAAAGTTGGAACTGCTTCATGTTTTAGTAACAGTTTCTTGTTGAATCCGGAATTGAATTCGTGGAGATTCTGGAAGCTGTCTTTCGTAAACTGCGCAGCACAGAGAGCTAGATTGTAATTTTTTTTTAAGGAACATAATCAAACATAAATTGTAGCCATTGTTGACGAAATACAGCGTCCGTAGGAAGCCTGAACACAGAAGACCTGACAGCTGGGTGAAAATAACACACTTTCGACGGCCTGGCTACAGCTCTCCACTATAACTCTTCCTCTTCGACAAAGCCGCAGAAATATGGCCATTCCCCCTTTTTTGCATATTCCAGAGGGAGGGTTGATGTAAATTTATGGGTTAGTTACGTATAAAACCCGGGAAGTATCTCGTTGTAGTCCCATTCGAGTCATTTTTTGTAGGCATTAAACTTCCTGATTTTTAAAAGTTGATATATCTGCTTACATTGAACTTTCAGCGCAGCAACTTTGCAGATACTGTTCATGCACCAACAGCAACATTACACACTATTTAAAATGAAAAAAGTGAAATCGCAATCAACCACCCCTTTAATGAACACATGGAAAATTGTAATTTGATTTATATGACAAATTTGATCAGTTGGTTTTATTGATACTTATCGCTCCGGAGATGGTAAGCTGGATCACAAAAAGTTGGTACTGATCCATCCTCGAGTAACAATGAGAGTAAATGAAGACCGCTATTTTCATTCTTACATCCAACAACAAAACACCTCAATCGCTTAGGAGACATTCTTGTCTACTGCTCCAAAGTTGAAACAATGGCGGACTGTGTATAGCTTAATCAGGGCGGGTGCAAAAGTATGTCACATTGCCCCGAATCTGAGAACGGGTTGTTCTGAGACAGTGCTTATGATTTATAGGGGATTTAAAAAAAAAAAAAAAAAAAAAAAAAGCACTAGGTGGATTTTTATCATTATAAGGTGGTTGTGTACACACACTGCCAGCACACATTTATGTTCAAACACCATGTAAAAGTGAATTTTACATAGGTGCACTTTAAATAAAACATACATTTTTGTGCATTTAATCTCACTTTATTCAACAATGTACTTGCTTCTGACCTTCGGACCGGATTCAGTTAAACGATAAGCAAAGATTACTATAGATGTTTTTGTTTTTATTGGTAAAATAAGTGTTAAACTATTTTATCGTGCATCCTATTCTTCCATTATGAGGTTTGCTTGAGCTGCGCCCTCTACTGTACACACGTGAATTTCCATTTAATTCAGCCTGGGCTTATTATTATTTCACTTTGTCACTTTTGCCCAAAAATATAACTTTTCATTATAAAAAACAAGCCCAGCCCAAGTGGAAAAAAGTAACACAGAAGTAACATAACGCATTACTTTTCTAAAAAAAAGTAACTAAGTAACTGTAACGGAGGCCGGCTAGTAGTTGCTGTGCGAGTAAACCTCACTCCTCTGATCTCAAAAGGCTCTCTAGCGACAGATGCTAGAGGCTGCAGTCTTTAGCCTCCTTGTTAGAGCGCCTGACTCTCATGCCGGAGACCCGAGTTCGCGGGTCGAGTGGGACCCGGGTGGAGGGGTTACATAACACAGTTACTTTGAAAAGTAATGCATTACAATATTACGTTATACTCCCTTAACGCAATATTGTAATATATTACCTTTCAAAGTAACTTTCCCCAGCACTGATCACAACACCCTACGTCAAATGGACTGTGCCGAAATATAATGTAGTCTGAACCTGGCATTATACCAAAAAGTGTTAGTTTGGGCCCTGCTCTCTCCTATATTCTGTGAAATACTGAAATCGTGTTAAAAATTCCACCAACTGTTTGTCTCCTCAGCTAAGCTGGTGGAAGCTGCATCTTTGCTCTGGTGGAACATATATGCTCCAAAGAATAAGATTAAATGTCAAAAGCTGTACAACTGAGAATATTTTCCTGAGTTGACTTGGAGATTTTTCACTGTTAAACCACTGAAACTTTTAGTACTTAAGACCTGATCTTTCTGATCTATCACCTTGTGATGAACGTCACTTTTCTTTATATAAAATGTGTAAGTAACGAGCAATCTTTATCTAATGTTATCATCAGACCGCAGCCTGTAATAATAGTGAAACATGAAGGTTATTTGAAACACGCTTCATTTGATCAATCCTGGTTGGTATGTTTCAGCATGGAAGAATAAAGAAATCTCCATTTTATGTTAATATTTTGGGAGAAAAAATGCTGATGTATCTGCAAAGGCAGCTTTGCAATTCCCGTAACTGTGGGGGTCTGAAATAATGGCTTTGTGCCTGTTCTGCACTTCATCTGCAGACTGTTAGATCGACAGATCGAAGAAATGCCATTGGATGGCTCATACTTATTATGCTCAAATGGGTTTGGGATTGAGACCCTGGCTGTTTTCTCAATTTGCAGCTTTAAGGCAGCGATTTAAGCAGATAAAACGCTAAATATGGAAGTATGAAAGCACCCTCCAATCTGTCATTCATATGACCTTGGCTTTTAGAGGACAGACAGACAAAATGAATCTACCACAGACTTTCAGGACTAAAGTGAAGGTATACAAAAACTTAAAGATTTGAGTGCACGTAACACTGGGTGACCTAACTGACTTGCTTAATGATGATAAAGTCATTAACGTGAAGAATTTAGAAAGTACCACCTCTCGGTGGCTGATGAAACCTTTTGAAAGTTCTTGAGAAAACGTCCTTTACGTGTTGCTCTGTGCAGATTCTTGGTCAGAATGTGCAAGAATATAAAACAAATACATATTAAACTCAGGGAGAGCTTACGCTTAATGATTTCGTGCGACCGGGGCCAATGTTTTATTTGTGTACATAAAGCTAAAATGCAAATGTCAAGCTCTTTGAAGTTTGTTAAAACATTTAGAATGGAAAACAGAGCTTTCTTCTTAATACACCGCATACAAATTTTACATTATTCAACTTGCTTTGTCAGCTCAAGGATGTTTCTCCCAGAATAAGCCTCTTTTATAGAACATGCTTTTTTTTCATTCTAATTTTTTAGACTAAAGGAGATGCCGCACGTCCTTGTGGCTCTTGGTGTCTTAAGCATTTGATATGTTTGACTAGGAAAGCATGGCTGATCCTCTGTTACTGTGGCAATTCAAAGCATACACATGGTCTTTGGGGGAAAGGGCAAGACATGGAAAAAAAGAAAGAAAAAGTCTGAGAGATAAGAGGCTGATGCTGGAATCTGAAGGGCAGGCAGAACTGAGAGAAAGCCTGTCAAAAATGAATGCTGCTACCATGAGGTGCCTGTTATAATGCACTGCAAGTGTGACATGCGGCAGGACATGCCTTAATTTATCCATATCAGTTCAGATGATTGACAGCTTAATTTGGTCTTATCCTGAGGGGTTTTAACCTTCCATTCCACTCTATTAGTATACAATTAGTCTTTTGGATTTATTTATTTTCTTTACCTCAAGCATATTGCTGCAAAGTATGATAATTGAATAACTAATCACAACCTTGTTCCCAAGTAACATTTCTTTTGATCACTACTGGTTCTTTTATTGTATTATAGCGTGATTTTTTGTTGTTGTTGTTGTTGCTATTTTGTGTTTTTGCTCCAGGGCTAGTTGTCACACGTTTATAATATTGTTAGGTTGATTTATTTTTGAATGTCAGTGTCAGTTATAGGCACAAAGAAAGCTATTGAACATTTCCACTTTGAATGTTGAGGAAAAGGAAAAGGCAAAAAAATGTTTATTGAACGAACATTGACCTTTCATGACTGCATGCAGTAATAGCAACTGACATATTGTCACATTATATGATAATTTGCAACAATGGATCTTGCCATTAAACAGTCTATCAAAGGATACTCTTCTAGATTTCAACAATTAAACAAATATGAAGTTCCAAACAATTTAAAAATATAAAAATTATTAAAATCTTTAACATTTAGAGTGTATGTGAATACCTGACATTAGAGCGACACGATTCCGAATAAATTAAGAATCACCTATTTTCTTGTTGTGGTTTCAAACTGAGATCACAATTCTCTAACCAGACATGAGACACCTTAACAAAATAACATGTAATTTCTGACCAAATGTTAATTGCTGCTGTCTACTTTAAATTTTTAATTAATTTGAATGAATTATGTTTTTAAATCGGTTTGAATGAATGATTCAATGACTCACACATAACTTCACGTGTTTTAATCCTGGATGAATCAGCGTTTTTGAAAAAATTTCTTGAATGATCGATTCAATGACATCCATTTTTAAGTCACTTGTCGTCACCACCTAGTGGCGTAGCAATGTAATTTATACAAACATTATTTGGTTTTAAGTGTTTTTAATCATTATTGTTATATGTGGCAATTTACTTTCAAAAGGGGATCTGCTCTATTCTGCTCATATTTAACAAAATATATAAACATTTATTCTATATACACACCATATATCCCAAATCTTTTTGTCAAACTATCACCCTTACTATGTTCTATATGGAATTACTTTTCTAAATTGAATCTCAAAATCAATCCCCATTTTTAACAGCATATCTTCATGTCATTAATCTAGAGTTTAAGTGATTTGTTGCTCCTAATGAGTAAACCATTTCAAATTATCCTTGAGGTTATACTTATGCAAAAGTTGCACATTTCAAATCAGACAAGCCTCCAAGTTTACTCTCTGAGGCAAACCTAATGGCATTTTGTTTTTCTTAACAAAATTAGGGGAGATGTGCATGTGTGCTGCTTCATGGAAAGAAAATTCTTAATGCTGTCAAATGACATCATAAAATATTGTGAATTATTTTAATATCCTCCCTTGTTATGTGTCTTACCCATCTGCTTCCAGTAATTCACAGTCTCTCTTCAAAAATAAAATGTCTATTTTATCACTATCACTTCATATTATTTTTTTATCACTTAGCCATTTAGAGTCAGATAAGTTACAAATTATGTTATTGCTTGCTTTGTACTGTTACTTCTCAATTAATGAATTATTCACTCAGCTGAATTTGCTCTATGTTGCATCATTAAAATATATTAATAAGAAATAAAATTCCCCAGAGTGGAAATAATGCACATAAATGTTTAAGAGAATTCCGCATTTGTTGAAGTGCCATATGTTCGGTTTTCTTTTTTCATTCGCAGATGGTTTAACTGTGTCTTACTCTGAGATTCATTGCTAAAATATTTAAATAATGGAAGCAATAGAGCCTTTCTTTCAAATTGTCAAAGCATGTTCCTGTCAAGAGCTTGAGAACTTTGGACAATGTGCTTACTGACAGGACTGACATTTTTATTCTCTATCGGCTGACAGAAACCTATTGTTACTGACTCTTTTAAATGGTTAATTTACACCACCCTTGTCAATGGGATGTGGATTTCCTTTTGTTTGGGGAAGGTATCACTTTTGTTTGTGTGGCGTGTAATCAACAGGGACCTTTGGGATTGTCACATTGACATGGTTCACATACATTAGTTTTGATACATAGACATTTTAATGAACCGCTTGTATATCAGTAGCAAAATATTGCCATATACAGCAGCCCCACAAAGTTAAACGCACTTGAAAGCAAACTTGCATTATCTTGCATTACATGCATATAGAAAAATATGTTCTAAGAACGCTTTGCTGACGTTGAATGTTCAATGTTGAATGTCTCTCAATGTTCAAAACGTCTAGTTTATAAAATGTTTTTAAAAATGATGGGACATTTTGAAACATTTAAAAAGCGTTAAATGAACGTCCAATTAGAACTTTTCAGGGGCTGAAAAAAATCCATGAACAACGTATAAATAACATTTTTGTGCTAACGTTTTGAGAACATTATTAAAGACCAGCTAACTTTGAATAAATGTTCTATTAATGTTATTGGAATAACATTTGATCATAAATTTGAAAGAACCTTGCCAGTGTCACGGGTGGTTGTAGGAAGGCAGACGAAGATGAATGAGGACATATTTCAAACACAAAGGTTTAATGGTAATAATATAAATGATAGCAAAACAGGCAGCAACACGCTATACACAATGTAGATCGGACCAAGACTGACTGACCTGACGCAACTTAAATGCAAACACAGATGACGATGATTAACTGAACACTGGTAAAACGGATAAACTGATAATGACAATGAAGATTACACGTGACGTGATGACAGGCAGACAAGACGAAGGAGAACAAAATAAACAAAACTCACCTGTGACAGCCAGAACGTTTGCCAAATCTTTAAGAATTGCTGGGATTAAGTAGAAAGTATCAAACCATATAGCATTTTAGTTCATTTCAAATTTCTCATCTATCTAATCTACATAGACTTTAACCTAATTCTAGCATTAGTGTATATTCACACTTAATCTAGGGATCTCATACCTACCTAGTTTCGTCTGACCAAAGGTCATGAGGGTGGAAATAAGGTGAAAAAGACAGTTAAAGCAGGGGTAATGGAAAACCTTTTATTTAACACATACATTTTTAAAGTGATAGATTTCAACTGCAGCCATCGCCGCAAGTCTACTTGAAAGCTACTTCCTCAATGCGTTTTTCCAGGGAATACTTATTTATTTAGGGGGAGAAGGTGCAATAAGCAGTCCTTGAGAGGCCTGGTTGCATTTACATGGCCATAGGTAAGATACAATATGAAGTAATGGCTCTGTTAGGGAAAGTCTTCAAATGCGTAAGGCAGAGGCTGTCTAAATAATTATTATATCTCACAGATTCTGCTTTCAAGCTCTCTGAAAATATATGGCTTAAAACATTATACTTTTATAACATCCAGGCTGCACTGTTCACTTTAGTCCCGGGTTTTCACTCGACTGTGCAATTAGAGACAAGGGGAATTGTGTTCAAGCCATGAAGTGCCATGAAAGTAGCCATTACCAGAAACCACAACTGCTTTATTGAGCGAGATGCTTACCTCGGTGTTGCTGATTATTAAATTTAAATAGTCCCCTACAGTGCATTTAGATGCTCAGTAAAGCTACACGACCTCCAGAATGCATCTAGAAACTTTGATATATTATCTCGTCCATTTTAACATGTTATGTGCCGGTGCACATATTTAGATTGTTTTCTGGTTGTATACACAGGAACATTTTATTTGGGCTATTTTCTTTCTCTGTGTATGATATAATCAATTCAGAGTAGCTGTTTTAAATTAATGGTTTCGGATTTATATATATATATATATATATATATATATATGTGTGTGTGTGTGTGTGTGTGTGTGTGTGTGTGTGTGTGTGTGTGTGTGTGTGTGTGTTATTTGAGAATTCAGAACTGAACAAAGCATGAATTGTCTTTGAACGAGTGTTCACATGAGGGAACGGAGGACGGAGGACGTAGACTGAAATGGGGATGCCTGACTGAAAACGCCACTAGTGCTGCCACCTTCTAGTGCCTAGACAGAGCCACCTGATTCCCCTTTATTTAAGAAGACGGGACAGGGCTTAGGCCAAGGAAGTCACTGCTGTTCCTGCAGGATCACTGGGAAAGCGTTCCCTGTACATGGAAGGAAGGGACGCTGCGGAAGCCACATCCTGCCACAGGAGGTAACATGTGGAAATACACATATGAACTGGGTGGATGACCAAGCAGTACAACATATGGAATGTCACTGTGGTGGCTCCAGCCCATGACAGGGGGGAGACTCAACCAGACAGTGATGGCAGAGCAGGGGAAGGCCGGGAAGGCCGTCTTCCCTCTGCCAAGGGAAGACACGGGCTCACCTCAGGGAGCCGTACCGTGGAAAAATACACATCTGGGATCGCCGTAGGGATCACAACATATGGACCCAGCCTAATGCAGGTTCCACCAGTGCATACAAGTGATTCCGCCACGTCCGTAGCTGAAGGGTATGGAGGAACTCAACAGGGTTCAGCTAATAAGGACAACTGTACTGGAGCAAGAAATGCGCATGTATCCAGTCCATAGGAGGGGATTGGCGCAGCAACCCGACACTTCAAACCGGGCTCACAGTGAAACTGGCTTCATAAGAAGGGAGCCCATGGGGAGCAGCGGTTCGACTAAAGGTGTTGCCCTCTAGAATATCTCTCAGAGAAGCACGCCGTGTCAACGCCTAGGCAGGACACTCGTTCTAAGGACCGTTGGCCTGGAGAAACAACAGGTCTGTTATAGACTGAGGGTTTGGCAGCAGGCCAGGGTGCTTTCACACGGAGCCAGCCGCTCTGCCATGGTAACCTCGGGACTCGGCCGAAAGTCAGTGCTGAAGCGGTATTCCTATGGAGGAAGCCGAGTGGCTGCGTCTACCATATTCCCCAGGAGCCTCTGGAGAGCACTAAACATCCACACACTCGTCTTAGAGATGTGGTGGCCGAATCCATCTCCAAACCAGAAAAGAGATCCTCAGTCTGTGGACGAGTTTACTCTTTCCCAGTTGACCTGAGTACCCAACTGGCTATGAGCACTTGAAGGGTAGGACTTTGTACTGATACTTCACACCCCTCGGACGCACAAACACAGGATGGCCTGTGGTGCGGAAGGATAGAGATCTGAAATACATGTCTCTCAGGTCCAAAGCTGCAGACCAAACTAGGGGACAGAGCATTTGGAAATGCATCCCTGTTTAACAAATTGAACGGAGGCTTCCAAAAAAGGCCTGTTTCAATTAACACTGGACCAAGATGGTCATGACCCACCTCTCTTTGGTACAATGAAGTATGGGCTTATAGAAGCCGGCCTTCATATCGGCTGGAGGAAGAGGCTACATTGCGTCCTTCACCAGCAGACTGCGATGGGCGCACACAAGACAGGAGTACTGCTCAACACTTAGGTGTGAAAAGTCACTAATTTTAGGAGCATATTTGCTCAACACCTAGGTGTGATTAATATTACTGAGCTTGGGCGGAAGCCTGTAGCGAAAGGGAATCGCAAGCCAAGTCTGATAGAATAGTTTGCCATCTGGACCGGTTTGGGAAGCGTTTTTGGCTTCCACGAACCGGGCCAGGGACCACATACGTACCCGAGATGGGGCAGCAAGGCAAGGTGGAGGACAGGGACCCGGCTCGGAAGGCCCGAAGGCGGGTCTGAGTTTGGTGTATGACACTTACCTGACACTTATCCACGAGACAACCAGGGATGCGTGAGAAGGCGGATGACCGGGTCCTCGAACCGCCCCCAGCTGCCGTGCTGGCAAACAAGAGGGGGCTGAGGGGTACAAGGCTTTGCAGGGTCACACACCGCCAGACTTGCCCTCTTGGGACCCAGACACAGGAATTTGCTCTTTCTTTGAAGTGCGGGTACCGCTTGCTCCGTTTATTTTTTGGGAACAAGCGGTGGAACATACACACACCCACAAAGACTATACCCGGCCCTCACCCGGGGGAAGGGAGTGACCAACTCCAAGAGCACCCTCCTCCATCCCTGAGTGGCCCGCTCAGGAATGCTTACGCTGTCGCTTGCCACCTGGCTTGGCATCCCTATCGCGGCCGGCTCCACGCTGAGGCCTAGGTGGAGGCTGCTGCGGAGGCCCAGCGAGAGCGGCGACAGGAGAACGCCAGGTGGAGGAACTGCCACCGGCGGCGGGGTGAAGGCCGCATCCGCCATATCAACCAGGCTGAGTCAACAAACATAAGTGCCTGAACCACTTATGTGGACATCGTCAGACCGATCGCACATGCCACGACAGTCATGCTCCGGAGGGCGAGGTCGGATGCAGTGCGGTGCACACCTCTGAGCGCACTGTCTGGTGTACCCTCGTGCATGTCCATGAGTGCCCTGGCCTGATAGACCTGTAGCAACGTCATGGCAAGCAAAGAGGAGGCGGCTTGCCCACAGGCTTTGTAAGTCCTGCCCGTCGGACGAAAACTCACAGGCCTTTAGGGGGAGTCGAGGTTCCGCCGAAAGCAGCGGCCGCCGGACACAGGTGCACCTGTGTCGCGACAGACCGCCCCACTGGAGTGATAGCCTCATAACCCTTCACCGCTCCTCTACGGGGGAAGAACCACTCAGTCAGTTTTCGGCAGTAAAAGGTGCCATCCACGACCTAGTAAGCTCTCCATGCATTTCGGAAAAGAAGTGTACTGGGGCGGCGGGCTGAGAACCAGCACGGCCCGCCCCGAGATACCAGTCATCCAGCCGAGACTGAACAGGACATGGTTTCAGCATAGCTGACCATTCTGGATCCAGCTCGGGCAACGTTATGCTCCCAGAGGAAGATAACGCAGTCACGTCATCATCTCCAGAGGCCAGCTCACCCTCAGATGCTGCAATCGGCTTCCTGTCCTCTGGGGGAGCCCCGGATGAACAACTGGCCCACCCATTACAGATGGACCAGCACGCTCCACGGGAGACTCCAACGGCTGCGGTGGAAGGGAGGAGTGAGGAGCCCACAGGGAACGGTTACCGGTCGAGACACCCAACACTATCCTCCCATCACCCATCCCACAAAGCACCCGTAGGGCAGGGCGCTGTAATGGGGACTCGCGCTTCGCGCACAAAGACGAGTCTCAATCTCAACACCGCGACAGTATATTCCAGCAATGGGAACATAAACCGTCCACTAAAGATGCTTCAGCGTGCTGTAAGCCCAAACACGTGATACAACAATTGTGACCGTCATAGAGGAACCGGGAACGACCGCATCCAGAAACGCACGTGTGGAATGACATCTTGAAAAAGATGCAAACACAGCTTTCCTGTTGCTCTTTCAGGAAATAGGACCCATCACCAGTGCCGGAGCACACAAGGGAATGACCGCGGCAACACTGAACAGAGAACTGAAACAGTGAACTCACTTTTAAGCCCTCAAACCAGCCGTCAACAAACACAAACAAACAGATATTTGTTGCTCTTAAAACAGCAGTTGAAAGCTCAAAAGCTCGTGATCACAGCTGCACTTGTGCTGTAGATACCACCAGCACTGGGAGAGTCTTCCAGAAGAACACTGACACATTAGCTCGTTGTAAACAACAGCAATCTTCGGAGACATCAAATGATCGGCTCCGAAGCGAATGGCAACTGGTGCGTGCATCCACTTCCATATTTATACCCGCGCTGCGGGTGCGGAGTGTGTAATGCGAGTCACGCACGCTAATTCCATTGGCTCATTCAATAGTAATCGAAGACGATTGGCTCCCTAGCGTGATCCCCATTTCAGTCGACGTCGACTACGTCTGACGTTCTCGACTGAAAGGGAACTAATGGCTATACTTTGGATGGAGGATAAATTAATGTAATGGTTGCAAGTATAAACTGGGGAAAAAAGGGGTTTTGTTTTTGTCTCTCTTTCTGTGTGTGCGTATGCGTGTCTGCGTGTACACTTTATCGCTCACATTAGAGATTAAGACCTCCAAGGTAATTTGCTTTGATATATTCACCAATGCTTTCAAGACAAGATATTGATTCGGCCTCTGAAAATGTATCACCTTGCAAATTGCACGACTCTTTAGGCCATATTTATCAAATCAATTCTGTATACAACATCCAGAGCTCCTGCGGAATGTGTCACTTCGGTTCAAATCTATTCTGACACTGTCTGGCCAAATGATCCTAATGTTAGCTTGGCCAGGCATGAAACCAGCCATTTTCTGCTCTCACGTATTAATAATTCATTACAGGAAGCTGTCATTATCAAAAAATACCCAAAAACAAAATCAGTAAGCTTGATCAATTACCATCACTCTAAAACAACATGCTACTGGGCAGCTAATAACGCTGTACATTCACTCAAGAAAATCACTTAAAATGTCTTGCTGCAATTTCAATATCAGTGCACTAATTTTAAGACGAAGGCAGCCCAATCAAGGTTAATATTTAATTATGATGAGTAAATATTAATGTCTATGGGATGACAGCGCAGCAGAGGGGAAATAAGGGGAGAGTGATGGCCACTCGTTGTAGCAAGGCTCTTACTAAGATAAGATCATTGTTAAAATTATGTAATGCTGCTTTCATGTTGTCATAGAGAAAGTCTTTAATATTCTTTTTAGGCTCTTGCCAAAATTAGAGATATGATGAATATGGGACCATTGATAAGCCATGCATTGAAGCAATGCTAGATTGTCATTTAATTTCACAAACGTGAATGTGGGGCCAGTGCTGCAATATTTTAAGGTTTTAAAGAAATATTATTCAACAATTATAACTACAAATAAATGTATTAACAATTACATGGAAACAATATGAAAAAGTCTGCAATATGATATGTGGGTGTGATTTAGCATGGGAAAAAATTCTTGGTTACCATATTGGCGGCAGGAACCTGTGAATGTTCTCAAAGTTTAATAATATAATACACATATACAAAATCAAAGTAAAGGCTGCAGCCCCTCGCAAACGACTGCAGCGCACACACATTTTACATATCTGCATCTCATCTCATACATCTATTTTGTAATTATTTTAAGTGTAACCATAACCATATTTTGTCATTAAACCTTTTCAATTACAAATAATGTGCTAAATGGTTTTGATTTGGTATTGACTTTGAAGTGCTACCAATTGCAATACAATATTTTCTCTCTCTATAGCAACACTCTCCCACATATTAAGCTATTGTAACTGTGCTTATTTCCGTCGTTGGTATAAGTGGCAGTGGGTGGAATAGACAAGAAATGTACAGTTTTCTGAGCACTCTCAGACTATGAGAAACATGATTCTCTGGTGAACCTCAGTTCCAAGCACAATGTCTGCAGAAAACCACACATTGCTTATCTCCTGCACAATACCATCCTAACAGTAAAGAGTGGTGGTAGCAGCATAGAAGGAAAGTAGAAGGAAAGAGTAGAAGGAAAGCTCTAACTCTGTAAATGTCCTTGGGTGGCCCTGCCAGGGCCTGGGATTGACTGTGGGTCTGCCACACCGGATAACAGTCTTGAACACCTTGGAACAGCCTTTTTAACTTCAGGTACAGTGGTCGTGGTGACTGAAGACTCTGGCATGGTGGCCATGACGGCCATGATGGCTGTACACTCTGGTGTGGCGGCCATGATGGCTGGACACTCTGGTGTGGCGGCCATGACAGTTGGAGACTTGACGCCAGGGGCATGACTGGCGTGGGACCACCGAACTTAGAAGCACTGTGAGTTGATGTCATCAGACTTGGAAACACAGGAATCCATGGTGGGTCAAGCTCTGCAGCCTCCGGAACTTTAGGAACATAGCCCCATAGGGGAAGGCTCCTCCTCTTCCTCCCCCACAGTGAAGGGGGAATCACTTAGTAGTAGGGTATAATCAATAAACTCACCAAGCAACCCTCGAGGATAGTCACGAATGAGTGTATCTGTTTGTCAAGTCCATGATAGTAGAAGTCTATTAGATTGAAATCTGGGAAGTCTGTAAGATGTATGCAATGTCCAAAAAGTCTCTAGTGTGATCCTCAAGGGTACGACCACCTTGATGAGGACGAATTAGTCTCACTGCTTGATTCTTTATTGGTTAGTCTTTTTGTAACAGAGCAGTCAGGCAAGGAACCAGGCAGACATGAGAACCCATGTGCAACTTGATTTAATAATAATAATCCAAAAAAGAGAACAAACATAGGGAAGCCAGAGCAAACAAACAATAAAGAACAAGAGGATATACCGAAAACAACGACTGACGACCAAACAACGGAAACACAGATGTATAAATACACAATGGTTGATTGACCAACAAGACACACCTGGGAACAATGAGGAACTGATCAACAAGAAAAACTAAAGGTGCTATAAAACCTGGTCCAAAACAGAAAATAACATTAAAGTCCACACAAGACCAGGGAAACACAAGACTCATGACAATACCAGTAAGTGCTTTTCTAAGACTTACCCTCTTTGAGATACAGCCCCCCAGGACTCTTTGGTAGGATTCGAACATTGAATGAGTTTTTGAGCCAAATTTATGCAAGCCAGACTGAATACAAATATCAGCAAAGTTGCTGTGTGAATGTGATTTTCTTCGACACCCCTGTTTTTTCAGTATTTTCCTTTTTTAATCAAAACAAATTACTGCATGAAACTCTTTCGGCCGCTTAGGAGTGACATATAAAGTTGGTTAAAGGGACGTCTCTGGTGAATTCCAAATTGAATGCAATATTCAGTGGAGAACATGCCTTGGAGGAGCCATGTTGTTATCGTAACAAGTCTGTCAGTGGTAGAGGGCTTGCGTGAAGAGATAAAAGGTCTATTGTGTGTGAAAACAACCTTTGTTTAGACTCGGGGATATTCCCTGACTTAACATTCAGCTGTCTACCTTTAAGCTACAACAAATATTGCAACGAGCCGTGAGGAAAAGAGTTGGAGGGATGAATTAATCGAGGCCCAGTTTTGTAGCTTGTGTTGCATTTCTACTGACCATTTCACATGTGAGAGAGGAGGCTGAGGTTGATTAAATTTGATAGGAGGCAGGCAAGAGCAATGTGTATTCAAAGGCAGGCGAGAAAATTATCTGAATGAGACTTGTCGGCATAGAGAATTGTGTTGGCCCAAGTGATTCTGCCTATTGTAATCAGAAAAATACAGGGACATCATAGCAGGGGTTTTACCTCACCCACGGAGGAAAGAGGGGGAGGTTTGAGTTTTGGCCCATTTTCATTTCAGTATTTGCATGGAGTCAGAATGACTGTTCTTAAGATCACATTTCTCTGTCAGAGATAGAGAATTCTCCAGTCTCACGCTGTCACTGAACGGGGATTCAAATAAGCTCCTGCTCTCTCTTTGTGCAGATTAGATGTCAGTTAACTTGCACTCCGCCCTTTGTGCTGTACCAAAACCCACGGGGGGCCACTGCTGCATGATTTACAGGTAATAAAACCAGTCAGAGATGACAGCCAGAGACAGGCTGCAACCACAGACGTGCATCAAATGAGACTAGTCAATACATCTCTGTGATAATATGAATTATTCTCTTTATGTGTCATGAAGGAGCTGCCTTCAGCTATTTAATATCTGCCAGGCGGGAAATCACGAACTTTGGCATCTGATAGAAAACGCATAATAAAGAGACAAATATGTGCAGATGGGTCAGCATTTACAGTGTATTTATTCAAAAAAGGTGTGAAATAACTGTCAATCATCAAAGATTAATTTTCTGTTAATTATCGTCTATTGCTAACTACAAATTCTCTGCTTTAAAGTATTTGGACACTTTTGTCACAATTAAAATTCCATGAATTGTTGGCATTTCATGAATGCTGATGGACATCAGTTCACCTCAAGTTCACATAGTCTGTAAAACTCTGACAAATAGAGGTAGGAATGGAAAGCTAGAATCCGAATACAGTGATGGTAAGACATCCCTTCTACTAAGATGCTTCTATCTGGTAAATTTTTGAAAGCGGCATAGATGTATCACTGCCTAGGACCAGATAAAAATAGTGTTTGATGGAGCAGTTATAAGGAGTTGATTTATTTATATAAGACCCTCCCCTCCCCTTTTTGACTCCATATCTTCTGAGAAATAAGCAGTCTCTAAATACTCGATTGGTTATCTCTAAAACTCATTATGTTATGGTGCCTTTGGGTCACTAAGATTTTGTCAAGACATTTTCCTGGATCAACATATCTTACTGATCCTGGAACAACATTACAATCTGAAAATGTTGTCCTAATCCTACCCCTAATTGTTAAAACATTGTAAAAAAAACTGAAAAATGTACAGCAACTTACTGGCAATCAACTACAATTAAACTGTTAAAATACAGCACACCTGTAAAAGCAGCAAAACAAGAGCAGCTGTGAATTTACTCTACTGAGCAGTCATTGAGTTAACATAAATACATTAGCAGAAAATAACTTAATTTTCCTTAATAAATTTGACTTTTAGTAGATTTTACGGTAAACTACTGACTTCCAGCCATAACCTTAAATGAAATCAACTGAAAAGACAGCATTAAATCTCTCGAGATCTCAGCAGAGGATTAAAACAACTCCATAAACAGCATTTCCACTTGCACTTATTACTAACCAGACTGACTTTATTTCTGTCATAGTCAGAATTTATTTTTGAGTATAAACCGGTTTAGATGTTGATGATATGTTTAGTTTGTAGTCACCATGGTGGTTGTAAGTGTTGGCTTTAGTTGGGCTCTTGCCCTTGACATTAGTTTTTTTTTTTTTTTCTCTGGCATTTACTTGTGTGTTTATAAGGCACAACTGTAAAAGCCAAGAGAAAGGTGATCTGGTGACTATAGCTGTGTATTGATGATGTCGTCAACAGAGCGTATAAGTCAGTAGCACCTGATTTCATCCAGAGATTAGTGTCTTATTGTCTGGGTCTTTCCATATGATTGATCATAAAAATCCTGTGATTATTACATCAGGAAATCGAACAGCATTGTTATAATTTCAACAATTTTAAAAACTATTAAAACACCATGTTATGTTGTCACATACAGACATCAACAATCGGCATATGAATCTCAACAATGGTGACACTCAAATGAAAAGCTTCATGTCGCAATGCATGCTGGGGTACTACCATAGTACATAACTCCCAGCATGCATACATAGCAGCTGAATTTTCTCATTTTATTTTTGTTGTTTTTGATGTGACTTTTTAGTAGCTTGATGTTGTGATGTTTTGTTTATCTGAATATTTTATTTGTCACCATTGTTGAGGTTCATATGCTGATTCTTGATATATGTGTGTGTGTTCCATTTATTAGAAAGGTTTGGTAAATAGCACATATATATAACCCAAATTATCTGTTAATATCACAACTGAACATAATGCTGTAGATTTACAGGACTACCACAATCAATAAGGTCAAATATATAATACCTCACTTTCATAATCAGAGAATAGGCTCTGGTCAAGATCAGAGGATCAGGCCACTACTGTAGATATTGATAAGGCCAACATCAATACACAACCATCAACACTTGATCCTATTTTTCCTTGGCTTTTATTGCCATAACAAATTTGTCTTTTAAAGACATAGCAGCCAGATAGAGTAAGCAAGAGTTAAGAGCCCAACAAAAGCAAACAATGATCACGATCATAGTAACTTTAAATGAAATCTTTTCAATAAATCATCAACATCTAAACCTGTTATTTATCAATAAGTACTTTTGATTATGACAGAAATGAAGTCAATCTGGTTAGTAATAAGTGAAGATGGTACACTGTAAAAAGATAGCTGTGAAATTTACAGTAACTTGCTGGCAGCAATTAGCTAGTAAGTTGCTGTAGTTCATTTTACAGTATGCTTACTGTAAATTTAATCACATTAACTTTAAAAACTACTGTAAACGTTTTTACAGTAATAATCAAAGTACTGTTTCATCACCACACATATTTTACTACTGTAATAGGGATTACTGCATACATTTTGTGTACTGTAAAATGAAGACACTGTTTTTGTCACAAATGTATTTTATTGACAACTTTTCACACTTTAAATTTCAAAACTCATAAATAGCATAGCATTTTTTTTTCTTCAATAGGTAAACTTTTTCTGTGAACATTTCCTTTTGTATACAAAAACACTTTTCTGAACATATAAAACCATCCTGTTCAAGTTTTATTAAAATATTCGGTTTAAAATTAGAAATCTGGGCTATACAAGATAAATTAAATGATTTAAAAACAGCAGGATTTCTAACTGTAGAATGTGGTTTTCTCCCAGAACTGTGTTTTTCTTCCTGGACTGGAGTCTTCTACCCTGCAGTGGAAGAAATGAATTAATGTAAAAGTTTATAAGCAAGACAGATGGGTTGATGACAATATTTATAAGACGTTTGATTGGATCATCTGAATAATTAGACAATCAACATGTAATACAAGGTCCACTTCTCTACAAACCAAAACTCACTTAAAACACGCACATACCGAACCAGGAAAGAAAATGCCTGACCTACAACCAATCAGAGCAACGGAGTTAGAGATCTTTTGACATCTAGCTGGTTTAGAGTGATTTTGGTACATATCCTCCATTGAAAATGTATGTTCGGTATACTGTCCTTGTCCAGAAAGGAAATAAAGACATCATCAAAGTAGTCCATGTGACATCAGTGGGTTAGTTAGAATGTTTTGAAGCATTGAAAATACATTTTGGTCAAAAAATAACAAGAGGTATGACTTTATTCAGCATTGTATTGTCTTCGGTTCTGTTGTGGATCCGCGTTCAGTGTCGCTGCTGACGTGTGTCTGGTGCGTCCGTGTATTCGGGTTCAAATAAATATGGCTGGGCAAAAAAATGCAAGTCTTCCTCTGTGTGGAAATCCTTAGACATGTGTGTGAAGATTGTTTTGTACAGCGTGCAACTCCCTCAGACTGTAACCGAAGCTCAGCCGCACCAGACACACGTCAGCAGCGTCTTACATCAGCAGCGACACTGAATGCGGATCCACAACAGAACTGGAAGACAATACTGTGGCGAACAGGACGGCCGAGGGACGTGAGAGAACGGCGCGAGGCCGGTGTTGCTCATTAGCAATCGCACCACCGGCCTCGCGCCGTTCTCTCACGTCCCTCGGCCGTCCTGTTCGCCACAAATACAATGCTGAATAAAGTAGTAGTTTTTGTTATTTTTGGACCAAAATGTATTTTCAATGCTTCAAAACATTGTAACTAACCCACTGATGTCACATGGACTACTTTGATGTCTTTATTCCCTTTCTGGACAAGGACAGTATACCGTACATATATTTTCAATGGAGGGACAGAAAGACTAAATCAGACTAACTCTAAAGACTCTCAGACTAAATCTAAAATATTTTAAACTGTGTCCCGAAGATGAACGGAGGTCTGACGGGCTTGGAACGACACGAGTGAGTCATTAATGACATAATTTTCATTTTTGGGTGAACTAACCCTTTAACAAACAAACGAAATGAATGCTCTGCTAGAGTTAACTGGAGATGTTTTATTTATTTGTATTGCTACATCCGTGCCGCAAGACGTTTAAAAAATGGTGGGGACGTGTTTACCCCTGTGTTTCAGGAAATTATATATATGTATGTCCTGAAACACATACTGTACTGTAAACACATCCCCTAAATTTTTGAAACATCTTGCGGCACGGATGTAGCAATACAAATAATATATAAACTTTAACAAACTATATATATATATATTATACGTGGTTAGTCATGGGTCGTGTATGGCATTAAAAAAAAGGCATTAAAAGGCATTAAATTTAATTTGAAGATAACCTGCAGAAACCCTACAAGGACATTTGGAAATCCCACATGGATACATGAAGTTTGTGTGGTTTTTGTGCACTTTTACGTGTATTATATATCTAGGGATTGTGTCTGAAGAGAAACAACATTGCTTGCATTTGAAAAACATTGAATGCAAGCTAGTTCAAGTTGCTAACTTGTGTAGTTACCTGGAACGATTGTTGAGGTCTCTCTGCAACCTGAAAGAAAATAACCAAATGGTAAATAAAAGAACGAGTAAGAAAGGTCTCGAAACATCTTAAGTGCGAGTATATTATTATGCTTCCACGAGTCGTGAATAAAACTCCTAACGTTCACTTACATACTTAAATCAGGCAAAAATCAAGTGTCTGCATCTTGCAATCCTTTGAAAAATTTCGTGTTTTTAAAGTTGTGTGGCTGCGTTTCTTTCGACTCGGCCCGCTTAAATGTCTGATTCATCAGGTGGCAATAATAACAAGCCAGAAAACAACACATCAAATACACTATTTAAAATTAATTTTATTCAACAATGCTAACGTTACTCTATAATCAAATTGAAGACGTTAAAAACGTAATGCCAGGTAAGGCAACTCTTAATACCAGTGCTCTCATATCGGGAATGGCACATCAAATTAGGCTATCAACAATCGCGTTTCTGTGGTTTGAGCTGCTATGAAGTTCAGAAAAATCACGATCCTATGAAAAATGAGTAAGTAATACCTGTAGCTGCGTTTTCTTTCGACTGAATCGGGACGGGAGTCGGTTTGCTTCACTGCCTGACGCGGTGACCGTTAGCCTGGCGAGAGAAACATCCATGTGATCATATTTCCGGCTAGCGCACCAAGAGACATTAAAAATTAAATTGGAATTGTGTATTTAAAATGCTATCCTTCTTTAAAACGATGAGTTTATCAAATGTTGCCAATTAATAATATCTATTGAAATCATGCGCATATACGCGCCATATTTTATTTTTTTGGTAATAAAATGCACACAACACCACACGGTTTAACTATTGAGTGTGCCGCTCGTTCTCTCTCTCAGTGCACTCTTAAAGTTGAACAAACAGGTTTACGAGAGTAAACTGTGGAAATAAATGAGCAAAGTTACCTTTCTGAAGTAAAATTCCGTTGAAAGTGTGGAATCTGGTAGCTTCCGTTGCTGAGAGAAAAAAAAATCCGAGAAATCGCTGTATTCTGATTCACAGAAAAAAATATTTTACTGTAGAATTTACCCGCCATTGAAAATTGACCATAATGCTTTGCAGATCTACAGCAACATACTGTATACATGTTCTACAGTAAGCTTTTGCTCATTTTACAGTAATAATTCTGTGAAAACTACAGCATTTGGTTACATTGTAATGCTGTTTTTGTTGTTTAATCCTCTGCTGAGATCTTCAGTTCTTTTATCTTCAGTTGATTTCATCTAAGGCTGTGGCATTAAGTCAGTTGTTTACAGTAAAATCTGTCAAATTTACCAAACAAAAAAATAAATTCTGTGAATTACTTTATGTGATTGTATGTGTTTGTGCACATAATGATTTAGTGGAGATCTGTTAGTGTTGAATGTTCTGTTGGAATTTAAAGGATTTCTGTTGTGTTTTGTGGGTCACCATTGTGCTGAAGAGTAGAGCCTGTGCTTCAGTCCACGTGATCTCATAAATATAAATGCATTTTTTTATGTTAAATGTAGCTCTGTCACGCGTACATTTATTTACGCTTTGTACACGCAGAAACGTTTAATACTGAAGTATTTACAACACTAAAACGTACAACTTTTCTGTATAGACAGCACAAAAACTTTTTTTTTGTGTGTATGAACAAATCTACCAACGTAGAAATTTGTACGTATTACTATTATTAAAATCGTGGCATTAATGTTTTGACTCTATTGCGTTCAACTGTCTTATCAATTAAGTTTTCAGTCACATTTATTAATATAATAGGCCTACTCATAAATATTAACATTTTGCTCTGTTCGTACCTTCTGCTGCAAACTTGTTTCGGAGGATTAGCCTTCATGGTGTTAAACAAAAATACCTTGTATAATCATTTAACCATTTTGTAGTATTTAGTTTATTTACAAAAAAACGTCTTCTCCAATAACACAACAAATTCTCAAAAAAAAATCAATTTTATTAGCTTGATTTAATCCAAATCTTTAGAATCCATTCGCTGTTTGCAAGAAACGTTGTTTCATCTCCATTTCTCAGCAGCGGCCTCAAAAGTCAAATCCCACGCTGGTGATGAATTCAAATTCAAAAAATGCACCTTCAAGAAGCTTCACGACATGTTTTACGGCAGTGATATCAAACGCTCATTGGCTCTCGCCTGCTTCGTCACAGATTGCGACAATCCATGTTATAGGGTCTTACTTTTTATATTCTGTATAAAATGGACATGTTTAGGTTTGGGAGTAGGGTTAAGGGATCTTGTTAAATTTATCTTTAAAATGGTAAAAGGGAAAGTATACAGATATCTTTATCATATGAAATATACATAAATAGTTAACGCTTTGTAGCTGTAAAGTCGTAATAATGTTATGTTTAAATGTTGCAGATACATCCATGTTATACGTTTCAGCATATATCCAAACGTACAAAAACGTATGTTTTCTATCTTTGAAAATAACATATTACCTACGTATTAACAATGAGACTATGCTGTCAGTCCGGGATGAGCAGAGAAACCCTGATGTTATGTTGCGTGTTGCATTATTTAAAGACAGTGACTGTGTAATTGATGATGCATTGATGATCTTTTTGGTAAGTTCTTCATCTCATGCATTGTTGTTAATTAGCAGGATTTAGTTAAATGGGTGCTTGTAGTTTACTCATTTAAGTCTTTTTCTTAGTGGACTCAAATGAAATAAGCTCACAGTATAAATATTTAATGGGAATTGACTAATCGATTTCTTAGTTATCTCAGGTTTTAGTTCAGTGCATTATTAATAACAGTAACAGACTGTAAATATTAAAATATTTAAAATAAATGATTTTACAGTACAATTGTAGTTTATGATTTACAGTACTCTTGTAAATTTACAGGCTTCCTGGCAACCAAAATTGCCAGTAAGTTGCTGTAAATTTTACAGCAATTTTTTAGTTATTCCTAAAATAAAATTACTAAAATTACTAAAACTGTAAACTTGTCCCTCAAACATGATTGGTTGATTGGAATGTTGTTCCGGGATCAACAAAAATGTTGATCCAGGGACATTTTGTACTATGAAAAATGTTTATACACAAAACTGTATTCCTTAATAAAACAAAAGTGGGTCAAAAAATGCGTTAAATCTTATCCACTGCACATGAATGTCCAAAGAAACGGCTGATCCATAATTCACAAAGACACCATGATGAATTACTCAAGAATCCTTAAAGCTTTTATTTATAGTAACAGCACCTATTTTATTTGTACCATATCACCTCTAAACATTGGACAGTGCGTTGTGTTCACAAATTCAGCTCCGATCTTGAGCAGCCATCACAGTGTAACTAGCATAATATATTGCAAGAAGAAGATCCACTTAACAACTGGCATCATCAAATTCTCCACTTCTGTATTCTTACCAGACGATTAAACCAGGATCATGTGGTGCCCTTCAAGCCTGGATCAAAATGCGTGGCTATTTCGTAGGTGCACATCTTGAGCTTTAATTGCATATACCATGTCAGACCTTTCAGGGGCTGAGTCTGCATAATTACATTATTATTCTATATACTTACATGACCTTCAAGTACATGACTACAAACAGGGAGGGCCAAGACTGTCTAATCAAAGTCAACTTGAGTTTAGAGGAAATGCAAGGTAACCAGTTGTATAAAATGGCTTGAGACAGCTGAGCGTTTATCATGCAAACTAATGCAATCATATTCCTCTTGTCTATGTGTGTACTAGATGTAATAACTAGATGTGACATGTAATCGATCTTGTTTAAGATATAAAGAATCCGTATATTATATGACAAAGCAAGAGCATTTTTATCCAGTCTGTATTATATTGTACACAAATGCATAGACAGCAAAATTCTGAAATATCGCAGATGGAAAACCAAAGAATAATGCAAAGGTGATATTTGAAGCAGTAGCACATTGAATGTTCAGATTGGTGTGAACGCAAGCAGACGAGTTCATACAATGCATGCATACGTAAACAAATCGCACCATCTTCTGAATATTGAAAACAGTTGCATCTCTGGTTCACACTGGGACCTCCCATATGCCTATGTATTCTGTACACAACAAACCACACTAATATGTGAAACTGAAAGGCTTGCTTTATGTACAATCTTTAAAGCCGTATTAGTATAAATGAGCCTATATTTGTTTTGATTCTTGTGAGCAAGGAAAATTTAAGATGAGAAAAAACTAGTTCTCTTTCGTTGTCACTCCGAGTTACGTCGGATGACGACGAATGGGGTTTCGCTTAGAACACCTATCGACTTTGAGTATACAAAACGAGCCAATGGCAAAGAAATGCCATGGGTCTGCGGAATTTGCATGACGTAACTCCGCCCCACCTCGTGGGTATAAAAGGAGGACGCCGGCAACATGCAGTTATGTTTTCGCTTCGCAGCCAAGAGTATTTCTTCACTCCACAGTCATTTCTGACTTCGCTCTACGAGACGAGCCACTCTCTCTCTGGTGTTGGTGTGACGGCGATCTGCAGCGAGTTCACAGTGCCTGCTGATCTGTGCAGTGATCTGCCAGTGTGTGTGTGTCTCCCCGCTCGCTTCAACATCGCAGAGTTTTTTCTCCTCTCATAAAAGAGCTCGCACTCAGCACGTCTTTTTAAAGACGGCTCGCCCGTGCTTTTCTGGTTGCGGCAGATTGGTATCGGACTCTGATGGGCATGAGCGCTGTCTAGTGTTTTTGGACATTGATCATGCTTGAACAGCGCTCGTGGATGATTCATGTTCTCTCTGTGGGAACATGATCATCGCGTCATTTATGTCGAGACTTGGTGAACTTGCAAGAGTGAGAGTCCCTTCATCCACCCCCCGATCTTCGGCTGGTGGCCAGGGTGATCTGAGGGTGACGGTCTGGAACAAGGTGCCGACTCTGTGTCCGCGACCCCAGCCCCCCTCTTCAATGATGGTGCCCGCTAGCGAACAGGTGATTCCACGAGTCTACCCTCGGGTCTACGCTCTGTTGCGATGATACTGTGTCCTCAGCGTGCTTCCCGGCGCAATCCTAAGCACCCGTCCGAAGCCTGTAGTTATTTTCGTCTACACTAATCTGTGGCGAAATCCTATAGTGCCACAGGACAGGCAGCCGCCTCACTGCATCTGATGACCGTTCTGGTCTACCTGACCCAGATGCTCATGGAGATGCATGAGGGCGGGACTGACTCGAGGCTCTTCAATGAGCTGCGCCGCCACTGACCTTGCTCTCAGAGCGACGAAGATGGCTGTGCGCTCTCAGAGTCAGGTGATGTTCACCATTCTGGGGCTGACTGGTCTGATGTGCAGGATGTCGGGCGGACTCGTCTGCTCGACACCCCCATATCCCAAGTCGGTCGGCGGTGCGGTTGAGTGCTTCCGCCCAACAGTTATCAACCGCCCGTGAGCAGATTGAGGTTATTCTGCCCGATGGCCCCGCAGTCCGCTCAGATCCCTCAGTCTGCCAACCACCGAAGGCGCCCTCCCACGGTTCCAACCCCGCCCGTTCACCCGGGCTAGCTTTGTAAGACCGTGGGGGGATGCCTCAGCCCTCTCCAGCCCCGCCCCCCGCTAAACGCCGGGTCAAGCGGCACTTTTGAGATGGGCTGCTCAGAGATGGGACTCAGTTCTTTCCAGGAGTTGGTAGCAGGGCCACTCCTTTCCCCGGTGGAGGGCTGGGGAAGAATCCTTATTCAGAAAGAACTGACTCTCTCGTCTCTGAGCATAAAGAGTTAACGGACAACACGGTGCGCCACCCCCGAGCCAACGGTGCGCCAACCCCTCTTCCCCTCTGTCTCAGAGCCGGATGACAGTGTGTGCCGTCCCTGGACCGTACCACTCTCATCTCCCTCTGTCGCCAGACCCCTGGCAGAGCAGGCCCCCAAGGAAGGCTGGTCCTTCCCTGGCCTCCTCTGTCAGGGTGCGGTTATGACCGTGCCCCCACTCCGGGCCGCTATGCCGTCCACATCTGGGCCGGTCATTCCGCTTTGTTGCACCACCGAGGGGACGTCTGTGGTTCGTTGACTCCGCTGGCACAGTTCTTGGGAGCCTGCCTAGAGCTTCCCTATCTGTTCCGCTGGGTCGTGCGAACCATCGGCTCGGCTAATCGATTCAGTTCGCACGGTCTCCTCCCCGCTCGGTGGCTACGCCCCTATCATGAGAGCGGAGGTTGCTACCCTACTGGCAACGGGTACGATTGAGACTGTCCCTCCAGCCGAAATGAGATCTGGGTTTTCAGCCCCTACCTCATTGTCCCGGAGAAATCTGGTGGGTTATGGCCAATCCTGGACAGACACATCTGAACCGCCCCTTCACAGGCTGCCGTTCAAGATGCTCCTGGCCAAACGCATTCCGGATGTGTGCGGCCACAGTATTGGTTTGCAGCGATCGACCTGAAGGACGCCTACTTTTATGTCTCCGTTCTCCTTTGACTCAGACCATACCTACGGTTTGCTGTCAGGGCGCGCGCATATCAGTACGCTGTTCTCCCATTCGGGCTAGCCCTGTCTCCTCGCGCCTTCTTAAAGGTTGTCGAGGCAGCCCTTGTTCCTCCATGGGAACACGGGGTTCGCATCCTGAACTATCTCGGCGACTGGCTGTCCTAGCTCACTCTCGAGACCAGGTTTGCGAACACAGGGACCCAGTGCTCCGGCACCTAGCTCGTCTGGGTCTTCGGGTCAACTGGGAAAAGAGCAAACTTTGCAGCCGCGGCAACGCCGCTCGGATTGCTTCATGTGAGATCGCTTCAGCTTTGGCGTCGCGACCGAGTCCCGAGGTGGGCATGGCAACAAGGCACGCGCCGAGTACCAGTTACTCCGACCTGCCTTCAGACCTTCACCCCGTGGTCAAACCTCAGTTTTCTCAGGGCGGGTGTCCCCCTGGAACGAGCTTCCCGGCATGTTGTCTCAACAGATGCCTCCACCACGGGCTGGGGCACCATGTGCAATGGACATGCTGCCGCGGGCTCCTGGACAGGACCCCAGCGCCTATGGCATGTCAATTGCCTCGAGTTGCTGGCAGTACGCCTTGCCCTGCACCGCTTTCGGGCGTTGCTCAGGGGTCAATGCGTACTAGTCCGGTCAGACAATACCGCCACTGTAGCGTACATCAACCATCAAGGTGGTCTACGCTCCCGCCGTATGTCGCAACTCGCCCGCCACCTTCTCTTATGGAGTCAGAAGCATCTGAGGTCGCTTCGAGCCATTTAAATTCCCGGAGTTCTGAACTGTGCAGCCGACGAGCTCTCAAGGCTTCAGCCCCTCCCTGGAGAATGGCGACTCCATCCCCAGTCGGTTCAGCTGATTTGGGTCCAGTTCGGGGATGCACAGATAGATCTGTTTGCCTCTCACGACTCGACCCAATGCGACCTGTATTTTTCCCTGACCAAGGGTACGCTCGGCACGGATGTACTGGCGCAGAGCTGGCTGCGGGGCCGCAAGTATTAATTTCCCCCAGTGAGCCGTCTTGCGCAAGGTCAAGGAGGACGAGGAGCAGGTCCTTCTGGTTGCGCCGTACTGGCCCACCTGGACCTGGTTTTCCGAACTGGTGCTCCTCGCGAAAGCACCTCCTTGGCCAATTCCTCTGAGGAAGGACCTCCTGGATTCTGGATTCCTCCTGAATTCTGGAGGAAGGACCTCCTTTCTCAGGGACGGGGCACCCTGTGGCACCCTTGTCCCGATCTTTGGAACCTCCACGTGTGGCTCCTGGATGGGACGATGCAGGTTTGAGTACCCTACCACCTGCGGTGGTGGCTACCATCACTTCCGCTAGAGCGTCGTCCACGAGACACGCCTATGTGTTGAAGTGGAACCTCTTCGTCAGCTGGTGCTCTTCTCGCCGAAGAAGGTGTTCGCTCGGTGTCGTGCTTTCCTTCCTTCAAGATGGGTTGGAGCGAAGGCTGTCTCCCTCCACCCTCAAAGTTTATGTTGCTGCTATCGCCGCACACCATTGGTAGAAGGTACTTGGTAGAAGGTAAGCCCTTAGGGAAGCACGACCTGATCATCAGGTTCCTGAGAGGAGCGAGGAGACTGAATCCTCCTCACTCTCCTCTCGTTCCCTCTTGGGACCTCGCGGTGGTTCTAACTGCCCTGCAGAGTTCTCCCTTTGAGCCTTTGCAATCAGTGGAGCTTTAACTCCTGTCAATGAAGACAGCGCTCCTGGTTGCACTGGCCTCTGTCAAGAGGGTAGGGGACCTGCAAGCATTCTCCGTTGACGAAGCGTGCCTGGAATTCGGGCCGGCTTACTCTCACGTGATCCTGAGACCCCGGCCTGGATATGTGCCCAAGGTTCCCACCACTCCCTTCCGGGACCAGGTGGTGAACCTGCAAGCGCTGCCCTCGGAGGAGGCAGACCCAGCCTTGGCACTGCTCTGTCCAGTACGCGCTCTCCGCGCTTATGTAGACAGAACGCAGTGTTTCAGGACCTCAGACCAGCTCTTTGTCTGTTATGGTGGGAAGCTGAAGGGAAAAGCTCTCTCCAAGCAGAGGTTGTCCCACTGGATAGTGGACACCATTGCTTTGGCATACCAGCAGCAAGGTCGACCGTGCCCCCTTGGTGTGAATGCCCACTCCACCCGGAGTGTGGCATCCTCTTGGGCTCTAGCGCATGGCACCTCGCAAAAAGACATCTGCAGAGCTGCAGGCTGGGCGACACCTAACACATTCGCCAGATTCTACAATCTCCGAGTGGAGCTAGTGTCCTCTCATGTACTCGCTTCAACCAGCTAGTATTGGACCCGCTCAGGTGTCTTCACTTGCTCGCCATTCCACTCCATGGACTTGAAACGTGCGATTATTCTCCTCAGGTGAGCCTTTTCGAAGGCCCTGAGTTCCTCCAGCACTCCTGAAGCTGGCGCCAGTGTCTACTGCCTGTGCGTCGGCTAGGTGCCTCCCGTGTGCATGGTCCCTCTCCGGAGCTACCCCCACATGTGTATTCCCACTGTAAGCCTCTCCGAGCATGTGTCTTTCCCTTGGCAAGCCACCTTTCCACCCCTGGGGTTGAAATATTCCACCTGCGGCTGGACACCCCAGTGTTCTCCATATGCATCCTTCAGGTCATGTGTGTATTTTCTATGCCCCCCTCCCTCTGGGTTGGTGTTAATTGCATATTTTCTCTAAACTATGGGATATGCTTCCCAGTGTACCTTGGTATTCCTGTGTTAGATAGGAGTCCTTCGTCCGTGCTAGTCTCACGACAGGGATCTCAGATTTTCGCAGGGCACTGGAAGACAGCTGTGAAGGTGGCGTGATTAGACTGGTATCCCCATTCGTCGTCATCCGACGTAACTCGAAGTGACAATGAAAGGGAACGTCTCGGTTATGGATGTAACCCTCGTTCCCTGAGTAGGGAACGGAGATGTTACGTCAGCCTGCCACTTCCGCTGTACCGTGGGGATCGCCTGAGCTCAGTCTTGGCTCCTCAGCGAAGAAACATTACTGCATGTTGCTGGCGTCCTCCTTTTGTACCCACGAGGTGGGGCGGAGTTACGTCATGCAAATTCCGCAGACCCATGGCATTTCTTTGCCATTGGCTCATTTTGTATACTCGAAGTCGATAGGTGTTCTATGCGAAACCCCATTCGTCGTCATCCGATGTAACGTCTCCGTTCCCTACTCAGGGAACGAGGGTTACATCCGTAACCGAGACGTTATATTCACACAGACATCTCTTCTTAAAAACAGTATTGTGACAATGTTTGGTAACACTATACAATAAGGTCTCATTTGTTAATGTATTAACCAACATGAATTAACAATGAGCAATATATTTTTTACAGCTTTTATCAACCTTTGGTAATGTTAGTTCACAGTGCAATGTGTTAACTGATACACATTTTAATTAAACAAAATGTCTTGGTAAATGTTTAGATTATCATCTAAGATGAATTAACTTCTAAATGCTGTAGTTCTACAACATTAACTATTTAACTAACTTATTTGATGACAGTCTTATGTATTGCTTTCTGTCAAAATAATGTTTAATCTGGCGTATTTTTTCTTTCCTTGGTCTGTTTTACCAACACAAACATATTATAAAATATTGACAGTTTGCAGGGAGCGCTGACAGATAAGAAGAAAATATTTTTTAATTGAGTTGAAGACCCTATGAATGTTAGGCCGTGGTTATTTAGCTCTTTCTGTGGCAACAGCTGATAGTATCTGTGTTTCTCCTTTAATCAAAAGTGCCATGGGCGAGTCATGATGGGCTGACACACTTGAGCTGTCAAAATCTTTCTCCCTCTGTGTCATTCTGGGGTTTGTGGCACTTCTGTTGGGAGGGGCAATGTAGGGACGCAACCCGTTCCAGCTTCCACCTTCTCCCTCCCCCTCAATCCAAGGGAGATGAAACGCATGTTGTTTCTGATAAACCACTGTGATCAATCTTACGGATGCACAGCGAATCAGTGGAGCGAAATCCTTTGAAAATCAAGCCTGTCCCGGTTGTGCCAGCCAATGACTATGTGGTCAGTGATGCCAAAGGCGAGACAGAACATCAAGGCATTGGAAGCTGTAGTATGTCAGTTATCTATACTAATTAAACCTAAACAAGAAGCTCCATGAAACCATAGCAATAAAGCAGAGATCCCTTTCATGATTAGTATAATATTTTATGGTGAGTGCACCATAGAGTTCACCAAAATTCTTAATCCTGTCATTATTTACTCACCCTCATTTCTTTCTTTCTTCTGTGGAACACTTTGAAGAATGTACTTGTTGCTCTCTTCTTTACTATTACAGTTACAGAAACAAAAGCTTTTAAGCTTCAAAAAAAGCTTTTCATATGTCGTGTGTGTGAGGATGTGATATACATCTTCTGAGGTCATGCAATTACTTTTGTTGAGAAACAGACCAACATTTACATAATTATTCCGTTAAAACTTTACAAGGTTCCATTTATTAGCATTAGTTGACTACATTAGTTATGAGCCAATGAAAAATACTAATATGTACTAAGCATTTATTAATCTTAATTTTAATTTCAACATTTACAAATACTTAATTGAAATAAAAAGTTAAATATCTTTTCATATTATTTGAGCAATTGTATTTATTAATGCTAGCATACATGTACTAACTGTAATAAACATGTTGCTCATTGTTAGCTAATGCATTAACTAACATTAACCTTATTGTGAAGTGTTACCATTATTCATCCACTTGAGAATTAGATCAGTCGATTCATGAACACGTCATCAGAAGATTACTTAATTAAACTAAATTATCTGATGTACTAAAATCAATAATAAGGTTTCTGTATAATATCACAGATTGACTTTGAAGATACCGATGGTGCCCTTATTCAAGCTAAGTCATTTCCTCATAAAAGCTGAGCTGATTTACACGTGTATTTCAACAGTAGCATGCCATTCTGCTCATAAAAGTCATTTTCATCCCACAGATTATTTGCTGTGAGGCGGACCTTTTCTATTCACCGTTCACAAGGCACTGTTGTGCCTCTTGGTTTCCACTCACTCACTCCCAGCAATAAAATATCAGTCAAATACTTTTCCACTTGAATGGGCTAATTTCAGGTCCTTGAATGACTTTTTGTTGAGCTCCATTAACTTTTACTGCGGACAACCTCAAGGAGTTTCTTGCATACGGCTGCTGTAGTGGCAGAGAAAGCTACAGACATGGAGCATGTTTGAGAGGAACTCGTCTTTCAGATGTGCAAGTTCAGCCTAGACACGATCCCACTGGAATGTGTGTTGATTTTATCTTAAAACTCATGAATGTTGCTAATGACGATGAAGACTGTGTGTTGAGAATTATTGATTGCCTTTATTCACTGTGTGTAGCACCAATGTTAAGGGCAGAATGGTGAACTTTAAAGTTCTGCCAGGTCAATATTTGCTTGAAATTGGAATAATGGATGCCAACTTGCCAAGTATGTTTATTTTTTTTGTTCTTTGTGACTTCTAAAGGCACACACAACAATATAGCAAGATGTGTATTTATATGTATGTCAATGTGATGAAGGGGGTTGTCTTTGTTTCATTTATATCAAAATCAAGTCCCATCTGACTTTTAATGTCAGTCAGATGATCCCTTCATATGTAACTGAACGGTTCTTAGACAGATTTAATACCGATCAAGACAAAACAGTTTTTAAAATTTATGTAATCCTTACAAAGGTTTTTTAATATGTAAAATGTAACTAGCTAACAAAAATGTTCCCAATAAGTTATGAAAACATTCAAAATGTCCTTTTTTTTTAAATATTTAAAATATTTACTTAGTAAGCAATCATGAAGGAAATAGCCTATTCCATTTATACAATTCTGCAGACATTTAACGTTTAAAGCTATGAGAACGTTATTAAAGACCATATAACTTTTGAACAAACATTCTAGTAATGTTACTAGATGAACGTTTGTTCATAACTTTGATAGAAACTTGGCAGAATGTTAGCCAAAGTTCTGAGAACGTTCCCTGTACAACACACTGCAAATGAACATTCAAATTCAGTAATGTATTATGATTTGCAATTTCTTACACCTCTATAAAAGCAAAAAAATGTGATTCAAAACCCATTTTTTTTCCTTCCATAATCAGACACATTTCAGATATAATCAACAACAAAAAAAATGTGGAATGGCACTTAAATGTAGAATTGATAATGAACTCTTGGCATTAGATTGAAAAAAAGATGAGATACATTTGTTTTATTTTACTGAGAATGAAATGGGTGATGTAGATAGATATATGTAATTTTAAATGGGTGTGTGTGTATATATATATGTGTGTAATGGGTGTGTGCTCTACACTGGCCAAGAGGGGACTAGTGTTTCTAGTCATTTTGAAGAAACAAAAATGACATACAAACTCCGTGTGTGTGTGTGTGTGTGTGTGTGTGTGTGTGTGTGTGTGTGTGTGTGTGTGTGTGTGTGTGTGTGTGTGTGTGTGTGTGTGTGTGTGTGTGTGTGTGTGTGTGTGTGTGTGTGTGTGTGTGTGTGTGTGTGTGTGTGTGTGTGTGTGTGTGTGTGTGTGTGTGTGTGTGTGTGTGTGTGTGTGTGTGTGTGTGTGTGTGTGTGTGTGTGTGTGTGTGTGTGTGTGTGTGTGGTAACTTTATATACATACACATACGTATGTGTATATGTATGTTTATATATTAGATATGTAATCTGTAATTATATAATGTTTACACAGGCATCAGACACACACAAACACATGTCTATATTACTAAAAGAGCACTGTCGCTCTACACTGGCCAAGTGGGGACTTTCATAGCCTACAATGGAACCGTGTGTGTGTGAACAGTGAACTCTGTCTTCATTATGTAATCTTGCATATTGTAATCTCTGATGACTGTGTGAACATACATATATATATGCCTGTATGTGTTCACACTGGCATCAGAGATCACAATATGCACAGATAAACATATTCATTATACAATTAAAAAAGAATGACCAAACCATCAGTTATCAAAAATTAAAAAATTGAAATATTTGAGGAAAGACCATTTGAATCTGTTTTTCATACAATGGGGTTAAAAATACCAACGGCAGCAGTTCAAAAGCAGAGGCGAGAAGATATTCTTATCATTCATAATATTATTTTTCTTATTTAATGCTCTTCATAGATACTTTCTATTCTTGGTTATGCAGTCCCTAATAATTTATTTGCCATTTTTACCACTTTTCTTACTGATTTCTTCAGTACCTACAGTTCCATACCAACAAATAATACAGAATATCATAACACTTTCGATGAAAGCACTATAAAACATCAGAATATTTATGTTGTGGACATTACAGGAAAGTTATTGCTTTAAGAAATTTATTGTCTGTGGTGGCTTAATACTTTATATGATCATTCCACATTTAAGCTTATTGTCAAGAACACCAAGATATTAATAATGCGACTGATAGTATTGGCTGCCTATTAATTAAAACATCATTTCTACTTTAATAAAATCAATAGACATGTCCTTTTTTTTTGTTTTCCTTTGTTTCTAGAGCCCCTTTCACAAAGAGATTCCGGAAAATACACGGATAAAGTGACCCGGGTTCGTTTGATTTTGGTTCATTCACACTGCCAGTGATTTTCCGGAATCAGAGAAGTGCGTTCACACACAACCCGTAAAAATCCCGTAAAGACACGTGACATCGATGTGACTTGTAATCTCAGCAGCGTCTTAAGTTTGCTTATGAGCTGCGATCTCTCTCTCTCTCGTGAAACCACGCTTCTGCATGTTTTCTCTGATTCGACCTTAAACTTGCGCTTTACGTACCATTTCACAGCTGGCGAACGATCCCGGCTTCAGCGTCATCATTACGACACGGCATTATTACGGCTTTTGTTCACACAGCGCGCGTTCCGGGACTGAACACGGCAATGTTACTAGGTCCCCAACCCGGCATCGATCCCGGATAAATCCCGGGTCGAGTTTGCGTTCACACAGAAGGATGTTGCCGGGTTCAAAGCGCTGTGTGAAAGGGGCTTAGGATGTTGATGTACAGAGATAGCGAGTGTTTGAAATTTTGCTATATTTAATTACAACCAAACATATGTCATTCTTCACCATCCATCAGTGGACCTTTCTTGAAGACCAAATTCAAAATTAAGTTGACATGCTAAAACACGTCAAGATGGGACCTGCAACTCTGAATATATATATATATATATATATGTGTGTGTATGTTACATTATATATCTTTTATATACATATATATATTATATATTATAATATATATATATATTTATATATGTGTGTGTTCACACAGGCATCAGAAATCACAATATGCATAGATAAACATATACAGTATACAATTAAAGAAAAAAGACCCCATCAGTTATCAAAAAAAAAAATTGCTTGAGGAAAGACCATTTAAATCTACAACGGTGTAAAAAATATCGACGGCAACAGTTCAAAAGCAGAGGCGAGAAGATATTCTTATCATTCATAATATTATTTCTCTTATTTAATGCTCTCTCTTCATACATACTTTCTATTCTTGGTTATGCAGTCCCTAACAATTTTTTTGCCATTGTTATGTGCCATTGTACACACACACATTAATTTCTATATTACTAACAGAGCACTGTCGCTCTACACTGGCCAAGTGGGGACCTGAACGATGTTTACCTATCGAACAGGGGACTCCCATAGCCTACAATGGAACTACAGGTCCTTCTCAAAAAATTAGCATATTGTGATAAAGTTCATTATTTTCCATAATGTAATGATACAAAATAAACTTTCATATGTTTTAGATTCATTGCACACTAAATGAAATATTTCAGCTGTTTTATTGTTTTAATACTGATGATTTTGGCATACAGCTCATGAAAACCCAAAATTCCTGTCTCAAAAAATTAGCATATCATGAAAAGGTTCTCTAAACGAGCTATTAACCTAATCATCTGAATCAACTAATTAACTCTAAACACCTGCAAAAGATTCCTGAGGCTTTTAAAAACTCCCAGCCTGTTTCATTACTCAAAACCGCAATCATGGGTAAGACTGCCGACCTGACTGCTGTCCAGAAGGCCATCACTGACACCCTCAAGCAAGAGGGTAAGACACAGAAAGACATTTCTGAACAAATAGGCTGTTCCCAGAGTGCTGTATCAAGGCACCTCAGTGGGAAGTCTGTGGGAAGGAAAAAGTGTGGCAAAAAACGCTGCACAACGAGAAGAGGTGACCGGACCCTGAGGAAGATTGTGGAGAAGGACCGATTCCAGACCTTGGGGGACCTGCGGAAGCAGTCGACTGAGTCTAGAGTAGAAACATCCAGAGCCACCGTGCACAGGTGTGTGCAGGAAATGGGCTACAGGTGCCGTATTCCCCAGGTCAAGCCACTTTTGAACCAGAAACATCGGCAGAAGCGCCTGACCTGGGCTCCAGAGAAGCAGCACTGGACTGTTGCTCAGTGGTTGCATGTCATTCGGAAATCAATGTGCCAGAGTCTGGAGAAGACTGGGGAGAAGGAAATGCCAAAATGCCTGAAGTCCAGTGTCAAGTATCCCACAGTCAGTGATGGTCTGGGGTGCCATGTCAGCTGCTGGTGTTGGTCCACTGTGTTTTGTCAAGGGCAGGGTCAATGCAGCTAGCTATCAGGAGATTTTGGAGCACTTCATGCTTCCACCTGCTGAAAAGCTTTATGGAGATGAAGATTTAATTTTTCAGCACGACCTGGCACCTGCTCACAGTGCCAAAACCACTGGTAAATGGTTTACTGACCATGGGATTAATGTGCTCAATTGGCCTGCCAACTCTCCTGACCTGAACCCCATAGAGAATCAGTGGGATATTGTGAAGAGAAAGTTGAGAGACGCAAGACCCAACACTCTGGATGAGCTTAAAGCCACTATCGAAGCATCCTGGGCCTCCATAACACCTCAGCAGCGCCACAGGCTGATTGCCTCCATGCCACCCCGCATTGAAGCAGTCATTTCTGCAAAAGGATTCCCAACCAAGTATTGAGTGCATAACTGAACATAATTATTTGAAGGTTGACTTTTTTTTTGTATTAAAAACACTTCTTTTATTGGTCGGATGAAATATGCTAATTTTTTGAGACAGGAATTTTGAGTTTTCATGAGCTCTATGCCAAAATCATCAGTATTAAAACAATAAAAGACCTGAAATATTTCAGTTGGTGTGCAATGAATCTAAAATATATGAAAGTTTAATTTGTATCATTACATTATGGAAAATAATGAACTTTATCATAATATGCTAATTTTTTTGAGAAGGACCTGTATGTAACTTGTGTATGTATATATATTTATGGGTATATGTGTGTCTGTTCATACAGGTATCAGAGATCACAATATGCACAGATAAACATATACAATATACAATTAAAAAAGAATGACCAAACCATCAGTTATCAAAAATTAAAAAAATTAGAATTTTTTTGAGGAAAGACCATTTGAATCTGTTTTTTTAACGGGGTAAAAAATACTGATGGCAACAGTTCAAAAGCAGAGGCTCTTATCATTCATATTATTATTTTTCTTCTTTAACGGTCTCTCTTCATAGATGCTTTCTATGCTTGGTTATGCAGTCCGTTTAGGGTTCATGGGATAAATCAAACAGAAATAGCTCTTTAAGGTAACAATTTCAGGTCACTACTTTATACAGTCAATAATGATTATATTAATCAAAGTGAACTTCGCGTCCCCAGTTGGATGGTAAAGAACGACACCAGTTCTTCTGCTTTGTACATTTCTTGCCATCACAAAAACACGGTAAAGATTTTGGAGGTCAATCTCAAAATGTTATGTTGACTTGCTGCACTGAACAATCTTACTTCATTCAGTTGAAATATATGAAGTAGGGATGTTCATTTAACATTTTGTTTTCTGACTGACAGCTGATGCTTGTTAACCAGTCATCAGCAGTTAACTGACATTATTTTAAGGTTAGATTAGAATTAAATGTAATTAGAAAAGAAGTGTCTGTGACCCATTCAAATACCTCAAAATGTAGATTTACATGTGCAAATAGCAGCATAAACAACAGAACATGAGGATTCACACACACCGTCACATCAAGCACCCGCAGTGCTTCTGTGAACACAATAAACCAGAATAAAAGTGTGTATATATATAACTATGTATGTGTATATATATATATTAGTGCTGTCAGTTTAACGCGTTATTAACGGCGTTAACGCAAACACATTTTAACGGCGTCAATTTTTTAGCGCGAGATTAACGCTCTTTTTGGCCTAGCAAACATTGTAGTTTTTTCACGTGCTGTTGCAACAACTGGTAACGTTAGAAAAACTACAACATCACACCGGATAGCTAGACCAGAAACAAAACAAAACGCGGGACTAGATTTGATGGCGGAGTGCGAGCGCGGGCGGTAATGCACTCACTCTGTGTGTGCGGGTACGGGAGAATAAAAAGATTCGGGACTCCCACAAACTAGAAAAATCTATGAATAAAGCATAAAAACCAATACATTTTTATTCTTATGTTGTAGAAAAGCAACAAGAACAACTAAAACAAAATAGAAACGATTTACAGGCCAGAGTTACTTTTTATAACATGTTTGCAGCGTTGAGCGATGTAGCCAATCACAGACATGTGTTGATTTCTTAAACGCAATGGCCAATCAGATGCATTTAAAATAGACTCCCCTCACTGCTCAAAACTGACTTTTTGTTCAGAGCTGAATTCTGTATATTGGCAAATCCTCTAATTAAAACAAACTAAGTGTATATATTCTGAAAGATTCATTGTGCAGTCAGCTTCATTGATAATAACAGAGATGTGTGAGATTGCGATGAACTGATGTCAGCTTTTTAGGAATTTTTAAAGGATTGCACTTTGTGCGCATTCAGTCATCCCAAACCATGCACTCAGTAGCCTGCTTGCTTTTCTATTATAACAGTGGTTTGTGTGTTAATGCTTTAATAACAAATAATTTATCAGGAGCATTTATGCTGATGTGTATGGTGGCGACACGTAGGCGAAGTAGCCTACAAATAAAGTCTATTTGCGGGCGGGAGCGGGACAAAAATGTTGCGGGCGGGAGAAAGTAACATAGAAAGTAGTTGAGAACGTCAGTTATAACGACCCACGTATTAAAAAAAATGGACGGTTTTAAATCGGGCTCGGGACGGGCTCATAATTACAGTAAATGTGTCGGGCCGGGCTCGGACACAATGCGCACGGGCTCGGGTCGGCTTGATTTTTTGGGCCCGATCTAAGCTCTACAATGGATGACTTCAGACAGAAGCACATGGATACCACAGCTAAGAACAAACGTATTGCTGATCCACTTTTCCTTGTTGATAAGAGCATTAAAATTAGAAAAAATGATGGGACAAATAGAAATCAAGGGACATTTAGAATAGATAAAAATATGCGATTAATCGCGAGTTAACTATGGCATTAATGCGATTAATCGCGATTAAATATTTGAATCATTTGACAGCACTAATATATATATATATATATATATATATATAATTTACGCAACATTATTTTCAACTGAAAATTGTAAGCTTTTCATGTGTTTTGGCCGCTCATTTACACGAAAATGCCATTGGAGGCCTGACAATGCAAACTTTCCAACCCAGTCACACTAAATGCGTCTCTAGTGCACGCATTGTGTTTATCATGCAATTTATACGTGAAAAGTAGTTTTTACGTGTATATGATACGCATGGGTAGGTTTAGTAGTGGTGTGGGGTACGCATGTATTATACGTTTGGTTAGGATAAGTGTTGTGGGGTGTGTGTGTATTACATGCAATAAAGTGCGTGCCATATGCATGTAAAAACTAATTTCCGCATGTAAATTGCACGATAAGCACAATGCGTGCTTTAGAGATGCATTTTCATGAGATCAGGCTGGTCATGCACAAGCATATAACATGTTCACATGTGTACTTATGATCAGGTGTTCACATGTTCATGAGTATTACGTGTTCGCCGTTTTTTTTTTGACAAAGCGACATCAACTACTGGCCCGGCTTGCATAATACAGCCCTTTCAGTGTTTATAGGGTTTGTTTGTAAACAATGTTGTAAATGTATTTAACAATATTTTATATTTTACACGCAGTTTTGACTGATATGTGTAGTGTGTTACTTTAGTTTGAAAATGAATTATCTTTTTAACTGTTAACTGGTTTCAATCTTATTTATGGAACAGAAAGTTTTTGGTCAAGATAGGTGATTTTCCTCTTCTGTCGCTCACCTCTCCTGTGGCCTCCCACACGGATCATCTCCATCCCTCCCTTTACTCGTTTTACATGCTACCATTGGGGTCTATTTTAAGAAGACATGTTGTTTCCTTCCATTTTTATGCTGACGACACACACATACACACACACATATATATATATATATATATATATATATATATATATATATATATATATATATATATATATATATATATATATATATATATCCCTATCAAGAGAA